>OY856411.1:1239098386-1239550886 GCA_963693085.1 Alisma plantago-aquatica | reverse complement strand
GCGCTTGGGAAGGCCGCTCAAGGCGGGTCCCAGGTTAAGGGGAATGGAATTCAACGTTGGAGACGAGATTGCACGTAAAACTCTATCTGTTCCTGTTCTATTACTGTTCGTTTTCATATAGAAAAGCCTTACTTGGGCTACACGGCTGTGTACAGCCTGACTTGAGCTACAAGGAAACGAAGATGGCCGTATTGGGCCTTATATTAGGGCCTGTGGCCTACTACTACTTGGGCTATTCCCGGTAAGGAGGGTAATGGGTCTATCAGATCTGTAGCCATGGGGCAGAACTTCGGGCTGGAAAAGGGAGAGTTTTAGGAATCGGAAGGAAGGAGGTGTGACGCACCAGGTGCATGCTATTTCGCCGCTGCCACATCCATTTATTACTCGCGTGGTTGAATGCTTTGACGCGTTCTCCTCGTGACTTGTACTGCAAGCTCATGGCAGTTGTTCCACGAGGCATAGCATGTCGCAAAAGGATCTTGTTTGTATCGTCTGTTCCGGCTGCAATAGATTAGAAACAAACAGAGATTTGGAAGTTTCTATTTTGTTTGTCTAAAAGGACGAGTGCTAGAACGAGAAATGGGACGAACAATTGTCCCTTTGTTAACTGTACAGAGTGTATACACGTCACTTTCTTTATTTATTTACTAAATGTCTTATCACTGCTGCTACTTTTGTATTTGGTATTTTGTTGAGTCCAAAACCGGATCGGACCGCATACATAATTTCAAGAATATAGCCCCTGTTTGGTTCCGGCCTGGACCGGGATTGGGCGGTGTCGTTTTGCTCCACGGCGGCCCAATCCGGTCCGGCTTGGGCAAGAAATGTGTTTGGCTAGCGGACCAGTCTGAGCCCCGTTTTGGCCTAACGGAATCCCAATATCAGGTTTAAGTCAATCCCCATCGAGGCAGGATTGGGATTTCCAATCCGGTTTGGCCCGACAACCCTCCCTGGTCCCTCGCAACCCCGCAACCCTCCCCTCGCAACCCCGCAACCCTCCCTCTCCCCCTCGCCAGACGAGCTCTCGCCCATCTTCTCTCGGCGCATCTTCACTACTGTTTGTCCGTGAGAAGTAAAAGCGAAAGCTGCTCGAGGTCGCAGATGGAGTGCTGCTCGAGGTCGCAGATGAAGTGCACCAGTCGACCCGTGGAGAAGCGTGGACCATCATCAATGCTGCCGCCTGCCAACGCCGGTCTACCTGGGCGGCTAGCTCCCTCGAAAGCAAGGTACCCATGCCCTACCCTGGTATTTTGTACTACCTGCTTTGACATTGAATTGTCTTGTCGACGCACAGAAGGAACCCTAGCTCGTCCAAGGCAAGAAGAAACCCTAGTCCGTGTGCCTTCTTATTCCTCTCCTTCTGCTGCGAGGTTGTTCACTTCCACATACGCCTTTTGGAGGAGCTGTTCACAGAAGCTGGTGGTCGTCTGTTGCTGAGTTGTGCTCCTCAATCGTGCTCCGGCGGCTCCGGCGGCCCTGCCCAGACCTCCGCTTCCACACTCTGTCTTCGTTCTCGCCCCCTTCTCATCAGGTTTGTCACAAATTAGGGTAGACGGTGCTTTAGTTGTAATAAATCTCTTCATTTCTGCAATAGTTGTTGTATGCTTGGCAAAAGCCATCGGCTACCTTACTCTAAAAACCATAATATATGCCAAGTACCGTTTGGACAAGAGATTTCTGGTTTTTGTACTAAATGGGTTTCTGTACTATGCTCTTTTTGTCGATGGACAAGAGATTTCTGGTTTTTGGGCGAGCTTCTTCTGTACTAAATGGGTTTTTGTACAAGAGATCGGCTACAAGAGAATATTCTAGATGGGTTTCTGTACTATGCTCTTTTTGTCGATGAATGGTCTGGATTTTGCTGGTTCTATCCTCTGTAAAGTCAGATTTCTTTCCATAGTTTGTTTTCTTCTGTAAAATGGTTGCTCGACCATTTGCTATGAAAGTTCAGGTTGTGGTTACTGATGGTGGTGGTGAGTTTGTTAATCATGCAATGCAGGAGTTTGTGTTAGCAGAAGGTATTGTCCATCAACTAGCTTGTCCTCACACACATGCTTAAGTTGGTTTGGTTGAAAGAAAGCACTGTCATATTGTTGAAATTGGCTTGACCATGCTGTTTGATAGTGGTGTACCTACATTCTTTTGGGTTGAAGCTTTTTCCTCTGTTGTTCATATTATAAACTGTCTGCCCTCTAAAAATAGAGAATACAAGTCTCCACTGGCTACCCTATATAACAAAACACCTAATTATGTGTCTCTAAGAAGCTTTGGTTGTCTTTGCTTTCCCTGCTTGCGTGATTATAATAAGCATAAACTTGAACCAAGGTCTCTGCCTTGTGTTTTTCTGGGATACATCAAAGCTTACAAAGGATATCGTTGTTTGCACATCTCATGTGGGAGAATTTACTTTTCCCGACATGTTGTTTTCAATGAAGATATGTTTCCCTACAAAAATATCCTTCTCATCAATCTGTCTTCTAACAATCCTAACTCTAGTCAGTCACATTCTGCCAAGTGTTATTTGTTTCTTGTTATGAGGTCATGTATGTGACAATCCCTCCCAAATATGCCAAGTACCCCACATTATGGATAATGTTGGGGATTAGGCTGTGCTTCCTCTGGTTTCGTAAGAAACCCTAGGGAGGGGTGTTACATTAATGGCATCAGAGCAAGAAATAGATGACCACTAAGGCAACAATAAGGATTCATGCAAGTCACCCTAGGATGTAGAAATAGAAGTAGAGGACTCAAATCTTTTTATGCAAAATTTCCCAATCTTATTTAAGGTGGGTAGTATTGTAACATCCCAATCTTTTTATGCAATTTAGATAATTTAGATAATTGTTGAGGACTCAAATGCAATTTTCCCATAATTAGTTTTGCAAAATCACTTATTGTGTTCAATTGCCCTATTATACTTGTTTTATTTAAAGAAAATGTCTTCATGTATATCTATGCCCTTTTGTTGAAGAAAAATGGGAATAAATGTTTTAATGTCCAAATTTTTCTCTCATATGATTATTACTGATTTACATGTTTAACTTCTTGATTAATGGCCTCCATATTGTTAGTTGAAAAGAAATTATGTTGAAGTGCACATTTTCATATTTTGTAATTCTTATTTGAAGAATTAATTGCTTTATTTGCTTTTATCATGGTCAATTAAGTACACATAAGGGTTTTTGTTATTTTAGGCCTAAAACGAGTACAAGCATAAAATCCAATTGTATGAGAATATTCTAGACCCTCTAATGTACCTATGGTTCAAATTTGAACCCATTATGACCTTGTTTGATCCCCCAATTAAATTGGAAAAGATTTGAATGTGTTTTGTTTAATTAGGAGTGATGGTGGGTTAAAAGACAAAATTAATTAATTAATTATGTTTTAGTGCACGTCATTAACCTATGGGTGAAATTTGAGCTCATTTGGCCTATGTTTGACCCTCCAATTAATTGGAGAAAGATTTGAATATTGTTTGACCTAGGATTTAATCCAATTTCATTTGATCGTATTGACCTAGGATTTACTTGGCATATTTGGGAGGGATTGTCACATATGTTTCCCTACAAAAATAGAGTGTCATCTCAAATTCCTACTTGTGATTTATCAACTTTTTTGTGAATTTCTTTTTGCTACTGATGATAATCCATCATCATCATCCACTTATAATATTGTGCACACTATTCCTGAAGAGGACAACAACATTTATAACTCATCTTTCAGTTCTTCTAATGGCAATGTCTTTGCTGCTGCTCTGCCAAATGAGTCAGTCATATATGAGTCAGCTAAAGATATTACTGATAGCATTTCTCTAACCTCTGGTGAGAAGGCATGTGTTACTGACAATGGTGGGGAGATTTCTACTAACTCCAACATGCCTCAGATCCTTCTACTACCTCTGATGATAACACTACCTCGCCAAACCTTCTCATCAATCTGTCTTCTAACAATCCTAACTCTAGTCAGTCACATACTGAGCTACAAGTAGCAGCTGCTCTTGGATCTTTGATGCATATTCCATCTGGAAATACTCAAAGCAAGTGTTAGGGATCTTCTGTGCTTACTAGTACTGGAATCTTTTATTCTCCTTTTCTAGGGTTTCTTCTTTGAAAAGAGCAAGAAATGGATACAATCCTCGTGGTTTGGTTGGATTTGTAGAAATTTAGATTATATGAGACATTTTTAAGGTGCTTGGAATCTTAGGTGAGTTTTTATCTCTTCTCCTAAGCTCTATAACCATATTGAAAGCCTACTTCTATCTGAATAAAATAAACAAGATCCTTGCCAACATTTATATGCAATTGGATAATCAATTGGAAAGACTGAAGAATTAAATGCTACTAATTTGATTGTTTCTCATTTAAACTGTCTGCCCTCTAAAAATAGAGAATACAAGTCTCCACTGGCTACCCTATATAACAAAACACCTAATTATGTGTCTCTAAGAAGCTTTGGTTGTCTTTGCTTTCCCTGCTTGCGTGATTTATCTACTTTTTGTGATTTATCTACTTTTTGTGAATTTCTTTTTGCTACTGCTGATAATCCATCATCATCATCCACTTATAATATTGTGCACACTATTCCTGAAGAGGACAACAACATTTATAACTCATCTTTCAGTTCTTCTAATGGCAATGTCTTTGCTGCTGCTCTGCCAAATGAGTCAGTCATAGGTTAATAGGGTTTAAAACAACAGCAGATTTAAAAGCAGCATTGGGAAATATCATTTTGCTGCTGCTGCTGCTCTGCCTAATATTTGTTCTGTTTTAATGTTCTGTATTTGTTCTGTTTTAATGGCAATGTCTTTGCTGCTGCTGCTGCTCTGCCTAATATTTGTTCTGTTTTAATGTTCTGTATTTTGATGTTATGTTTTTTGTGATACTATTATGATATCATAATAGCAGCAGCTATGGCTTTCATAAATCTGGAAATTGGATATAGAAATTGGTATTCTGGGAAATATCATTCATTGATTTCAGCTATGGATTTCAGCTTTCATTGGTTTTACTTTCCTCTCTATGTTGTATTTAGAGTAACCATTATTAATCCTCCAATATCAGTTAATGGGGGAAATAACAGCAGATTCAAAACTTGTTTATCTAAATCAGTGTGAAACTAAATCAGTGTGAGGTCTAGGTTAGGGTAATAGGGGAAATAACAGCAGATTTAAAACTTGTTTAACTAAATCAGTGTGAGGTCTAGGTTAGGTTAATAGGGGAAATAACGGCAGATTTAAAACTTGTTTAACTAAAACTTGGGGCCAATAATAATTTGTAACTTGCCTATATGCTCGTTGGTGTTTCATTATTTGTTTTTCGGTGTTAATCAATTCAGTTTGTGTATTGATTAAACATAAATGGTTTCTGTTGTGACTGAATTTAATTAAACATTTACACTGATTATGTCATCAAATATTGCAGCAACTACACGAGTATGCCTCCCGTCGACCCTAACAACCGTATGGTATGGACAAGCGAGTATGATGTCGCTGTGGTGACAGCATTGCGTAGACAATATGACCTAGGCAGGTGTATTGATGGTAATTTTACTAGGGACTCTTGGAGGGAAATAACTTCTGATGTCAATAATAGGGTTGCCGTCGTGTTTAAGTTAGACCAAATAAGATGTCGCTGGAAGAACCTTAAAAGGGACTACGTCCATTTGAAGGGTTTGACCAACAAGAGTGGCGTTGGATGGGATGAACTCCGACACAAGCCCATTGTACCGGACACCCCTGAGTGGAAAGAGGCCATTGCGGTACGCACACTATACATAACTTTTATCCTAACAAATGTAAACATATAAACATGATTATCGCCAACCACATTTTTTTAAGCGTAGGCAGACAGGGACCTGACAAGGTTGCTCAGGCGCCCGTTTCCCCACTACTACGACATAGAGCTAATGGCGGGGAGGAACATTGCTAGAGGACACCATGCAATGTCTTCGACGGACACTCAGATTCATGCAGATGTTGCGTCTGAGGATGATGTAAGTGTCGACCTAGGCGCGCCTGATACACCCATGTACACACACTCGGCAACAGACGAGCGTAGCGTACCCGCAACTACCGGGCAAAGTGAGGGTGAAAGCGCGCGGCCTGTGCGAACGGATAACCCGTCAGTTGGGGGCAGGAGTCATTCTACCCATACGCGCAGGAAACGCCAATCAACGTCGCAAGAGCGATGTAGTCTTTCCAATGAAGTTCTGACTGAGTTCACACAGGTTTACACAAAGGTTCACGAGTTAGGGACATCCATGATGACCAAATCCTATGAAAAGGAAGAGTTGTCAAACATTTTACAACATTTTAATGCCAATTTCCCCGATGCCCCCACCTCCATTTTTACTACACTTGTGAACGCCATCAAGGACTCTACCAACCGCAACATCTACCTTGGCCTCCAAAACACCCCTTCAAAGATAACCTTGTGGTTAAACGACCTTTGTCAAAGGTCACAATTCGGTTTTGCCACATCTGTACCTCCAATGCCTTCATATTATTTCCCGTCTCCGCCACCATTTATGTCGTCTTCCTCTTCACCCAACTTCCCAGGCACATCGTCTCAGCCACCATTTATGTCGTCTTCCTCTTCACCCAACTTCCCAGGCACATCGTCTCAGCCACCATTTATCCCGCCACCCAACTTCCCAGGCGTGCCACCGATGTGGTTTCCTTCATCCAGTGATGCTGGCCCATCGGGAACATAATTGCAGGGGTTATTTTGTATGCATTTGAAGTTAATTATTTTCCGTCCAAACATTTATATTTCATTGACTGTTGTAATAATTTACTTTCCGCACACACATTACATATCCGTACAATTTCATTTGATTGAGTGTTGTAATAATTTATTTTTCGCACGTTAATTGGATTGTCTTATGTTGTAGCAATTATTATGTAGTTGTTTGCATTATACATGTAGGCATCATGTCTAGCAATGACCAACCGCAATCAGAAGACATGCTCAACAACCTTTTATTAGATTCCTTGTTGTGGCCAGTGATTCACGTTGGTGATTTAATTGCCGACTCTATTGCATACTCAATCATGGACGCAGTAGACGTTGATGCCTCCACACCACCTCGTATCCCTAGGTCAGTTAGCATCAGGAGTGGCCACATAAAGGTTTTAGAAATATTGACCGGTCACGAACAAAGGGCTTATGACCTATACCGGATGCGTCCACAAACTATAATGACCTTTGTCGACAAGCTTGAGAGTCGTGGCTTGTTGCGAGGTACTAGAGGCGTCAGCTCAGTTGAGGCCGTATGCTATTTCCTGCAGATGGTTGGCCATGGACACACAAATCGTGCTTTGGCGGAGGACTACATTCACTCCGGTGAGACCATTAGCAGAAAGTTCAACGAAGTGTTGGATGCTGTTTGTGCGTTGACCCGTGAATACATTGTCATGCAAACCGCAACTACATGCACATCAACACATACTCACATTTTACATAACGCAAGGTTCTACCCATACTTCAAGGTAATAGTTAACCCCCTAATAAATGTAATTTTTTTTCAAACATTGTGTATGTTTACAACATTATTTTGGTGTATAGAATGCCATAGGGGCTATTGACGGAACACACATCCCTGTCTTGGTCAGCAGAGACAAACAAAATCGATACCGTGACAGAAAAGGGAATGTCTCTCTCAATGTCATGGCTGTAGTAGACTTCTCCATGAATTTTACATATGTCCTCACTGGGTGGGAGGGGTCGGCTGCCGACCAAAGGGTCCTGCAATCGGCAAGGAACCATAGCGGGTTTACAGTTCCGCCGGGGAAGTTTTACCTGGTAGATGCAGGGTATGCCAACACTCGTGAATTTGTTGCACCCTATCGCAACACAGCATACCATATTGCTGAGTACCGAGGAAACAGACATGCCTACACCAGCAAGAAAGAGATGTTCAACCACAGACATGCTCAACTACGTAATATTGTAGAAAGAGCATTTGGGGTGCTGAAGAGACGGTTTGCATACCTTAAGAAGGGGCCGACATATCCTATTCATTCGCAGTGTCGCATCGTACTTGCTTGTTGTATCCTACACAATTTCATCCGACGGCAAAATGACGGCGACACCATAATGGATGAACTCCCAGATGAGAATTCATCGTCTGCCATTCCCCCAGGCGCAGTTCCCCCCAGTTCAGGTCAAGGTTCAACTCAGGCCGATTCAAGGGAGGGCGAAGTGTTACGTGAGTCCATTGCTAATCTCATTTGGGAAACTCGTTAGTAGAGTATCTGTAATAGATTGATTTCCGAATTGTTTATTTCGAACCTGATCAGAATCAACACATTGTGTCAATATAGGTTGTCTTCAAATGGAGAACGGAATGCCTCGTTGTCAATGCGGCCTTCAATCCACTGTACGCGTTTACATGGATGCCAAGGATGCACAAAACGGACGTTTTGAAGACAAGAACCCACACATGCCATATTTTACGTGCGGTAGTCTTCAAAATCAAAATAGATGTCATATGAGGTTGCCCGCGCAACGGGTTGTACCCACAATTGCCACACTAACCGCCGTTAGGGCTGCAATGCTTTCACAACTTGCATATGTACGCAGTGAACGTCAACTATGGTCTTCCCAGTGTGCCTTTGTCTGTTCCAGCAGAGCAGACACTGATAGGCTACAAGTAGAAATTACCGAACTACGATCGCGGTCCCAATATCTTCGCCAACGTCTTCACATAACTAGCGACGACAACACTTCCAATGAGGATGGTTACAATACATCATAGATGTATAACATCAATGATGTCTGTCCAACATTCATAACATAAGTTTATCTGTAATAGATTTAACAATTATTATGAGGTCTGGCTTGTATGTTATTGTTTTGATTTTCAATCTAACTCCATTGCCATAAATCGTTTGACTGATTCGAATGCATGGTGTAGATGTCTATTAATACAACTGAAGTTGTGCGGTGTGACTGTGGGTTAGAGGCAGGCTTGCGACTTAACACTGACGATGCAGGGTTGTATGACTTTGGAATTCTCAGTGAAAGACCAGGTGAAATGTATTACATATGTCCTTCTCGCGAGGTGCGCTTGTACACATATTATGTAGCCACTGTGTACGTTACACATTCATTGTCATTAACGTAAACTTCATAATATTTTTTAGGGAAAAGATCGATGCAGTTACTTTCGCTGGGCAATCGATCGCAGTCCTACAATTGATTCTCTGAAAGCAGAGATTGCGTTACTCACGCTAGAGTGCAAGTCATTGTGGGGTCAGACAATGAACTTTAAAGATTTTGTTGAAATTCATCACAACCACCATGATGTTTACACCAAAAAAAAGTATGAGCATGAGTATCTAGAACGCTACGTAGAAGAACTGGAGGACCAATATAGGCTTCTGTTGGACACTCCTTCACCCCCGACGACGCCGTAACGTGGAATGCCGGCCATACCTTTCATTCGCGTCATCGGTTTTCCATTTTAGTGTTGTTGTTTGGAAGTTGCTGTGTTAAGTGTTGTTGATTGTTTTTAAAAAAAGGATATTCAATGCTCTGTTGTTTGGAACTTACATATTAACTAATATGCTTAGTCATTCGACACCTCCTCATTTTGTGTGTTGTTCGGAGCATGATATGATGGAGTGTATACGAAGGTGTGTTGATGGAGTGTATACGACAGAGGGTTCGATGGAGGCAAAATCATAAAATGATAATAAACCTAATACATGATAGTAGTGAACTTAGGTGAACATAAGAATTATTATTGTTCTTGTTTTTGTTTTTGTTCTTCTTATCTTATTTTAAATTTTGTTCTTCTTATCTTGTTATTTTTCTTCTTCTGTTCTTCTTCTTATGTTCTTGTTGTTGTTGTTCTTCTTGTTTATTACAGGCAGCATGGGATCTCGTTTCCCTGTGAAGGAGTACGATCTCTCAAACAGGGAGTTCATGAGACGCGTCCCCCTTCCCCTTACCTAGAGGTGCGAGCCATACATGATAAGTCCTGGCTATGCAATGGTGGAGGTAGGGAGAATCAGTTTTGACGTACAGATCAGGTGGTCTGCACCTGAAGAAAGTAAATGGAACAAGAAAAGTAAATATTTAATCATAGATGAAGGTTGGACGGAAATGTTAGACAGCCTCAGAGCCACACCAGCCTGGACCGTGACCCTACAACCCAAACCCAAGGACGACAGTCGTCCTACATGTTTTTTGTTATGGATTTATTTTGAAGGTGACAACTCTGATTTGCTAAGGCTTATTTTCCCGAGACCAGATGGTTACATATCATCTACTTCGGACTCGGCGGATGCCTTGTTTGTCAGAGATTGCCACCAAGCACCAGTCTTGATCTCGTCTAGTGATGATGAAACTGATGTTCAATCAGTTGGATCAAACAATATTTAGTTTTTTGTTTTATTTATTATCTTTATGATGTTTATATACATTACAGGCTTGTTATGGGTGCCTGCCCACTAAGGAAATTTATATTTAGTCTTCAGTAGATGAATATGCTTTACTTTAAAAATGATGTTCATGTTTGGCTATTTTTGGAACGTTTTGTTGGGCTGTTTGGCTATTTTTAGAACGTGTTTGTTGGTCTGACGGGGTTACCTCATATCTTGGGGTATTAAACATAGCATGTTAGGCATATTCAACCTCAAGGAAACAACCAAAACACCCACACAAACACCCCACAAAAGGGTAACACACCTGACTCACATCTCAACAACAAAATGAGAGTTCTTAAAACAAAGTGATATTGAAAAAAATTAAGTTATTATTCGGTTACTTTTTTCAGTTTAAAAACTTCTGTTTAAACGGCGTCACAAAGTCACATTTCTAGCAACAGTTCTGCGAGAATAGGACAGATTCAGCTAATCCTGCCTACAGTTGCCAAACAGAATCAGACTAAACCCAGCCTGCACAGCCAAACAGAATCAGCTTGAAACGAGTCTGAAACGAGTCCAGCCCCCCAGAATGAGATTGGTTTGCCAAACAGAATCAGACTGGTTTGCCAAACAAAATCAGACTCCAGCAGGCCTAACCCCGTCCAAGCCAGGCAGGCTTAAGTCAGGCCAGTCCCGAACCAAACAGGAGCATATGGACCGCAGACTGGATCGTTTCGAGGTATGACCGGACCGTTTTGTGCTAGGACTGGAGTGGACTGGACCGGACCGGACCGTTTGGATCGTAATCAGCCTTTTTCACATGTTTTACAACTTATTTAATTATACAAAGTTGATAATCTTAGTCACTTCTAATAATTATATAACTTTAGTATCAAACATTTATACAAGTAGTGCTTATATATGTACTTTATTTGTAGTTATTATAGAATACATCTTCAAATATATATGAATTTTATATAAAAGTCAGTCTGCGGTCTGGACCGGATCAGATCTGACCTGACCGGACCGAAGACCGAAAATATCAAAATTCCCGGACCGTGGACCGAACCGAACTCAAAATGGACCAAAGCGGACCGGACCAGACCGAATTGAGCAGTCCGGTCCGGTTTTACGGGTTGGACCATTATTTGCTCACCCCTAGGTAGAAAGAAGGGGAGAGAGAAAGAAGGAGTAGGAGAGAGAAAAAACAAGAATACAATTTTGTTAATAACTTGTCAATGGTAATGAATTTTTTGATGAAATTAATCATGTTGCACTCCCGACAATAAATACTTTACAATAAAATCAACTTCGATATATTTTGGGAAAAAATATATACAATATAAAAATGAGGGATAATGTGATTGTAATAGGGCTGTCAATGGGGAGGGTATGGGGAGGGTAAGGTCTTACCCTTACCCTTACCCTCTTTGGATAGCGGGTAAGGTTAAGGGTAATTATCCTTCTCAGCAATCCCCTTACCCTTACCCTTACCCTCTTCTCCACAGGGTAAACGGGGAGGGTAAAGGGTAAGAGGGTAATTTTGACAAAAAAGAAGATTATACACATTGTGTGTTGATTTTTAATAATTTATAACTAATTTATTGATAACAACATATAAAACATTATATCCAATTCAAAATCATATGGTTCTCCGTGTAAGGTTAAGTCAATTCACACAATAATAATTTTTTATGCATAAATTATTTTTTTCCCTTTGTATAAGTATGCATAAAAAATAAGTATTTCACCAACACCTCATTTTCCGCAAGATATATATGTTTTTCTCTCAACAAGAAAGTATTACAACCACAACACCAAGTCATTTTCCAATGATAGAATAAAGTATTAGGGTTAAACATTTACATACAAACTCCTTTAGAATATTTATATTTGTGTAACCTTTATATCATGTGCGGGTAAATGGGTAAAAGGGTATGGATTATGTCTATACCTTACCCTCCCCTTATAGTATAGCAGGGAAATGGAGAACGGGTAAACGGATAAAGGGTAATAAAAATCGTTACCCTTATCCTTACCCTCTAGGGTATGGGTAAGGGTAAACAGATAATACCCTCCCCATTGACAACCTTAGATTGTAAAAGTCAAAAAGGAGGAGAGAGAAATTCAATTTGCTTATAACTCTCAAATCGTAATGATTTTTTTTTAATGAAATAAAAACTGATGGATTACTAATAAAAATATTTTAAAATAAGGCCATTGTCGATATACTTTGTTAATAGAATAAAAACTGATGGATTACTTACTAATAAAAAATATTTTAAAATATGTTATTATTACATGCAATATTATTTTATGTTATTATGCTAACAATATTTTAAAATATTTTATGTATTATGTTACTTTAAAATAGTTATATTATTATGTCATCCATATTATTTTAAAATATATGTTATTATTCCATGCAACATTATGTTATGTTATTATGATAACAATACTATAAAATATTTATGTTATTATGTTATCCATATTTAATTATGTTATTATTTTATCCATATTTTTATGTTATTTAATTATGTTATCCATATTTTTATGTTATCCATATTTAATTATGTTATTATGTTATCCAATAAATTTTACGTCACAAATGTTACGATGTTATGCCATATGTTATAACATGTTGTAATATAGATAACATAATAACATAGATCATATGGATAACATAATAACATAAATATTTTAAAGTATGGCTAACATAATAACATAAAATAATATGACTAACATATTTTAGAGTATGGTTAACATAATAACATAAATAATTTGAATAACATAATAACATAAATATTTTAAAGTATGGATAATATAATAACATAAAATACTATTGCATGTAATAATAACATAAAATAATATGAATAATAACATAAATAATTTGGATAACATAATAACATAAAATAATATGGATAATATATTTTAATGTATGCCTACCATAATAACATATATGGATAACATAATAACATAAATATTCTAAAGTATGGATAACATAATAACATAAAATAAAAATTTAAAGTATTAATAACATAATAACATAAATAATGTGGATAACAAAATAACATAATACCATAATACCATAATATGTTATCTATGTTATCATTTTATCCACGTTGTACATGTTATCCATGTATAATATTTTTTATTTCGTTCAAAAATTCATTATAGACTAAAAGTTATAAGAAAAATAACATCTCTCTCCTCATTTTTTACTTTTATAATCATGTTATATCCTATTTTTAGATTGTATGTATTTTTTAAAATTATGTCAAACTTGATATTGTTGTAACATATTTTTTGTACGAAGTGCAACCGTATTTATTTTGTCTAAAAATAAATTATGGTTCAAAAGTTATTAACAAAAATAGCTTATTCATTTTTCTCTCTCCTATAGCCTCTCTCTACCCACTCTCCTCTTTCCACCCCCTCTTTTTATCCCACTCACGTTTCTCTCTCTTGTACCTTGGGAACAAACCCCACTAAAAATGACTCTCCTATAGCAGCAAGCAGCAGTCACAAGCAGCAATAATGTTATGGATGGGACAGATTTTGTTTCCACTTGCGATGTTCGTTCAGGATGGGGTCTAGAAATGACTCCATATAGCAATGCTCTTTTAAATATGAGTAGTTGGTCTGACAAGTAATAGTTTATCACCTCATATATGAAACTTACCAGTGCTGTCATGTCCTTGGGAAAACATGAATTATGGCTTTCCTAATCATGTCAAAATTGGGGTGATTTGGAACTGACTCTGTCATCATACTTTTGGCTTTGGAGCACGTACATCGGATCCTGGATTCCCATCTGCAATCGGCACACTCCCCTTCAACCCAAGCTATACGAAAGTGTATATCATGCCCTTATCAACAACCATTCTTTTCAAAGCCAACATTCTTAACGAAGCCTATGGATCGATTTGAGTTTTATAGCAACATACCATTATTGTAAGTAACCACTTTATAAAATTATTGTTTTTTGATGTTCAAGATGGTAGTTGGCAACACAAAGTTTTCTAAGGAGTGAGTGGATAAGTCATTGCAAGACCTTCGATATAATGTCTAACTTTAATGCATTTTTGGCTATCACATGAGGTTGCAGCCTCCTTCCCAATAACCACATGCTCACATCTCTCACAAGATCCAAATGTCCATTTTATATCAATTGCAATGCCCATGCTTGGGTAGTGGGCCCTCGCTAGAAGCATGACAATTTGAATGCATTTTAAAATTCCATGAGGAATGGTAAGCATCTTCACCTGCCTCATCTCGAGTCGCCACCACCTCATTTCATGTCACCACCTCTCCTCCTTCCACATCATATTAAAGTTATTGGTTTGTCAATAAATCAAACATATTTCTTTGTGTTGTCTACAAGTTAATATATAAGGCATTAATCCATGTGATGCATGCCTACCTTATCAAATAAAGAAAGACTAAATTACAAATTTATAAAACAGAGACAAAATTGGTCTCCTACTCCCTTTCACATACAATATACATAGATATTAAACTTAATAACGACTAATTATATATATTTTTGAAATAAAGACAAATATTTCATTATATCATTCTACTCTCTTAAGATTACATATATCTCCACCCACACCATTTCATATAGGGATGAGCATCGTTCCATGTCAGACCAATCTAACCATGTACCGTCATAGCCCGACCCAGATCGTGCCCATATAATTCAAATGTATGGGAAACACAATAAGTTTTAATTCACCTTTTTATATGGGATGGGTCCAAGTAAGCCCAAACCTAGAAATCCACATACCCAGATTCAATAACTATACATAAATATATAACAATTTTCTTAAATAATATTTATTTTTTGAAGGATGAATTCAACTATACATTTTTAATTTTATAACTAATCTAAAGTATATTTGAGCAATCATATCAATAAGGCTAAAAGAACATTAGACCATTGTATAATTAAGAAATTCAAACTTATTCTACATGTAATGTATTTGTAATAATCTACAAGAAAATTTAACCATATATGTCAACATACTACTTACCATAGAATTTTTCCAGTAATCATCCCAAAGGGACTCTAGATTTACTAAATAAATTATGGATTGTCTAATCAATGGTAAGTTGAAAATTTGTAAAAAGTCATTGGATAAATTTGATTTTTTAAGTACTTAGGACATGAAAGTGATTTATACAAATTTCTCAATCCAGATGATGTCATTTTCAACTATATATAGTTGGATTTAGTTAACATGTTGTAAATTTACTAGACTTACAGGTGGCAAGCATAAGCTACATGTACTAGTGGCAAACATAAGTTATATTCACAACTAAGAAAAAGAGAGAGAAATAACTCTTTTGTATATTCATCGAGTAGAGATAAAATAGATGTTGTATTCACATGATACCATAGATTTAGTTGGTCTTTTTCATACTTTCAAGGAGGAAAAACGTGTATGAAGACCAGAACCACCAAATATTCTATTTTAGAATACATATATGACAAACAACCCCTCGATCCATTGAAGTCCAAGCTTGACGAGTCCCATACTAAAAATCCAACACCAATTCCAAAACCAAGTACCACACGTCCCCCTTCACCAAACTGAAAATTAAAATCCCTTCACCACCAAGTCCCATACCATCTAATAACACTAGTTCATCAACAATATACAATAACTTGTCTCCCAATGTCAAGAATCTACAACAATGCAATCTCCTACAATGATTCCTTCAATTTGTCCACCCACGCCAATATATATAAATTGGATCATTGATTACAGTAGAGAGAGGGATAAAGGTTATTTCTAAATTTAGTAAACATTGGAATTCCTAAAGGACAAAGGCTAGTATCCTAACCCATACATGATATTAAAGTAATATGCAATAGTCAACTTAGGTAAAAAGAATCTATGTAGGCATCATATATATACAATTTCACATGAAAAATCAAGGGATATATAGATTATTAGAGTTTAAAGAGATTCTAAATTTTTGCACTTGATCCCATGATTATAACAACCAAACCAAAAAATGAGTTCCCCATAAATAGTCCTTTGATAAGGTGATTGACATTTACCTGCAACGAGATGAAGACAAAATGCTAAATAAGTTGCTTCTATTCGGGCATGACTATCTTGAGAAAACTAGAAATATCACAAGCATTAGTCGTAAAACTCATATTTCTAGAAACAACATTTGAATGGAAAAATTGCATGAGATTAACCAAATTATGTTTCAAAGGAAAGATAATAGTCCATTTAAAGGTGTCCCTAGATTACAAGTAACAATTGGATTGAAAGATAAGCTAATCATATGACTTCACATATATCTGATTATCAAGTGAATTTTGAACAAGGAAAAGATATCATATTATTATTACATGTTCTACTCAATTGTGATTCTAGCTGAAATCACTTATGAAACAAAATCACAAGCTATATTGAATTGTCTTTTTTAATGCTACACAACCAAAAGGAATGCAATTTATGAAAGCAACAATCAGGTTCAGTGGAGTGAGAGTATCAATTCCATCTCCTCTCCCTATCCCCATTCATCTAGAAATAAACCATTAGTTCAATAATATTTCAAAGATATCCATTTTTTTGTCGTTGGCCTAACAAACATCATTATCATATTGATCATATGATGATTTTGGCTAGAAAAGAGGAGAGGAAATCATAAGATAGACACAAAGGGAAGGTAAAAAAGATGAAAGTGGGGAAAATCAAGAGATAGACCTAAAGATTGTGACACACCGTTGGAGAAACAAACATAAGTGGGGGATCTTGATATTTAGAAATATGGATAAATAGAGAGTAGAGGAAGATCATTATCTATGTCTAGAAATAATAAATGGCATGCACTCACCAGATCCACCATCTAGATGAGTCGACCCTTGGAGCTTGGAATCGTGCTTGGTGTTGAGATTGTGGAACTTGATCCTCCCCGCCCTTGGTAGGTGGATACGGGAGACATAAGGGGAAGGAGGTGAAGATAGGGGAGGGAAATATGAGAGTGGTAGTGGTAACTAGGAGAGCACATGAGAGAGATATATGATCCTTATAAATGCCAAAGATGGGTATAGGAGTTATTTCCTACATCAAGGTTTTTTTGTCAATCTCCTTGTTAATCTTGACCACTAATTTTAACATGTAATTTCATCCTTCCACTTATAAGAAAGAAGTTTGAAATCCCAAGGAAAAGGCCCATCATGGGTTATTTGAGGAATAATTATAAAATCAAAAATTGTTACCTTGGGCCACATGCCAAATGTATGTGTATTTTGGTAAAAGTATTTTTCAAGGCATGAACACATAATAATAAAGGATATGTGTTAGTTGTGTTACTTATTTTCCTAATGATCTAATAATATGAACATGCATCCCTTGACCTTTTCATGTTTTGATGTAGTGACAGATCACATATTCTAGGTTGGTCATTGATTTTCACCAAGACAAGCCACCGCCGAAATATCCAAGCCTCTTTGGGATCTCCTCAAAGGTGTTGTCAACCCATAGGTAGAGGGGCCATATTTTATCCATATTTTTATGTTATTTAATTATGTTATCCATATTTTTATGTTATCCATATTTAATTATGTTATTATGTTATCCAATAAATTTTACGTCACAAATGTTATGATGTTACGCCATATGTTAGAACATGTTGTAATATAGATAACATAATAACATAGATCGTATGGATAACATAATAACATAAATATTTTAAAGTATAGCTAGCATAATAACATAAAATAATATGACTAACATATTTTAGAGTATGGCTAACATAATAACATAAATAATTTGGATAACATAATAACATAAATATTTTAAAGTACGGATAACATAATAACATAAAATACTATTGCATGTAATAATAACATAAAATAATATGAATAATAACATAAATAATTTGGATAACATAATAACATAAAATAATATGGATAATATATTTTAATGTATGCCTACCATAATAACATATATGGATAACATAATAACATAAACATTCTAAAGTATGGATAACATAATAACATAAAATAAAATTTTAAAGTATTAATAACATAATAACATAATAACATAAATAATGTGGATAACATAATAACATAATACGATAATACCATAATATGTTATCTATGTTATCATGTTATCCATGTACAATATTTTTTATTTCGTTCAAAAATTTATTATATACTAAAAGTTATAAGAAAAATAACATCTCTCTCCTCATTTTTTACTTTTATAATCACGTTATATCCTATTTTTAGATTGTACGTATTTTTTAAAAATTATGTCAAACTTGATATTGTTATAACACATTTTTTATATGAAGTGCAACCATATTTATTTTGTCTAAAAATAAATCACGGTTAAAAAGTTATTAACAAAAATAGCTTATTCATTTTTCTCTCTCCTATAGCCTCTCTCTACCCACTCTCCTCTATCCACCCCCCTCTTTTTCTCCCATGCACGTTTCTCTCTCTTGTACCTTGGGAACAAATCCCACTAAAAATGACTCTCCTATAGCAGCAAGCAGCAGTCAAGAGCAGCAATCATGTTATGGATGGGACAAATTTTGTTTCCAGTTGCGATGTTCGTTCAGGATGGGGTCTAGAAATGACTCCATATAGCAATGCTCTTTTAAATATGAGTAGTTGGTCTGACAAGTAATAGTTTATCACCTCATATATGAAACTTACTAGTGCTGTCATGTCCTTGGTGAAACATGAATTATGGCTTTCCTAATCATGTCAAAATTGGGGTGATTTGGAACTGACTCTGTCATCGTACTTTTGGCTTTGGAGCACGTACATCGGCTCCTGGATTCCCATCTGCAATCGGGACACTGCCCCTCAACCCGAGCTATACGAAAGTGTATATCATGCCCTTATATCAACAACCATTCTTTTCAAAGCCATCATTCTTAACGAAGCCTATGACTCGATTTGAGTTTTATAGCAACATACCAGTATTGTAAGTAACCACTTTATAAAATTATTGTTTTTTGATGTTCAAGATGGTAGTTGGCAACACAAAGTTTTCTAAAGAGTGAGTGGATAAGTCATTGCAAGACCTTTGATATCATGTCTAACTTTAATGCATTTTTGGCTATCACATGAGGTTGCGGCCTCCTTCCCAATAACCACATGCTCACATCTCTCACACGATCCAAATGTCCATTTTATATCAATTGCAATGCCCATGCTTGGGTAGTGGGCCCTCGTTGGAAGCATGACAATTTGAATGCATTTTAAAATGCCATGAGGCATGGTAAGCATCTTCACCTGCCTCATCTCGAGTTGCCACCACCTCATTTCATGTCACCACCTCTCCTCCTTCCACATCATATTAAAGTTATTGGTTTGTCAATAAATCAAACATATTTCTTTGTGTTGTCTACATGTTAATATATAAGGCATTAATCCATGTGATGCATGCCTACCTTATCAAATAAAGAAAGACTAAATTACAAATTTATAAAACAGAGATAAAATTGGTCTCCAACTCCCTTTCACATATAGTATACATAGATATTAAAGTTAATAATGACTAATTATATTTTTTTTTGAAATAAAGACAAAGATTTCATTATATCATTCTAATCTCTTAAGATTTCATATATCTCCACCCACACCATTTCATATAGGGATGAGCATCGTTCCATGTCAGACCAATCTAACCATGTGCCATCATAGCCCAGCCCAGATCCTGCCCATATAATTCAAATGTATGGGCCACACCATAAGTTTTAATTCACCTTTTTATATGGGATGGGTCCAAGTAAGCCCAAACCTAGAAATCCACATACCCAGATTCAGTAACTATACATAAATATATAACAATTTTCTTAAATAATATTTATTTTTTGAAGGATGAATTCAACTATACATTTTTAATTTTATAACTAATCTAAAGTATATTTGAGCAATCATATCAATAAGGCTAAAAGAACATTAGACCATTGTACAATTAAGAAATTCAAACTTATTCTACATCTAATGTATTTGTAATAATCTACAAGATAATTTAACCATATATGTCAACATAGTACTTACCATAGAATTTTTCCAGTAATCATCCCAAAGGGACTCTAGATTTACTAAATAAATTATGGATTGTCTAATCAATGGTAAGTTGAAAATTTGTAAAAAGTCATTGGATAAATTTGATTTTTTAAGTACTTAGGACATGAAAGTGATTTATACAAATTTCTCAATCCAGATGATGTCATTTTCAACTATATATAGTTGGATTTAGTTAACATGTTGTAAATTTACTAGACTTACAGGTGGCAAACATAAGCTACATGTACTAGTGGCAAACATAAGTTATATTCACAACTAAGAAAAAGAGAGAGAAATAACTCTTTTGTATATTCATCGAGTAGAGATAAAATAGATGTTGTATTCACATGATACCATAGATCTAGTTGGTCTTTTTCATTTTTTCAAGGAGGAAAAACGTGTATGAAGACCAGAACCACCAAATATTCTATTTTAGAATACATATATGACAAACAACCCCTCGATCCATTGAAATCCAAGCTTGACGAGTCCCATACTACAAATCCAACACCAATTCCAAAACCAACTACCACATGTCCCCCTTCACCAAACTAAAAATTAAAATCCCTTCACCACCAAGTTCCATACCATCTACTAACACTAGTTCATCAACAATATACAATAACTTGTCTCCCAATGTCAAGAATCTACAACAATGCAATCTCCTACAATGATTCCTTCAATTTGTCCACCCACACCAATATATATAAATTGGATCATTGATTACAGTAGAGAGAGGGATAAAGGTTATTTCTAAATTTAGTAAACATTGGAATTCCTAAAGGACAAAGGCTAGTATCCTAACCCATACATGATATTAAAGTAATATGCAATAGTCAACTTAGGTAAAAAGAATCTATGTAGGAATCATATATATACAATTTCACATGAAAAATCAAGGGATATATAGATTATTAGAGTTTGAAGAGATTCTAAATTTTTGCACTTTCTCCCATGATTATAACAACCAAACCAACAAATGAGTTCCCCATAAATAGTCCTTTGATAAGCTGATTGACATTTACCTACAACGAGATGAGGACAAAATGCTAAATAAGTTGCTTCTATTCGGGCATGACTATCTTGAGAAAACTAGAAATATCACAAGCATTAGTCGTAAAACTCATATTTCTAGAAACAACATTTGAATGGAAAAATTGCATGAGATTAACCAAATTATGTTTTAAAGGAAAGATAATAGTCCATTTAAATGTGTCCCTAGATTACAAGTAACAATTGGATTGAAAGATAAGCTAATCATATGAATTCACATATATCTGATTATCAAGTGAATTCTGAACAAGGAAAAGATCTCATATTATTATTACGTGTTCTACTCAATTGTGATTCTAGCTGAAATCACTTCTGAAACAAAATCACAAGCTATATTGAATTGTCTTTTTTAATGTTACACAACCGAAAGGAATGCAATTTATGAAAGAAATAATCATGTTCAGTGGAGTGAGTGTTCAGTGGAGTGAGAGTATCAATTCCATCTCCTCTCCCTATCCCCATTCATCTAGAAATAAACCATTAGTTCAATAATATTTCAAAGATATCAAGTTTTTTATTGTTGGCCTAAAAAACATCATTATCATATTGATCATATGATGATTTTGGCTAGAAAAGAGGAGAGGAAATCATAAGATAGACACAAAGGGAAGGTAAAAAAGATGAAAGTGGGGAAAATCAAGAGAGAGACATAAAGATTGTGACACACCGTTGGAGAAACAAACATCAGTGGGGGAGCTTGATCTTTATAAATATGGATTGGAAGAGAGTAGAGGAAGATCATGATCTATGTCTAGAAATAATAAATGGAATGCACTCACCAAATCCACCATCTAGATGAGTCGACCCTTGGAGCTTGGAATCATGCTTGGTGTTGAGATTGTGGAACTTGATCCTCCCCACCCTTGGTAGGTGGATACGGGAGACATAAGGGGAAGGAGGCGAAGATAGGGGAGGGAAATATGAGAGTGGTAGTTGTAACTAGGAGAGCACATGAGAGAGATATATGATCCTTGTAAATGCCAAAGATGGGTATAGGAGTTATTTCCTACATCAAGGTTTTTTGTCAATCTCCTTGTTAATCTTGACCACTAATTTTAACATGTAATTTCATCCTTCCACTTATAAGAAAGAAGTTTGAAATCCCAAGGAAAAGGCCCATCATGGGTTATTTGAGGAATAATTATAAAATTAGAAATTGTTACCTTGGGCCACATGCCAAATGTATGTGTATTCTGGTAAAAGTTTTTTTCAAGGCATGAACACATAATAATAAAGGATATGTGTTAGTTGTGTTACTTATTTGCCTAATGATCTAATAATATGAACATGCATCCCTTGACCTTTTCACATTTTGATGTAGTGACAGATCACATATTCTAGGTTGGTCATTGATTTTCACCAAGACAAGCCACCGCCGAAATATCCAAGCCTCTTTGGGATCTCCTCAAAGGTGTTGTCAACCCATAGGTAGAGGGGAAATCCATCCAACATGACCCAAAGCTACTACTAGAACACTAGAGTCGCCAACTCATGCTAGGTCATGTCATAGAAGCTTAGCCCTTTCGCCCCCAAGATGATTCTTCTTCATAGGTCGTCTGAGGTTCATCAAGAACTTCAGCATATTGGCGTTACCCCTGACGAAGCTGATGAGGAAAGGTGTGCCTTTTGCTTGGGATGAAAAGTGTCAGCATAATTTATAGCTTTTCAAGGTGATGTTGACCCGTGCACCAGTGTTGGTGTTGCCTGATTAAGGGAAAGGTTATGTCATCTTCTATGATGCGTCAAAGAATTGTTTGGGTTGCGTGATGATGCAAGACAAGAATGTGATTTCTTTTACTTTGTGACAACTCAAGAAATATATAGAGAGTGACCCGATGCATGATCTAGAGCTTTCTGATGTGGTCCATGCCTAGAAGATATGGAGACACTACCTTTATGGTGAGAAGCACGATGGCTTCCATGCGTTAGAGGATGGAACAATATGTTACCACAGTCAAGTAGTGATTCCTAATATTAATGATCTAAGGAAGTTGGTTCTGGAAGAGGCTCACTCTTCGATGTACTTTGTGCATCTGGGAAGCACCAAGATGTACCATAATATGAAAGATTTGTATTGGTGGCCTGGCTTGAAGTGTGACATAGCTAAGTTTGTGGCAAAGTGTCCTGTGTGTCAGTAAGGTAAGGAAGATCATCAAAAACCTATAGGGACTTTGCAACTGTTACATGTAGTGCAGTGAAAATGGGATCATATCATGATGAGCTTTGTGGTTGGACTCCCTAGGACAACCAAAGGTCATGATTCCATTTAGGTGATAGTGGATATGTTGACCAAGTCAGCACACTTCTTTTCAGTGAAAACAATGTATACAATTGAGAAGTTGGCACATGTATATGTTAATGAGATAGGCCATTTACCTGGTATCCCAACTACCATAGTGTCAGACATAGATCCTCAATTTACCAGTCTCTTTTGGGAGTGTCTGCATACAACCATGGGTACACAGTTGAGGTTTAGTATTGCTTTTCACCCATAAGTAGATGGATAGTATGAGAGGACTATACAGACATTGGAACATCTGTTGAGAGCATGTGTTCTACAGTTTTGGGTAGTTGGGATGTACATCTCAATTTAATAAAGTTTGCATACAACAACATTTATTAGCAGAGTATCGATATGACACCGCATAAGACTTTGTATGGGAAACTTTGTAGGTCTCCGTTGTGTTGGTTTGATACCTATGAATATCAACTTTTGGGTCATGAGCTTGTGCAACATACGACATAGAAGATTAAGATGATACAATAGTAGTTGATGGAAGCCTAGGATAGGCAGAAGTCATAAGTTGATAATTGTGAAAGCCTGTTAGAGTTCCAAGTGTGAGATAAGGTGTATCTCAATGTCTCTCCTTAGAAAGGTGTGCTGAGGTTTGGAAAGAAAGGTAAGTTGGCTCTCATGTTTATAGGATCTTACCTTGTGGTGGCATGTATTGGGAAGGTGGCTTATAAGTTGGAGTTGCCACATGAGTTGCACAGGTTGAATCTGGTCTTCCATGTTTCTATGTTTAGGAAGTGTCATCCTGACATGAAGTTGCTGTTGTAGTCCATAGAAGTTGAGCTAGATGAGGATGTGTCATATGTGGAGGGTCCTATTTTGATCTTGGATAGAAGGGTAAAGAAGTTTAATGAGAAGGATGTCATTTTGGTTAAGGTTTTGTGGCATCATCGTGGTGTGGAAGAAGCCACATGGGAGCTTGAGGATGAGATGCATAGGAAGTATACGTCTCTTTTCATGTAGGATTTCGGGGATGAAATCCTTATTAGGGGTTTATGGTTGTAAGACTCGTGACCTAGCTTAGTACTTGATCTTGCTTGTTTTTCTTAATCAGATGCTTAAAACTTAATCTAAACATGTGATGCACCTTAATAACATGTGACATGCTTATGGTTTCAGTTTGGTCCAGTTTGGTTGATGTATGAGCTAGTTATGCTATATGTATATTGCTTTTGTACGAAGTTGCAATTTACCCATGTTGATGGTTTATCTTGCAATGTGTCACAGGCTGGATGTGCCTCTTGTGGCTTAGAATCATGAGAGAGATAATGATGCTTAGGGGCACCTTGTTGGACCTTGGTTGATGAGGTGGCATTATGTGTGTTAGCTATACTTTGCACGGTTTGCATGCATGCTTGAGTTGTTAGTGTCGACCGTGTTGGTGTGACCTTTGTAGCGACCTATGTGTGTTGTGTCCTTGAGAGTGCTTTGACCAATACATCTTGATTTGGTTGAGTTTGTAGCAACCTAGTTTCCTTGTTCTTTGTTTTGATTTCTAGGGTTTGCTTATGCAGATGTGTGTGTCGACCTTATGGTTTGGGGGACATAGTGTAGCGGTCGCTACAATGTATACCCTTGGGTTTTGCTTCAATCGAAGGAGGGTTGAGTGACCTTGAGGTCTCTAATCAACCTTGGTTTTAATGTTCTTCTTTGCATGCATATCTAGAGTTCTTGCATGTCTGACCTTTTAAGGGACATGTGCCTTAGGTACTCTAATATCTTGACACCTCATAACCCTTCATCTCTCTCCTACCCTTGGGTATATATACTCCTTCTTTCACGTGCAAGTAACCCTTTTATCTCTCTTCTTTCCCTCTTCTTTCTTGTGTTTGGCCTTGAGATTGGTGGTGCAAGTAGAGGTGTTGATCTTAGAGAAGGTGGTCATTCTCGTCTTGCATGTGATAATATAGGTCTAGATAATCTTCCTTGGTGATCCTTGACCTTGATAAGTGGTTCATCTCTGTTTGATCTCATTTTCTTTGAACCCTCTATTTCTCTCTATCTTGGTTGTGAGACTATGGGTTACCATGGTGGGTATCTCGAGGAACTACTCTCCATGGAGGTCGAGACTATGATTTGACCATGGCAGTACCTAATTGAGATGAATCTCTCCTCTTCCTTCTTTGTTTTTTCGGCCTAGGGTATTTACCCTCTCTCTTTTGAGATTCCTTTGACCTTGGTGCATTCTTCTTCTCTTGAGGTGATCTTTCTTGGGTGTGGATTTGATCCAAGCTTGGAGTTTCTATTCTCTCTTAGAGTTTGTAGCTTTTGGAGTTGATCTTCAGCTAAAGACGGGTTATATAACTCTCTCCTCTACTATTATTGCACCTTTATCTTACTTGCATGTTACTGATTAATATCTAAGATATGAAAATAATTTACTAGATGATTCTATCTTGTTTTAGGGTTTAATATGATGAAGTATTCTTGTATAGATTTCTCTCTCTAAACCCTAATTCATGTACCCAAAATCTAGGTGATGGTGGAAAGGTTGATTTCTTGCATGCATCTTGATTGTTGGTTTTATCACTATGTTTATGCTTCAACCATCATATGTTCGATGGAGGTTTTGGTACTTGTGTACATGTGTTGGACGTTGGTTTTTCTCTCTTAACATGGTTTCTTTTCTGATTTTGGTGATGATTGATTTTAGGGTTTTGATGCTCATTCTTTCATGAGGTTTCATCTTGGTGACGCTTGAGCTTCTTAATGTTAAGCACCAGATGCTTTAGGGTATTTATGACCATGTTGATGGTGTGCTAGGGTTTTGGTTTGGTCACCATAATCCTAACCCTAAGCCAATATGGTCGCTACATAAATAGTATTTTTGGTTGCTACATATGAGCCTTGTGTTGGTCGTTACCCATGATGGTCTGGTTGGGTCGACATAATCTTGGTTGATGATGATATGGTCTGTTGTGGTTGCTACATTTGATGGTGGTGTTGTGGTCGCAATGACTTAAATGATCATTGTACAAACCCTAACCCTAATTAGGGTGGTTTCTACTTTTTCTTGAATGGTTTAGCCGATACATATGGACTAGTTTGTTTAGTCACTACACCTTAAGATATGTGTGGTCATTACATGTGCTACATGGTTGGTCTCTACACATGTTGATGCATCTGCTTGGTCGCTACATTTGCATGATGTTGATGGTTTCTACACATGGTCTAGTTTGGTTAGTCTCTACATGGGTGTATCCCTGTGTTCTCTATAGTACCCTATCTCCATGGTCGACACATGTTGCTATTTTGAATGTTTGTTGGGGTTCTTGAACATGTGTTTTTGGTGATTATGCTTAATCTTAATGTGCTCTAAGAAAGTGGGAAGTGATGTGCCTAAGATTTGATGTTAAGTGTATGATGGAAACCCTAATTTGGGCATATGATGTAATTTCTTATCTTGCTTGAAGTAATTAGCATGTAATGATGTTTTCTCTCCTACTTGAGTAATCCTAATGATGCAGGTTGAATACACATCATAGCTTGTGACTGCTATGGCATCTTGTATATGATACAAGGTGATGATTATGAGACTTTATGAGGCATGATGAAATAATGATGTTGTGCAGGAACTATGTGTTTGGGTCTTATGACCTGGAAGAGGCTCAATGCCTAATGCGAGGTGATATCCTCTAGTAATTTGATGAGGGTTGGTTATCCTAGGATGATGTAATAATGGTGATGGCCTTGTATCGCAGTGGTATCATGTGATGATGTGACAAGTTTATACCTCATACATTTTATATCTTCTGACATTGCAACCTACCCTTATCCTTGTCGAGTTTGTTTTGGGTTTATACATTGTAGCTTGATTGACACACTAAAAGACACCCAATTGGAAGCAATTAACCAAGTAAAACCCTAATGATGTAGGTTTCCCTAAGCCATAGATCCATATTCAACGTCAATACTTTCTATATGGTAAAATGAGTAATTCCTATAGGAAACTCAGAGAGCATATTGTTGAATATGCGAGGATTCAAGTTGAGAATATATCCTCGCATCCACAATCATAGATTTGGAGGATGACTGCAGTCATACCCCGACAGGAGAATAGTTGAGGTTGTATCTTAGATAATATGTTTTCAAGGATGGTTGTGATCATACCCTAGTAGGAGAATGGTTGCAATCATATCTCACTGGTGTCGTGCCTATATCCAAGGCGGACTAGGTTGATTTGGAGTTTGACTAGATATGTCACTACGACAGACTCAACTGACCAAGGGTGTGGGAGATCATAGGAGTCTGACTCTCCTAGATCTTGTATAGCACTGATTCTAACTTAGCTGTGGTCAGTTGGAGTATGAGTGGTATACCTCATCTCCACAGGGTACGATAAAAGAAGTAATACAGCCATGTCGTACATTTACTTAGGGTAAAATATGATTCACATTGGATGACCCCTTGCCTTGTTTCTTATATTGTTTAGTTATTAACAATTATACATGTTCTTCATATTCCTTCTAAAAGTATATGGTGTTCTACTTCTTAGCTTGTAGTTGTTCAAACAGTCTTATCTGTGATTATCAGTTTAAAGTATTCATTTAGCTGAATCTGCTCATCCTACTAATGGTATTATCTTTATGCTCTATTGTGACACCCCGATCTCACACTAACCACTAATCACGAGATTAGGGCGCGACAGAGGGATTATCACATAAACAAATCACTGAGAACTTTTTCTTTTTAAAACCTCGTAATGATATCCGGATTATTGCTGTAAACTAAAACATAATAAACTATTGCGGAAGCATTTCAATTAACCTGGCTAGAGAACATAAACAGAGTTTACAACATGTAACATTGTTTAACAGAAAGTAAAACATAACAGTTAATTTACATCTTTTACACATTCGCCATACCTACTCTCTCTCACCCACACCATGTCCCAAGGATCGAGGGAAAGCTTTAAGAGACCTCTAACTAAACTAACTACATATACCTTCTACAGACTAAGCGTTAGGATGAAAAGATCCTTCAGATTCCTACTGCTTTTGTTGACCTAAAAATGTTTGAGTAGAGGGATGAGCCTACTCGCTCAGTGAATAGCATTTTATTTAGCTATCACTAAACAACTCATCAGATATATAAAATTGAAATAAAGATACGTGCAGTACTAAGCAGGGCAGTTCTAATGACATAGCAGATTTACAGATAACAATTTCATTTCTATGCAACATCAGATATTTTAAACAAATAAACAATTATAGAGAATTGGTATAGAAATTCAAATCTCTTCACAGGTTAAATTTACTGTGTTCCTATATGATTACATATTTATATTATTATTATGCCCTAATCATATGCAGTGTACTCTGCATATAAAGATCCGTAGTGAACTACGATCCCACCGTACAAGAATTAGCGACACACCCGGGAAATGCTAAGTCTGACGCCAGCCCTGCTCTGCTACAGGACCACAGGCTCTCCGGCCTCAATGCACTACTCCGAGTGCTCTAGACTCCTCCTCTAACCTGAGCACACAGACGGAGAGTCTCACGGGGTTACCTCCATGACTCCGCACGGATCTTGTTGCAATAACCCCTATTTTCTCCAGTGCCACCGTGACTCCGCACGGATTATTGTTGAACACTGCCTCTCTGTCCTCGTGCCACCATGACTCCACACGGTTAATGTTGCAACACGAGTTTCACCCCTAAGAAGCAGATCTCTCGAAGGGGTTCTACGGTGTTAGGGCACCTAAGTCTATTAACTGATTAACATATACACATTTAAACAGGAAAATCACATTTCATACTTATTCCACATTCTGAATATCACTTAAAAAAACATATATATATCATTTGTCATCTTTAAACATGACTCAATATCACTTATCCAGATTCAATGCTAAACAACCGTCTTTAATCAGCATATACATTGCAACTATAATACAAAAAATTCCATCATTTTCATCAATCATATTACATATTTCAAGTTCCAATGAACCATATAAATTCATTAATTCAATCCACACTGATCAGATGCTAAACTAAATCATATAACAATGTCTAGAAGCATTTTATGAAATAAAAAGTCGGGCGACGCCAAACGCTTCCCGACGCCTGATAACGTCTGTTATCAGCGTAATTCATGCACAAAATAGAAAATATTCAGACGCCTGAGTTTATTAATGATAAATAAATGAAACCCTACTCAGTGATTTGGATTGTCCGGATTCGTCCGGAGATGTGCCCAAGGCCTGTTTCAGGGCGGATTTCAGTTGTCTTCTACCTTGGCTTTTACACTGTTCATCGTTCTGTTGCTCACAACGACCCCACGTCTAGCCCAGGTTGACGGAATAGCTTCCTTGACGGACAACTTGCAGCTAGGGCTGTGGATTCACGAGGAACCTTGAAATCGAAGTTCACCTGAAGCTTTCCCTGCTACTAGGCATGCCCTAGGCGGCTTCCCTGGCCGTGCGCAGCAGCTGCTGCTGCAAGAACTGGATGGGGCGTCGCCCCTTGCTACTTAGGCGCAGGTGGCGCAAATGGAGGCGATGAGCTGCGATTGCTTGCTCGGACCTCAAAGTCGAGGTCAAAGCTTTGTTCCTTGGTGTTGTGCCACGCCCAGGAGAGTTCCTGGCTGCTGGCCGCAACTGCTGTCCGCAGCTCTGTGCTGCGATACGGCTATAGGTAGGGCGCCGCCCTAGGCCAAGGTAGAGGAAGAGAAGGAGTAGGGAGCCTGCAGATCAATCCTTACGAGCCCTGAATGGCCTCCGCTGCTACTTTGATGGCCAACCGCCCCTACAGGTGGAGCTGTTGACGAGGGCGCCACACCTGCTGGTCGGCCGCCCAAGCAGATCGGGTGGTTGGTAGAGCGCCGCTAGGGCTAGGAAAGGAGAAGGAAGTGAAGAGGAAGAAGAAGGGAGGAAGCTCGGATGCTACTGGACGAAGCCAAATCCAAGAAATTGCCCACGCGATCTCCCTTGCTATGTCTCTCAATCGCACACTGTGCGCTGCTACAGTGTGTCGCTCAAGCGGTGGATCGAGGAAGATGATAAGGAAGAAATTAATAGCCAAATTAAATTGGAAAATTTACATAATTAACCCCTAAATTTGAAACCCTTATATCTTTTGCCTCGTAGGTCCAAATCTAATGATTTTTCTTGCAACTTTTCAAGCACGAAACCGGATACAACCTTGAAGCAAGAAATCATCCAGATTAACTAGTAACACATGATCAAAACACTAATCGCAACTTGTGTACTTAATTCAACTTAATTAACTTATACATGTTGTTATTATCATACTTACTAGTTAATTTGAGTGTGGGTCATAACAATCTCCCTCCCTTATAAGAATTTCGTCCCGAAATTCCTAAAAGAGAAAAGGAAACTTGCTACGCATCTCAAATTCAAGCTCCCACGTAGCTTCTTCAAGGTTATGATTCCTCCATAGAACCTTCACCAACGGTATCTCACGGTTCTTAAGCTTCTTGATTCGGTGATCAACTATCTGCACTGGTCCTTCCACATAGGACACGTCTGTCTTAAGCTGCGCCGGTACCGGATCTAAAATCTTTTCTGTACCGGGATGACACTTCTTCAGCATAGACACATGAAACACATCATGAAGATTTTCCAACTCAGACGGCAAATCCAACCTGTAGGCTACAGGTCCAATCCTCTCAACAATAGGATATGGGCCCATATACCTAGGGGTCAACTTACCTCTCTTTCTAAACCTTAGCACTCCCTTCCACGGTGAAACCTTTAGATAAACCTCGTCACCAACCTCAAACTCAAGAGGTCGACGTCGTCTCTCTGCATAACTTTTCTGTCTGTCCTGAGCAGCTTTCAACTGCTCCCTGATCACAGATATCTTCTCTGTAGTTATATCGACTATCTCAGGTCCAAGAATTTCTTTCTCACCAACCTCGTACCAACAAACTGGTGATCTACACTTCCTACCATATAGAGCTTCATATGGGGCCATTCCAAGACTAGAATGGTAGCTGTTGTTATATGCAAACTCCATCAGGCTTAAGTGTTCTTTCCAGTTACCTCTGAACTGCAGAACGCATGCTCTCAGCATGTCTTCAAGAGTCTGAATGGTCCTCTCTGATTGACCATCAGTCTGCGGGTGAAAAGATGTACTGAACCTCAGCCTTGTGCCCAACGCACGATGTAACTGATCCCAAAACCTGGATGTGAACTTAGGGTCTCTGTCAGAAATAATGGAAACTGGAATACCGTGCAATCTGATTACCTCGTCTACATATATCTTGGCCAGCTTTGGAACATCAAAGGTTGACTTGATAGGAAGAAAGTGAGCAGACTTAGTTAGTCTATCCACAATCACCCATATAAAGTCCGAACCTCTAGGCGTTCTGGGTAACCCTACCACAAAATCCATCATGATGTGTTCCCATTTCCATTCAGGTATAGGAAGCGACTGCAAGGTACCAGCAGGTTTCTGATGCTCAGCTTTAACCTGCTGACACACTCCACATCTAGTCACATACTCAGCCACATCTCTCTTCATACCAGACCACCAGTACAGCTCCTTGAGATTCCTGTACATTTTCGTGTTACCTGGATGCATAGCATACATAGAAGCATGCGCTTCTTCAAGAATTTGCTCTTTCAGCTCACTGTTCCCAGGTACACACAACCTGTCATGAAGATACAACACACCATCGTCAGAAAACCTGAATTCTGACCTTTTACCTTCCGACATATCCTGCATAACCTGCCGCAACTCATCATCATTCTGCTGCAACTCCTTAATCTGATGATAGAAAGTAGGTTTGACCTGCATCTGAGCAATCAACCCACTTTGTCCAGTCACATCCAAGTCTAAGTTTAACCTTCGCATATCTACAAGCAAGTCTCTCTTGAAACATGCCATAGAAAATGCATCTGCTGTTGAACTCGATTTTCTACTCAAGGCATCTGCCACAACATTCACTTTACCAGGATGATAATCGATTGTCACCTCATAATCTTTAATCAGCTCAAGCCATCTGCGCTGTCTCAGATTCAAATCCTACTGAGTGAAGATATACTTCAGGCTCTTATGGTCCGTAAATACCTGACATGTCTCACCGTACAGGTAGTGACACCATGTCTTAAGAGCATGAACTATAGCAGCTAACTCCAGATCATGAGTAGGATAGTTCTCTTCGTTCTTCTTAAGCTGTCTAGATGCGTAAGCCACAACTTTGCCTTCCTGCATCAGCACACAGCCCAAACCTCTCCTGGAAGCGTCACAGAACACTATATAACCTTTATCTGCCTCTGGAAAAACCAACACTGGTGCTGAAGTCAACTTCCTCTTCAAGATCTGAAAACTTTTCTCACAGTTATCAGACCAAACAAACGGTGCATTCTTCCTCGTCAAGCGTGTCAAGGGTGATGCTAGTACACTGAAGTTCTATATAAACCTTCTATAATAGCCTGCTAAACCCAAGAAACTTCTAATCTCAGTAGGAGTCTTAGGCTGTTCCCACTGAAGCACAGAATCAACTTTTTAGGGTCAACGCTAACCCCATCTCTCGAGATAACATGTCCAAGAAATGCTACCTCGGCCAACCAGAACTCACACTTGCTAAACTTAGCATACAACTGATGTTGCCTCAACAACTGCAACGCTACTCTCAGGTGTTGCTCATGCTGTACATCATCTCCGGAGTAAATCAGAATATCATCTATAAAGACTACAATAAACTGATCTAGGAACGGTTTGAAAATCCGATTCATCATATCCATAAAGGCTGCTGGGGCATTGGTCAGCCCAAACGACATGACCAGAAACTCATAATGCCCATACCTGGTTCTGAAAGCTGTTTTGGGAATATCAGAAGCCTTTACTCTGAGCTGATGATACCCATATCTCAAGTCTATTTTAGAGAAGATCGTTGCTCCACGCAACTGATAAAAAAGATCATCTATCCTCGGCAAAGGGTACTTGTTCTTAATAGTGATCTTGTTCAGTTGCCTGTAATCTATACAGAGACGCATGGTACCATCCTTTTTCTTAACAAACAGGACTGGAGCACCCCACGACGAAGAACTGGGTCTGATGAAACCCTTATCCAGCAACTCCTGCAGCTGCATCTTAAGTTCCTTCAACTCTGCAGGTGCCATTCTATAAGCTGGCAGTGCTACCGGATGACTACCTGAATATACCTGAATCTCAAAATCAATGTCTCTGACAGGAGGTAAGCCTGGCAACTCTTCTGGAAAAACATCAGAAAACTCACAAACCACAGGTACATCATAAACACTGGTGGTGCTCTTCTCTGCTCTAGTGTCAACCACATGAGCAAGGAAAGCTTCACATCCTTTCTGTAGCATCTTATCAGCTACAACAGCAGATACTATGCACGTAGGCAAAACTTTCCTGTCTCCAGTAAAGACACAAGAAAATTCACCTTGTTGAAAGGTAGCTTCCTTCTTCCAACAATTGAGTTGCACTCGATATATCTCAAGACAATCCATACCCAAGATGACTTGAAAAGTATTGACATCCAGGGGTATGAGATTAGCAGTAAAGGTGTAACCTCCAAAAGATAACAAACATCCGGGACAGAACTCAGTCAGAACTGTTGGTCCACCTAGTGGAACCCTCAACACTAACTCATCTACCAACTCTTGAGTTAACAAATTAAGTTTACCAACTAAAGAACGTCGTATGAAAGAGTGAGTAGCACCCGAATCTATCAAAACTGAAACGGGTATACTATTAAACAAAAGCATCTCTCCTGTAATGACTTGTGAAGAGATTATACCTTCCTGAGGTGTCAAAGAGAAGAAACGTGTTGAAGCTCTCCCTCTGACATGCCGTACTCTCTGACCACTCCTGCCACTAGGCACTCCACCACCTCTGGAACTAGAAGCCACAGAAGAACTCGGAACATCATGGTACTGAGGTTGGAAAGCTTGTGATGCTGCTTGTTGAAGTTGAGGACATTCCCTTTTGAGGTGTCCTACTTGTCCGCAGACAAAACAACTTGGACCCCAACACTGACCAGAATGTGGTTTTCCACATTTGTCACATGGAGGTATCCCTTGTCCCTGGGGACCTGTCACTGACATTGACGACCCAGAAGACTGTCCACTAGCGGCACTGCCCCATCTCCCTGGGTTGTATCTCCATCTGCCTCTAGAAGAAGTAACATCCTCAGATCTCTGTCTACTGAAATAGCTAAAGCCACACCCGAGTTTAGAAAAGAAACCTCTACCTCCACCTCTATATCCACTACTGGACTGTCCTCTACTGAAATCTACAGATCTCTTCTTAGACTCAGGCACCTTGTCACCATTCACCGATTCTTCAACCTGTCTAGCAGCTTCAACAAACTCACCAAAGTTCTCTCTGTTCCTTCTACTAGTAGCAGAAACTGTATGCCGAATTTTTGGCCTCATCCCTTCTTGAAACCTCCTGCATCTCTCTATATTATTAGGTACAAGATGAGGACAGAAATTCGCCAACCTGGTGAAAAGCGCTTCATATTCTGTAACTGACATGCTTCCTTGCTTAATGTTCTGTAACTGCCTGGTATTCTCATTAATGAAAGTAGGTGGATAAAATTTAAGATGAAACTCTTCAGAGAAATCCTACCAAGAAAGCTTTGTACCTCTGTTCTTATCCTCCACACCGTGCCACCACAACTCTGCATCGCCTGTCAGAAGATAAACTGCATGATTAATCTTCTTCTGTTCTGGAAGCTCCATCAGGCGAAAGACCTTCTCTATCTGTCTCAACCACTCATCAGCCTCGGCGGGATCTATAGTGCCACTAAACTCTGTGCCACCAAGCTTCTTCACAAGCTCATAAGATCGCATCAGATCCTTACTGCTGGTAGAAGTAGAAGCTCGTCTATCAGCCTTGTACCTCTCTCTGGTCTCCAGAAACATCCTGTACATACGGGACGCTTCATCCACATGGTCACCACCACCTAGACCCAAGTACAGTGGATCAGGGCCAACATGGCTCTCGGCCTGATCATCACGATCAAAGCCTCTTTCCGCCATCTGCAATGATATAATAGAATATTTCCTGTTAGAAACTACAGATAGAAGAAAGACACCTAAACCTTAATCCTATTGGTCTCTTATCGTCCCCTGACTTGGACTCTGAGTAACTATGTACTCAACCTAAGCTCTGATACCAAGATGTGACACCCCGATCTCACACTAACCACTAATCACGAGATTAGGGCGCGACAGAGGGATTATCACATAAACAAATCACTGAGAACTTTTTCTTTTTAAAACCTCGTAATGATATCCGGATTATTGCTGTAAACTAAAACATAATAAACTATTGCAGAAGCATTTCAATTAACCTGGCTAGAGAACATAAACAGAGTTTACAACATGTAACATTATTTAACAGAAAGTAAAACATAACAGTTAATTTACATCTTTTACACATTCGCCATACCTACTCTCTCTCACCCACACCATGTCCCAAGGATCAAGGGAAAGGATTAAGAGACCTCTAACTAAACTAACTACATATACCTTCTACAGACTAAGCGTTAGGATGAAAAGATCCTTCAAATTCCTACTGCTGTTGTTGACCTGAAAATGTTTGAGTAGAGGGATGAGCCTACTCGCTCACTGAATAGCATTTTATTTAGCTATCACTAAACAACTCATCAGATATATAAAATTGAAATAAAGATACGTGCAGTACTAAGCAGGGCAGTTCTAATGACATAGCAGATTTACAGATAACAATTTCATTTCTATGCAACATCAGATATTTTAAACAAATAAACAATTATAGAGAATTGGTACATAAATTCAAATCTCTTAACAGGTTAAATTTACTGTGTTCCTATATGATTACATATTTATATTATTATTATGCCCTAATCATATGCAGTGTACTCTGCATATAAAGATCCGTAGTGAACTACGATCCCACCGTATAAGACTTAGCGACACACCCGAGAAATGCTAAGTCTGACGCCAGCCCTGCTCTGCCACAGGACCACATGCTCTCCGGCCTCAATGCACTACTCCGAGTGCTCTAGACTCCTCCTCTAACCTGAGCACACAGGCGGAGAGTCTCATGGGGTTACCTCCATGACTCCGCACGGATCTTGTTGCAATAACCCCTATTTTCTCCAGTGCCACCGTGACTCCGCACGGATTATTGTTGAACACTGCCTCTCTGTCCTCGTGCCACCATGACTCCGCACGGTTAATGTTGCAACACGAGTTTCACCCCTAAGAAGCAGATCTCTCGAAGGGGTTCTACGGTGTTAGGGCACCTAAGTCTATTAACTGATTAACATATAAACATTTAAACAGGAAAATCACATTTCATACTTATTCCACATTCTGAATATCACTTAAAAACACATATATATATCATTTGTCATCTTTAAACATGACTCAATATCACTTATCCAGATTCAATGCTAAACAACCGTCTTTAATCAGCATATACATTGCAACTGTAATACAGAAAATTCCATCATTTTCATCAATCATATTACGTATTTCAAGTTCCAATGAACCATATAAATTCATTAATTCAATCCACACTGATCAGATGCTAAACTAAATCATATAACAGCGTCTAGAAGCATTTTATGAAATAAAAAGTTGGGCGACGCCAAACGCTGCCCGACGCCTGATAACGTCTGTTATCAGCGTAATTCGCGCACAAAACAAAAAATATTCAGACGCCTGAGTTTATTAATGATAAATAAATGAAACCCTACTCACAGTGATTTGGACTGTCCGGATTCGTCCGAAGATGTGCCCAAGGCCTATTTCAGGGCGGATTTCAGTTGTCTTCTACCTTGGCTTTTACACTTTTCATCATTCTGTTGCTCACAGCGACCCCACGTCTAGCCTAGGTTGACGGAATAGCTTCCTTGATGGCCAACTTGCAGCTAGGGCTGTGGATTCACGGAGGAACCTTGAAATTAAAGTTCACCTGAAGCTTTCCCTACTACTAGGCATGCCCTAGGCTGCTTCCCTGGCCGTGCGCAGCAGCTGCTGCTGCAAGAACTGGATGGGGCGTCGCCCCTTTCTACTTAGGCACAGGTGGCACAAATGGAGGCGATGAGCTGCGATTGCTTGCTCGGACATCAAAGTCGAGGTCAAATCTTCGTTCCTTGGTGTTGTGCCATGCCCAGGAGAGTTCCTGGATGCTGGCCGCAACTCTGTGCTGCGATACGGCTATAGGTAGGGCACCACCCTAGGCTAAGGTAGAGGAAGAGAAGGAGTAGGGCGCCTGTAGATCAATCCTTACGAGCCCTGAATGGCCGCCACTGCTACTTTGATGGCCAGCCGCCCCTACAGGTGGAGTTGCTGACGAGGGCACCACACCTGCTGGTCGGCCACCCAAGCAGATCAGGTGGCTGGTAGAGCGCCGCTAGGGCTAGGAAAGGAGAAGGAAGTGAAGAGGAAGAAGAAGGGAGGAAGCTCGGATGCTGCTGGATGAAGCCAAACCCAAGAAATCGCCCACGCGATCTCCCTTGCTATGTCTCTCAATCGCACACTGTGAGCCGCTACAGTGTGTCGCTCAAGCGGTGGATCGAGGAAGATGATAAGGAAGAAATTAATAGCCGAATTAAATTGGAAAATTTACATAATTAACCCCTAAATTTGAAACCCTTATATCTTTTGCCTCGTAGGTCCAAATCTAATGATTTTTCTTGCAACTTTTCAAGCACGGAACTGGCTACAACCTTGAAGGAGAAACCATCCAAATTAACTAGTAACACATGATCAAAACACTAATCGCAACTTGTGTACTTAATTCAACTTAATTAACTTAATTAACTTATACATGTTGTTATTATCATACTTACTAGTTAATTTGAGTGTGGGTCATAACATCTATAATCTATATGTATTAACAATAGTTGTTGGCGGAGAGTTATATCTCTCATTGGGATGTTGGTCTCACCCCGTGGGTTCCCACATCTTTTAGGTGGTTTTGCACAATGAGGTAGAGATCGTGTGGTTGAGGAAGAGCAATAAGGAGAGGAGTAGTTGTTGAATGTTGGATATGTTACTAGTATTTTGTAGTAGAGTCCTATGTGTCATCCCTGTACTCTCAGGTCCTTGGGGAGGTTTTGTGTATTTATACATCAATACAGGTTTTGGCAATATGCCATGGTTGTACATGTGTATCTTGTACATATGAACATGTTATCTCTTGTGATAGGTTTTTGGAAAGTTGGCTAGTGAACAATGATGTGTATACCTTTATGGAATGATATGTGATATAGGTGGCACTATTTTTGGACTTGGATGTAATATGTTTTCACTTGTGAATATATAAGTGATCAATTTTAATTTATATTGTTTTTTGGTAATGTGGATGTTTAGTATTAGTTCTGAGCTTTGTTTTGAGTAATCTTTCTCATGTGGCAGTGGGTTGTCACATGAAAAGGTTGGTATCAGAGCTCAAAGTTCACTGAGTATATAGGGACATATGACTAGGGTCTGTGTCTACACTCGTGTATCCAACATATCTGATCATAACTTCTATTTATGCAGAAGAAGAAGAAGAAGGGAAAAGATATGTATGGAGAATACACAGAACATGCTAAGAGCAGTGTTGCTGCACCAAGATGTGGTACCAAGAGCCAGACAAGAGTAGATGGTGCGCCAGAGGTGCCTCAGTTTTACCCATCAACTATGTCCAATCCCTCTTTCCAATCCATGTTTGGATAGTTCATGGCCACGATGACACATATGATGGATATAATGCCTATACCCCAAGCAAGGGTAGATGTCTCCAATGCGGAATATTAAGATTCTGGGAAGACCTTTGAGAGGTCAAGGCATGTGGGGGTAATAGAGTACACTGGTACAGCATGTCCAACAGATGCAAATATGTGGTTTATAGAGTTGGAGAAAGCCTTTAAGATCCTCAACATCTCGATAGAGGATAAGGTGAAGCATGTTGTGTACCTATTGAAGGGTAGTGATGGCCATTGGTGGGCCATTGAGGAGGAGAAGAGGCCTACAGTGGTGATCAGTTGGGAAGACTTTCGATGGGATTTTGTGAGCCGATACTTCCCGGAGACCTATATGGATGAGAAGATCTCTCAGTTTGAGAAGATCCAATAGGGATATATGATGATCAACGAGTATGAGGCCAAGTTCATGGAATTGTTGAGGTTTTTCCCACATATGGCTTCGACAGATAAGGAGAGGATTAAACATTTTGAGAAGGGGTTGATCTTAGAATTGACAACCACAGTGTCAAGGACAGGCATGAGGCAAACACCAAGAAGAGACTGGCACAATATCAAGGACAATCTTCTAGAGGTTTCAAGAAGCCTAGGTTTTCAACACCTCGGTCACATCATAGGTCAGTTTTTCAATTTTAGTGGTTGTCGAGCAAGGGCAGAGGCTGTAGTTTTCCTCCTGTTGGAGCTTACCGTGTGGAATTAGTTTCTATGACAAGGCCGTCTAGGCTACAATTTGATAAAGGACCTACTATAGGTGTGGAGAGAAGGGACATATGAGGTCATTTTTCCCAATAAAGGATGAGGAGACGAGACAATAGCTGAGATAGATCAACAAGGGTGATAGTAATAGTAGTTCAATATTAGTGGTGGTAGAGAACGCGGTCAAGAATTATAGGTTGATTCATCTAAGTAGGCTAGTAGAGGACAGGGGCAACAATAGGAAATGGCTCGATTATATGCTATGAGTCATCTGAAAGGAGTAGTCAACCCTCAATTCATGACAGGTCAGATGGAGTTATTTCATTCTGATTTGTCTTCTTTCTACTTTATATCTGTTTTGGTTGACCCAGGTGCGATGCACTCTTCTATCACTAGAGAAGTGATAGCTAGTTGTTCTTTGCCTACTGGTCGTAGATGTGATAGTCTCCTCTTAGAAACCCCTTTGATAGGTTCCTCCGAGTTGCAGGAGGTGTGTCCATCATGTGTTATTTCTTTCTCAGGATGCAACATCCAAGTGGACCTTATACCACTTGAAATGTGCATATTTGATGTGATCCTTAGGCTGGAAACCTTAGAGAAGTATCAGGTGGTCTTTAAATGTAGTTCCAAGGTGTCTATGTTCTTTGACGGTGATGTTTTGTGGGAATTCCAAGGATATATGAAGATTCTTTCTACGTGCTTAGTGTCAGTAATTACGAAAGAGAGGATGATGAGGCAAGGTTGTAAGGCGTTTCTGGCACATGTAGTGGATACTAGGGTGAGAAGTCCTAGTATTTAGAGGGTTCCTGTTGTTTATGAGTTTGAGGATGTGTTTCTTGATGAGTTTCCTGGTGTTACCCCACCTTGAGAGATTGACTTTGAGATCAACTTGGTTCTTGGTACATAGCAAAAGCACAAACACCATATAGGATGGAACCAACAAAGATGTTAGAGTTGAAGAAGTAGTTGCAAGAACTGTTAGAAAAGGGCTTTATCAGATTGAGCACTCCCCCTTGGGGTGCTCCCATATTGTTTGTGAAGAAGAAGGATGGATCCATGAGGTTGTGCATTGACTACTGACAGTTGAACAAGATGACGATCAAGAATAGGTATCCTTTGCTGCAAATACATGGACTGTTTGAACAGTTGAGGGGTGTTGCAGTGTTCTATATGATAGTTCTGAGGTCAAGATATCACCAGTTGCAGATCAAAGCAGATGACATACCCAAGTCAGCTTTTAGGACTCGATATGGTCACTATGAGTTTGTGGTTATGCCATTTGGGCAAACAAATGCACAGACAATGTTCATGGATCTAATGAACAGAGTGATCTACCCTTATCTTGATCAGTTCATGGTTATTTTCTTCAACAACATCATGATCTACTCCAGAAATAGCCAACAACATGAGCAACATCCACGACAGGCGTTGACCTTGTTGAGACAGCATGTGTTGTATGCTAAGTTCAACAAGTGTGAGTTTTGCTACAAGAGGTGTCTTTTTTCAGACACATGATATCGGGTGAGGGTGTTCGTGCAGATCCCAAGAAGGTTTAGTCTGTGTTAGAATGGGAGCAGCCGAAGACACTGATGGAGGTATGCAATTTCCTTGACTTGACACGTTATTATAGGAGGTTCATCAAGAACTTCAGTGTAGTAGTGTTACCCCTAATGAAGCTGATGAGGAAAAGTGTGCCTTTTGCCTAGGCTTTCCAGCTTTTGAAGGAGAAGTTGACCCATACACCAGTGTTGGCGTTACTCGAGCAAGGGAAAGGTTGTGCCGTCTTCTGTGATAAGTCAAAGAATGGTTCGAGTTACATGATGATTCAAGACAAGAACATGATTTCTTTTGCTTTGCGACATCTTAAGAAACATGAGGGGAGCTACTAAAGCATGATCTAGAGCTTGCTATTATGATCCATGCCTTGAAGATATAGAGACACTACCTTTATGGTGATAAGTGTCAAATCTTTGACGACCACGAGAATCTATAGTAAATCTTCTTGAAGTAGGAGCTCAATATATGAGAGCGATGCTGCATGGAGTTGATCAAGGACTATGATTTCACCATAGGCTACAATCTAGGAAAGGCTAACATGGTGGCAGATGCTTTGAGCATGAAGTCTTCTTCGTCATCATCTATTGATAAGGCGTAGTTATGTTCCTTGATGTGCCATAAGAGGGACATGTTAGTGTCTCTTCTCTAGATGAATGTGAAGTTGGAGGTCTCCTTTTTGGCAGGCTTGTTGGACCAATTACAAGTGAAGATTACATTAAGGTAGTAGATTAGAGATGCACATCATGATGATACTGTAATTCAACAGGTTTGAGCAGAGTTTGGCAGTGAGAAGCGTGAAGGCTTCCACAAGTTAGAGGATGGGATAGTATGTTACCATGACTGAGTAGTGGTCTTGATGTTGATTATCTAAGGAAGTTGGTTCTGGAAGAGGTTCACTCTTCGATGTACACTATGCATCCAGACAGCACCAAGATGTACTACAATATGAAAGATTTGTATTGGTGTCCTGGCTTGAAGCGTGACATAGCTGAGTTCATGGTGAAGTGTCCTATGTGTCAGGAGGTTAAGATAGAACATCAGAAACCTATAGGGACTTTGCAACCGTTACCTATACCACAGTGGAAATGGGATCATATCACAAAGGAATTTTTGGTTGGACTCCCTAGGACAACCAAAAGTCATGATTCCATTTGGGTGATAGTGGACAAGTTGACCAAGTCAGCACACTTCCTCCCAATGAAAACAACATATACAGCTCAGAAGTTGGCACATGTGTATGTTTATGATATAGTCCATTTACTTGGTATCCCAACTACCATAGTGTCAGATAGAGGTCCTTAGTTTACCAGTCGCTTTTGGTAGCGTCTGCATACATCCATGGTTCCTCAATTGAGGTTCAATACTCTTTTCACCCACAAACAGATGGACAGTCAGAGAGGACTATACAGATGTTGGAGGATCTGTTGAGAGCATGTGTTCTACAATTTTTGGGCAGTTGGGATGTACATCTCAGTTTAATAGAGTTTGCATACAACAACAATTATCAGCGGAGTATTGATATGGCATTGTACGAGGCTTTGTATGGGAGACATTATAGGTCTCCATTGTGTTGGTATGAGATCGGTGAATATTAGATTTTGGGTCCTAAGCTTGTAGAGCGTATGATAGAGAAGATTAAGATGATACATCAGTAATTGAAGGCAGCCCATGATAGGCAGAAGTCTTATGCTGGTAATTGTCAGAGACCATTGGAGTTCCAAGTGGGAGATAAGGTGTGTCACAAGGTCTCTCCTTGGAAAGGTGTGTTGAGGTTTGGAAAGAAAGGTAAGTTGGCTCCCATGTATATGGGACCTTACCTTGTAGTGGCACATGTTGGGAAGGTGTCTTATAAGTTGGAGTTGCCACCTGAGTTACAAAAGTTGCATCCAGTCTTCTATGTTTCTATGTTGAGGAAGTGTCATCTTGACACAGAGTTGGTGTTGCATCCCGTGGAGGTTGAACTGAGTGAGGACATGTTGTATGTGGAGGGTCCTATTTTGATCTTGGATATAAGGTTAAGGAAGTTGAAGAAGAAGGATATCATTTTGATTAAGGTTTTTTGGCATCATTGTGGCATGGAAGAAGCCATGTGGGAGTTTGAGGATGAGATGCATAGGAAGTATACGTCTCTTTTCACGTAGGATTTTGGGGATGAAATCCTTGTTAGGGGTTTATGGTTGTAATTGTGATGATCCAACATCAAATCAAGCCATCACCAGTAAATAATTGCAGAATAACCATAAGCAGCAGATTAACAAAATCACTAAAAATTAAAACCATTTTGCAAAGAGATCCTCTTCCAGGAAACTCTTGATGAAAGAACCAAAACTTTATATACATCAGGGTTCACATTGTACATACATTGTACCATCTCATATTGAGGATAACATATAACAATTGATTTGTCAAAACATATACTGAAGCAATATAAAACCTCAATGCATACAAGCCAAAATATTAGATTGCTTATAAAACCTTTACGTACTAACTCCAAGGACCTGAGAGTATAGAGACGACACATAGGACTTATATCTACAAGACATGACATATAGTACACTCAACCTGAGCTATTATTGTTGTCCCTACTGCTATTGTTCTTCCTCTCCAGAACGATCTCTACCTCCTCGTACATGTCCAAAAAAAATTGTGGATCCCATAGGGTGAGACAATTGTCCCAGTGAGAGATATAACTCTCTACTAGAAATATTATTAGCACATGTAAGTAGTATAAAACTGAGCAGAGGTTCTTTTATATTAATAAGCAAGATTAATCACTGTTATAAGGGGAATAAAGTAATCTCTTCTATTATAGTAATGCAACTATCTATGATAGAGTAATAAATCATCTATTCACTTTACAAGGAATATAAAGAAACATGTATAACATATATCCAATTAAGATGTATAAAAGAAGTGTACATCAACCAATGTCTTCTGTATTTGATCCTTAAGTAAATACGCTACACGACTGATTATATATTTACAATCATACTTATGCCCTGAGGAGATGAGGTATACCGCTCATACTCCAACCGACCACATCTACGTAAGGCATCAGTACCATATAAGGTCAATGGAAGAGCCGGCTGCCAAGAACTCATCCGTCTCGGTCAGTACGAGACTATTGACAGGACATCTCGTATCAACTGAAATTAGCTTACTAGGGCATAATGGTATCTTTACTATAGAGATACATCCACAACATGCACTCTCTTCAGGGAGATTTTAGTTATCCATCCCTGTATTCATAATAAATAAGGAAGATTATACATCGATTCCTCATTTGGTCGGGAGATTCATATCAATCCCGATACACTTAATGAAGAAGAATTTACACATCAATTCCTCATTTGGTTGGGAGATTCACATCATCTTGATATAAAATAAATAAGGAAGGTGCTACATCAATTCTTCATTAGGACATATGGATATATTTCGTCCTTCTACCCCCGCATATTCAAAAATATGCTCTCTGAGTTAAATTCGTTTCACCATTCAGCAAATTCTGATACTGAATGGATCTATGGTAAGGGAAAATACATGATGAGATTCCACTTGATTAATTAGGTGCATTACAATATCTTTTAGCATCAACCAAGTTTCAAACATGAATTATAATAGATGCTACAAAGAAAGGTGTAATACATTTATCAAGTACTTATATAATCTTTGGAACACATTGAATGCATAACACTCGGGATCTCCGTCCCTTATCACATTATTGGAAATTCTCATCCCTTAACATTATCATCATCATGATTACTAGATCTGGGTATTCAGACCCTTAGTTCATCACTGAACATTGTCACCTCTTATCAGGTAACTAATACCTCTAGGTCCTCGGACCCAAGTATACATAATACTTGTTGCACAAGTATTTCACATGGCTCACAAGGCCCATTTAAATATCTTGTCACCTCTCACTAGGCAACAACTATCTCTATAGGTCATCAGACCCTATAAGCATTTTACTTGTTGTACAAGTATTTAACATGGCTCACAAGGCCCATGTAAATCTATATTTTATAGAACATCATAGCTCATACCTGGATATGCTCAACATCTCATGATTCCTGCATGGTTAGCACTTCATGATAAAAACACTAGTAGTATATAACATCACCATGCAATACAAGAGAAACACATCCTTCCCATTATTAGGGTTAGGGTTTCCCATCTTAACTCATATCATCACCCTTCTTTAGGGTTAGGGTTTTCCCCTTATTAATCGATTAGGGTTTTAAATCGTATCACCACCCTTCATTAGGGTTAGGGTTTCCCCTTATTAATTGATTAGGGTTTCAATATCATATTATCAAGAATCAAACCTTAAATCACACTCCACTCATATTAGGAGTATCAATGTATGCTCATAACATGATTATTACACATGTATAAATTCTCTCTCATCCTCACCAGGATGTTGATTGCATCATACTCTTATTAAATTGGATCAATCCTTCTCTCAAGATACATTAGCCCACACGTAACACACTGAATTAAACTCTTTACGTCTTAATGTATTACTTGACATAATACAATTCATGTGTTCTCCATCAAGTAAATTGAATTGAGATGCTTCCATCATATTGGGTATAAAGGTGTGTACTTGACACCATATCATGCTTCCATATCGTGCTTGTGGTGTATCATCATCACCATGTCATGCATCCATATTGATCACGTGGTTTATCCTCATCACTATATCATGTATAAGGTGTATCCCCCATTATCATATCGTGCACCCATATTGGGTTGCCCAACATTTAGGGTTTGTCATCTCAAATTAAAGGTACTTAGCTCCGTATCATGTATGAGGTGAATGCTTGACCTCATATCGTGTATAAGGTGTGTAATTGATACCATATCATACACAAGGTGTGCACTTCATCATCATATCACGCATAAGGTATATGCTTTATCATGGTATTGTGTTAGTTGGACATTCACCTCACCATATCGGGTTACCATATCAGGTTAGACCCTTATGCTCATACTTTTTCATACCTTCATGGGATCAATCCTATCATGTGTTGAGTGACAGGCTAAACAAGTGGTTGAACCCTTCACAATCAACCCTTACACAAAACAATAGGTGTGTGGGGTTCCAAGGTATATCGGGTTTCATATCACCATTTAGGGTTTCAACACCATCTCAGATTAGGGTGTATAATTGACACCATATCGTTCATAAAGTATATGCTTGACCTCATATCATGTATAAGGTGCATGCTTGACACCATATCGTGCACAAGGTGTATGTATGTGTCACTCATATCGCCCATGAGGTATAAACTCATCACTATATCGAGTTACCCATCATCTAGGGTTTGTCATATCAGATTAGAGTGTATACTTGACTTCATGTCGTGCATAAGGTGTATACTTGACCTCATATCATGCACATGGTGTATGCTTGACATCATATCGTGCACAAAGTGTATTCTTCATCATCATATCATGTATAAAGTATATGCATCCTCATTGTATCGTGCTAGGGGTATATTCACCACACCATTTCGAGTTAGAGGTGCTTCAACCCAATATCAGGTTGGGCCATGATGATGTCATCATCATCAACCTCTAGATTCTTATTCTTTTTTTTGGTCGCGCAAAAATCCTGTTACTATAAAACCAAAAACTTTGGGTACAAATTAGTGCCCCCTAAGAAACAAACTAGATCACTAAACCCCATGAAGGGGGAAAAGAGGATCCAACCAAGGTGGAAACTCCAAGCTGAACAACGGGTTCAGAAAGAGAACAAGAAAGATAACAAGACACTAAAACCTATCAGGGGGGATGAAGTTACATACAGGAAGCACTAGTCAACACCCACAAAGATCACCTATATGAAACTACAGATCGACTATTGGGTTGCACTGAAGCAGCCATCTTCTGTCCTCGTTGATAGGACTGCCACTCGTTACTTTGATAGTTGATAGTTGGATCACAAAAAAACCAAGAAGGAGAAAATAGGACTGCCTCTCGTTACTTTCTCTCCTGGCACACTGAATCATCTGCAACTGATCCGGAATACCATCCAGTTAGGAACTACAACCAACTTCTTGCAAAGAGGCCCAACAGCTCCTTGCTTTAATCAGGAGCAAGCTTTGAGGAGTAAAAGGTTGAACATGTAGAGTGCTCTACCTCACAACAACAAAAGCTATCCAATTTAAGAGATCGATGCCCCTGTTTGCACAAGAGCATTATGTCAAACAATTGAATGGCATCTAGAAAGAAACATGCAAAGGATGCCATCTTGAGGACACAATCATGTGGACTCAATCGGCCACCTGGAAGATCTTCACCGGATGCCTACAGGGCGAGGAGGATGCCGCCAGCCTGGGGAATAACCCCATCGAGCCTGGAGGATGCCGCCAGCCCATGAGGACGGTTCAAAAGTGTCGATGGAGAGGCCATATGGTAGAAACAATGCAGAAGCCAACCGAGACCCACGTCGAGGAGCCAGCTCCACCTAGGTCGCTAGAGCTTCATCAGATGCAGACGGCGGCGCCATGAAACTGGATAACGCCGAGCCACCCAACGACCATGACCACCCGCATCTGAAACTCCACCACGACCTTGGATGGACTTGAGCCTACGCCACCCATGCTAGCCTAGGTATCCCTCGGGAGGAGAAGAAGGAGGTGATGGTGAGGATGGGGGATAACCCTATCAGCACCAGTGTGATGGAGCACGAACATGAGCAAATCTGGCTAGGAGCGACACTCTCCCACCATCTCACTTGAACGGTAGGAGTCTCCTTAGACGAATCGCCACTCTGGCCCAGACGTTGAACACGCAGCGCTGCACATCTCCACTCCAACCAACACACTCGATGGCACCCTACACGATACCCCATCACGAAAGCTTCGCTTCGCGCTAACAATCGGAGACACCATAAGCTGTTGGGGGGCCAGGGGGAGGAAGGCGTCGGGGAGACGCTCCCTCCCCCTAGCGGCAGCCACCGGGGAAACCTAGAGAGAGGGGAGAGTGAAACCCTAGATTCTTATTCTTACTATTCTAGTTCATGGAAAATAGTCCTATGTCACTAATAGAACTCATGAATTCATCAATTATGCAAGAGAATTCAACATTGAAAGTAGCTCAATAAGTATAACATAATTGAAGGTGAATAATAACATATTTGGGATCAAGTTATATAACCCACCTCAAGAACAACTTTCAAAGTTCCAATCTCTAAAGCTTCATGTTTCCAAGGTTAAAGATGAGTTTCACAACTACTCTATAGGAAAAGAATCACCATGGATAAGTAGTTGGTGAAGAAGAAAAGAAAGGAAGATCTCAAACCTAGATCCATGCTTTAATCCAAGGTTGAAGATGATCATGGTATCACCTTAGGTTTAAGACTTGAGATCCTTCTTGATCCTTAACACCATGCATAATAACTCACCACTCATGCACGATATCCCCCAATCGTGGCCAATATCCCTTCACGTGTGGCTGATATCACTTCACTATGGCTGATATCAACTTGCTATGGTCGATATCAACTTGCTATGGCTGATATCACTTGCTATGGCCGATATCAAGACTCTATGAATGACACTCCTTCACCTATGCACGATACCAATACTATATGCATGATATCTAAGAGAAATAGGGTGGTAATATTCGAAAATTTTCACTAATAGGTGAAAGGAATGGTATATATAGTTGATGTTCATGAAAAAGAGTGTATATGAGGTGTCATCTTTTTAAGCTACTATGTGCCACATGTCCATGCATGGTTGACACATGTACATGCATGCACTCACATTTATATTGACATGCAAAACACTTGAGGATAATCTAGAGATGATATTTTGGTCATCACTTATCTCTTTGGACAAGATATTTCAACTCAATCATCACTTTATCCTCAACCTGATACAACTTTTCCAAGGAAGTTGTAAACCGATACATATCACCTCCTTGAGGTGATTTGCCCATCATGGAATTTTAAAAGAGTCCAAAAACTGATATGAGACTCCCCCTATGGCTCTTTGGCTGATAGGCACTCCATATATAAGCTTTACAACTTGATACAACTCAAATTAGGGTTTCATATTCAACCCTTTCTTTGTCTTTTCATCACCAAGAGTACCATCACTCAAATATGATTCAAACATGATGTATCCTTCTTTATCTCTCCTCTAAGGGATACATAGAGGAAGTAGGAACACTCTAGATGTGGTAAATTGTATATCAACCCTACATTTTGGGTAATTTACAATTTGTACCAAAATTGGTGTACAAGGTACTAGCATTATTCAAACAAGCTCAAACTTGGAATCTAGGCTTTCCACAAGACACCACCTAGCATAATTCTCTCTCTTATGATGATAAAACACTTAAGGCACGTTCAACATGTGACATATTGCAATATAACCCCTCATCTTGGGTAAATTGCATTTTGATCCAAAACAAAAGAACATTGCTCAAATGTCATTCAAACAGGACCAAACTTGAAACATAAGTTTGTCACCTGATAAAAAAAACTTTAGAGGATTATATTAAAGTTCTAAGAAACTTATTTAAGCTAAACAAATAGGGTTAGCCCTAAACCCAAGTCAGGGATGTTACAACTTATAAACCCCTAACAAGGATTTTGTCCCCAAAATCCCAGATGAAGGGAGACAATTTGTTATTCATGCATCATATCATCAAGTCTCCACATAACATCTTGATGTCTTCGAGATGCCATAGACCTTTGACTAGTACAAATTCCTTCCATTCAGGGTCATCATAGAATCTATCATACATGACACATATTCAACTGTCCTTTTCATTAATGACTGCAGTGTCATTTCTGTGTTAGGTAACACTTTCTATGTCAAAGAAATACTATTTATACTTTGAACAATTCGGGTGTCAAACCTCATTAATTTGTCACCTTCTCAACTTACATCTTTTATGTGATAAGATTCTTGACCTTGGGAGTCTTCCATACTCCTCACTTAGTTTAGCATTTCACCTCCAAGGAAAGACTAGAGTTACATTCTGTCATCCATTTGGGACTACAAGTCTTATCATACTTCTATTGTGCCCGTCTAATCTATTGACACAATACTAAACTTCCTTATGACTAGAACCAACCATCCTATTAGCTGTTTATTTTCTTGTCATAAGAAGAGGCTACTTATCAAGAAGAACTATCTCAGAGGTGACTCTAGATGTTATATGTATAAGATGCCTCAACAGATCTAGATAGGGATATTCTAAGGAATTATATTTAGCTTGATGAGATTTTCCCAAGATGATTCTACAATTGTTCCTTCAATTAATACATCCTTATTGATGTTATGTTTATGCAGAGCATAAACCCCTAACATATGATGTCCATACTATTTTATGTAACTAGACTGATCCCAAAGTTGGTCCTTCTAGATAGCCAAACATTAATCATCTTATTAGGAGTCATGTTCTCATTTTCTCATACCATTGAAAGTTCTTGGATACTAGGATTCTGTATTTTGGTATCCATTACATGTGATCAAAACACATCACATCCTCATCATTTCCATCTCTCTATTGTTATTACCAAAGGCAAACATATAATAGGACCTTTCTTTCATCTTAGAACATTACTTATCACATATAACTTTGTCTTGGAACCAAAATCCAAGACTAGCTGATACTTTTCAAAGTACCCATCTAAAGATTACTTCTAATCCATGCACATCAAGTGTCATAAGACTTACTTAATTGTCATATCACTACAAGGAAAGAACATAAGGAAACATATTCCTTTATATCACCCCATCATGATCCAGGGTTGTTTATCAAAGAAAGAATATTATCACCTTCTTTGATTATTGCATGAACTTTCAACTATTCATGTGTCATTCAATCTTGTTTCACCTTAGGTTCCTTTCCATCAACATAGGAATTATAAAGATGATTATGTGTCATCATTCCTTTCTTTGTTATTGTCTAGTATGTTTGTGAACATTTTCTGACTTTATTTATTTTCACATCATAGAAAAGATCTTTATTATTCACACATTCTTTATCGAACATGGATCATCTCCCTTGTTCCCTTTCTCTTATCATGAGGATTGTACTTTTTACTTCCTCATACTCACAGACTGGTTTGAGATAACTCAGTTTCTATTTCGGTGCATTTAGGATGTCATAGAAATATCCATGCCATATTTTTAGTTCCATTATGCTCTTTAGATCGTCTCCAAATGACTACTTGATCAGTATAATCAGAAAGATAGCAATCTAAAAGTCTCATACTTACCTTGCCTTCAATAGATGAATACCTGGCCAGGGTATACAAGTACTGAGATTAGGTAGTATGCACCTTGTTTGTATCATATACCTTACTTTTCTTATCATCCAAATCATAGGAATTAGTATCCCTAGATTTTCTCTAGGCATCTCTTTTACACCTCATCCTCTTTTATACAAACAAGAGAAATTGTAAAACATTTTAATGATTACTAGACATAATGTAAGTTCTCATCTTCCTTATGTCCTCATAGGACTAATCAAAGGAAGCTCAACTACAACTACTTTTCTTATTACTAACATATAAAATCAGGAGAAGACATATCAAAATGACACAATTTCATCTGACCTGTCTCAACTCGTGGATTGATTACTGCCTCAGGCTGATTCTTTGCATAGAATCTTGCCGTTGCCTATTTCCAACGTTGTGCTCTATCATTTAGTGCAGATGAACCTGCTTGGGACACTTGTCCATGTCCTCGTGTGCTAATGATAAACCATTGCTTTTGAGAGTCTTGTTGACTCTGCCTCAGTGGTTGGGTCATTCCCTCCTTTCTTTTCAGACAAAAGGATCTAATATGCCCAACATGTCCACATTTATGACATATCTTATAGGCACTCCGTGGTCTTTTCGGCCTTATTATCGATGTAGAAGCTAAATCAAGAGTTCTAACTGGTGGAACAGTAGGTTCTTTGCCCTTTCTTGGTAGCCACTACCCTGGTGCATTAGGTGTTTGTTGCATTGGTGGCACCAAAAACTTTCCCTTTTTAGAGATACTAGGCATCTGTTCCTGAATTTGGACAAATCTTTTCTTAATTTCTACCTCATTATCCTTTTATGGATAGTCCCTCATTAAATGTCCTACTTGCCTACACTGGTAGTAGGTTCTATTTTCTTGTCGTATCTTAGTCCTTTCAACATTTTCCACTTCTCCAACATAACTATGTTGATCAAGAATCCTACTAGAGCCCAAAATTTCATCATTGGGGACTGGTAATCTAAGTTTTATTGCTAGTATCCGATCTGCTATACACGTCAATGTTGTCATAACCTTGTTGGTATGTATGCCCTGAGAGCCAATCATGGGATGATTGACAGGATACATTAAGATTGATTTGATAAACATCAAAGGCAAGCTTCCAATTCTTTCTAGTTCAGTCATATGAGATAATGATAGAACAGATTGAATGTCTAGAGAATGACAGTACTCAATGACGTATGCTTTTAGGTTGAGGACCTGAACGATGAGATCATACAAATGCTAAGAGTTTTTGCATTCTTGTTATGTCCCTGGTCGGATGTCATTGTGGAAGGTAGATAGACAACAATGACACGCAAGACTAGATTGTGGTGTTGGTTGATGACAGAATCTCATTAGTCATGATATGGAGATATCAAACCAAACACATAGGTACGTGTTAGAGAACAAGTTTACCGGATATACCCACCATGAGTTTGACACATGGAACCATGACATGGTAGTCACAGTCAGTTCTCACAGTGATGGTGGTGAGTGTGATTCTTTGACCTAAAATCACTACACTAAACACATGTCATTGGGTACACTTTGACATCATCAAACACAGTCCTGAAACATGGGTTGTTATAAAGGTGATGATTGGGTGGCTTTGACACATGGGGCTTTTGAGGGGTGAGTGACAGATATGGGATTTTTCCATCCTAAGGAAGTTTGATATCCATGGGATACTTGATGAGTAGGATTGAGATAGGCGTGCACACACATGTGTGAATCAGTATGCGATATTGATGTCATACATATCTCCTCCAATCTACTCTGAGATCAAGAAAGTGAATGAACATTGACAGGATGACTGTCCCATGCCTCGAGTTCATTCGGGATATCAGTGATAAAGGAATTATACATTCGCTGTAACACCATTCACGGATTGTAGGATTGAAAGTTGTTCTCCAACTTTCTATTTCACTTGGGTAGCACTGATGTGCGACTAGGCACCACTCTTTGCTTGTGAATTCATAAGTGTTATGTACTTTCACTGCCAATGTGAAATGGACCTGTAGGGTCACACACATAGGATTTAACCTGGAAGAGGAGTTTATCCACAAATGATGTTTAGATTGATTACTAAAGGAGTTTAGTAGTTCAATTGAACACTCAATTAATTGATAGCTCAAAATGATAGTATTCAAGGTGTTGGATCGATTGATTAGAGTATCGGATTGATTGAAACTGCAATTGATTGATTTTGCACAGTTTGCACTTCCAACCAATCGGCTCATGTGATGAACCGATCGACTCAGGTTGGTGAACTGATCGGCTCATGTGATGAACCGATCGGCTCAAGACAGGGTGAGACGACCGGTTCAAGGGTTGAACCGATCGGCTCAACTGGTCTAACCAAGATCGTTTAGAAAGTGAGAAGGCTATTTTGCAAATACAATTTGTTTCACTTGTACAAATTTGATTTGGACAAGGATTAATATTTGATTAATCGGAAACAAATTTGAATGTCAATTTGAGTTGGACTAGGACCACAAACCGATCGGCTCATGCTTGAACCGATTGGCTCAGGTGCTCCAACCGATAGTTTCAGGTGTGAAACGATCAGCTCAGGACCCCAACTGATCAGTTCATGCTTGAAACGATCGGTTCAGGTGGCGCAGTTGGTTGTTTTGTGGAAAATCTTGAACCCTTCTACTCCTGCATTAATCCCGCATTGCCCGGGATAGAGAACCCTGTTCCATGACCTTCCTATATATATAGGGGTATTGGGGGATTCTCAGGAACATAACTCAGTGCACCAGTTGCTCTGTAAAGTTGTCGTTCTCTCTAGTTTTGGTAACCGAGAGAGCCCGAGCAAGTGCTACCCAATAAGGGAGGCACAACAAGGGAAAGATAACTACATAAAAATGACTGGTGGCAGGAGAGTGTGTCGGTGACTAGTACGCTGACAGAAGGGTGCAACTCCTTCCGATTCCTTATGGGACAAGGAGATCAGAGTTCCAGGTGGTCTGTGTGGGCTACTTTAGAGGCGGGAGACTTATACCGCTTGGAGGACAGCTGTCAACCCCGACAATCTTGATGAGACAAGGAGCCGACAGTCCCGGTGAGACCAAAAGCTGCACAGACACCGTCCAAGACTGGAGGTGAAGACCACGCAAGCCGTAAGGTAACGTCACCGAGCAAGCCTCAGGATAAGGTACGCCTCCAAAAACCATCCTTTCTATTGTATAGACGTTGACACGTTTCCTTTGTTATGGGTTTGGGAGAAGAAATTTTTTGTTTCCGCTACCTTCTCTGTCTCCCCTAAAACCCAACAGTGGTATCAGAGCCACATCAATTGCTCTATACTTTAGGATTATCGATGTGATCAATTTTGATTTGTCGCCTTTATTTATTGCATATGATGTGAATAAAATTGGATTTATGCATGTCCAATCCTAAATCCACAAATCCCAATATACATATATGATATATAATATGAATGCACTTGATACACGTCACCCTTAAATAAGTTTTGTGGTGGATGTATAGCGTGGTTATGGCCAATAAACCCTATATGTGTGCTTGGTTGTATGTGGTTGCATGCATCTCGGTCTGCGCACTGATTCCCTATCTCCTATTCCTGATGTAACTCGAGATAACTCGAGATTTCTTTCCTACCTTTGTTCCCCCCGAATGTAACTCGGGGTTTCCCAATTTAATTGTAAAATATGATAGATATTTTATTTCCTGTTATGTCAAAGAACGACAGACAACATGACGACGACTGAGACGACCGGTTCAAGGTGTGAACCGATCGGTTGGCGTTCCAAACAATCAGTTCAAGGACTAAACTGATCGGTTGATGACCAATTCGAGGAGCGATACGATCAGGTGGCGGCCATGAGGAGATGCATGATGACCAGGTGAACCGATCGGTTGGAGGAGCAAACCGACCGGCTGGTGGCACCTAGACGACCGACCAGGGTGAGCAGGTCATTCATGTGATTAGTTGATCAACTCAGACGGCTATAGCACTTCATCATGGACAGGTTGCATGTGATGTAGACCTAGATGACCGTGATTCCTCTTGGCTCGAGGAATTACATTAGGATGGCCATAATCATTGCTTTTATCATTTCACATGTTTTCTGTGGGATATAGCATGTATATGATACATACTATATATTTTGGTGATTAGATATGTATATGTACATATAAAACCCAAATCCCTCATTAAATATTAAAGTTTTATATGCCTTCCAAATGCGACACATGTGAAAAGCTTGATTGGCTAAGTGTGGGCACACCCTAGCATGGTGCATCATCTATCTCATGGAAGCATGCAGGATGGATATGTGGGTCTACCCTAGCAGGGTGCATATTCATCATGTTAGCTTTGGGTCGGACTTAACAAGGTGACCTAGATAGGATCTAGCACCTTGAGGCATGGAGGTGATCACGGCAAGGAGTTGCATATGACATCTTTCAAGAGTTGCATATGATGCAATTGGCAAAAGTTGACTACCTGGAAGATCTAAGTTGTGGGTGACAACCCTAGTTGGTCCATGACTCAGAGGATTTCAGGATCTTGACCCACTAGAAGATTGTACGCTACAATCTTACGAATTGCTGGTGAGGGCTATCAATTTGAAAAAAAATAGTGGGAGTGATAATTAATTAAAGGCCTAATTATATCATCAACCTTTCAAATCAATAAAATAAGTCAAAATTGAGTTTTGGACTAAATTGCATATATTTCCTTTTGTAGTACAAATGACAACAAACAATAATCACTTTTTGTTGTGATCGGTCCTTGAGAAGAACAAGCTGAATGGGACTAACTTCCACGACTGGTTTAGGACATTGAGAATTGTTCTCACTCAAGAGCGAAAGCTCTATGTCTTGGATACTCCAGTTCTAGAGGAACCTGCTCCTACCGCACCAAAGGCAGAAAGGGATGCTTACAAGAAACATTCTGATGATGCCATTGATGCAAAGTGTTTGATGTTGTGCTCCATGAACCACGAGTTGCAGAGACAACATGAGAACATGGGTGTCATTGAGATGATTCACCATCTCAAGAACATGTATGAAGATCAAGCACGGAAAGAGAGATATGATGTCTCCAGGGCGTTGTTCAAGTGTGTCATGACAGAAGGGATCTAGTTGGTCCTCACACGCTCAAGATGATTGGGTATGTGGAGAACCTAACGAGACTGGGATTTCCCCTGAGCCAAGAGTTGGCTACTGACGTGATACTGCAATCGTTGCCAGAATCATACAGTCAGTTTGTGATGAACTACAACATGAACAACTTTGACAAGCCATTGATAGAGTTGTTGGGCATGTTGAGGACAGCCGAGACAGAGATGAAGAAGGACAAGCCTAAGTCTGTGATGATGATCATCAACAAGAAAGGCAAGTTCAAGGGCAAGGGCAAGGGCAAAGCTAAGAAAGGTTCTGATGCTAGTCAGCAGCCCAAGTCGTCTTCAACTCTCAAGGCCAAGGGAGGCGTGACCAAGAGAGGCAATTTCCACCATTGTCAAAAGCTAGGACATTGGAAAAGGAATTGTCAACTCTATCTGGAAGTACTAAAGAAGAAGGAGGCGACGGACGTCTCCACCTGAAGGTGTCAAGAAATAAACTTGTAACATTTTTTAGGTATATGATACCAAGATATAAAATGTAAAGCACTCAATAAATGGGGCAAGTGTTGCCGCCATAGATAGGAGTACTATAGTTTATTTTCATCCTTAAAAGCATGTAATAGAGTTATGAACTACTATTTCATATTTTTCAATAGAAAGAAACACATTATTTTTGCATATTGTATGACAATAATGGAAATTAATAAAGTTGATGTTTCAATCTTTGTGGAAATGCCTTGTTTATCTTGTGATACTTGGTATGCATAAGATAAAATGATACCTAAAGGTTATTGATAACTCAAACAATCAAACTAGCATAAATAATGAGAAATCCATTTCTAGTTTCCATATGATGGATAAATCTTGACTCTTTTGGTTAGAGAACCAATAAGAGACATGAATCTCTTAGACATGATAAATCAATCTTCACTAGTGGTAGTGGGAGAATGCTTATCCTATTAGGTATAATACATGTGATATATTTACATACCTATTGGAATTAATGCTAGTATTTCAAATGGTGTTTAGAGAAATACCAATATGAATAACTTGAAGTGTTCAAGAATATCATATATGAAGTACGAAGTTGGTGAAGTGTTAATTCTTGATGAGATCAATGAATGAAATATTTGAACCAAATGTTTGAGAACATTGTGAGTGATTATGATAGCGTATCATAGTGAACTCATGATTAAGGCATGGTGATGTCTAAATCAAAAGGAGTCATACTCTAAGGATTTAGAGATTGATTATCAAATAACTAAATTCTTCTTAAATAAAGAATACCCCACACTAATAAAGGACATTAAGAATCACAAGGAGTTATGAGTTCTTATATCCTTAACAGATACACCTCGATTATCTATGTGATGAGTTGGTCATATGATGAGTCAACTATCTAGATGAATGTGAGGAACCAACTTTTGAGTTATGGTTTATGACCATTACATCCTAAATGACTTCCATGTGAACCATGAAGTATGAACTTGATGGTAGCACCCATTGGGATGAAATCCATAAGTGCAAATAAGTCTTAAGCATTAAGACACATGGATAACATTTTGAGAAGGATGATGCTTGTTGATTGTAACTTAATGACTAAGAGATTTGGCATACAGATACTAAAACCGCATTCCTATGAGGAATAAAACAAGGATGTGTACGTGACACAACCTATAAGGTTTATGAATCCAATAATGCAAATGAAGTCTATAAGTTACAATGGACTAATCAATGTAATTGATAGAGTACAAGCAACTTAGAACTGTGATCTTTACTTTGATAATATGGTCAAAGGGTTTGACTGATATGTCAAAGATAAAGAAGGGATCTGTGATTTAGTGGGAGTGTATTCACATTCCACATGTTGATGTGAAATGGAAATGTTCTAGAATGGAAATCCAAAATTGAAATTATCTTTAAGGAAGATAGAGACGATTCCTATGTGATAGGAATAGAGATCTATAGAGATAGTTCTTGAAAACCTCTTGACCTGAAAAGAGAGAGCATACATTGGTAATCTATACTGAAGGATTCAGTGTGCACAAATTCAGTGGGAGAAAACTTGTCCATGTTACATGGAGTTGGTATCCCAAAGCCAAGTGTCCAATTCTTATGAAGAATGGGAACACTAAGAATAGATATGGATCTATCATTTATGTAAACATCCCATTATCTTACATGTATGGACATGGAAAGAATAAAATGTATTCATCATATTGTATGTAGGACATGACAGTATGATGTGCTCATCCTGATAACTCATATGTGGGACATGACGAGTGGATGTCTGTCTAGTTCCAGTACGGGTTACTGGAATATCACAAGAACTTGATAATTACTTGAGAAGTACTAGTTCTATGGAAATAAGGAAGGGTTCACTGTAAAGAGTTACACTGATGCGAACTTCTGAAAAGGATAGAAAAATTAATCGCAATATATATGGGATATATAAAAGTGAGTGTTTGTTGATAATTGGAAACATTCCAATAAAGCCGTTTAAAAGGAAAGGCCAAGTATCCATGTGTTAGATAACAACAATGGATACTATATGGATCTGGAAATTCATGAGATGAACTTATAGATATTCCGGTCATTGATGACAAGTAAGGAATACTTGGTCATGCAATGTGGCTAAATGTTAGAAAAGGAATACTAGATCACATATTATGGCAACTCCATCTCATACGTGTGACGTACAACAAAGAGATGAGAGACATGCAGTTAATACTGACTTTGGCAAGGTGTTGCCATAACTCACTATGTTAGCACTAGAGCACAGTAACATGTGGGACATGTTTGAAGATTACTATGAATATGATTCAAGGGTGATTGGCTCACAGTGCAAGTGGGAGTCTGTTGGTATGTATGCCCTGAGAGCCAATCATGGGATGATTGGTGGGATACATTAAGATTGATTTGATAAACATCAAAGACAAGCTTCCAATTCTTTCTGGTTCAGTCATATGAGATAATGATAGAACAAATTGAATGTCTAAAGGGTGACAGTACTCAATGACGTATGCTTTCAGGTTGAGGAAGTAAACGATGAGATCATACAGATGCTAAGAGTTTGTACATTCTTATTATGTCCCTAGTCGGATGTCATTGTGGAACGTAGATAGACAACAATGACACGCAAGACTAGATTGTGGTGTTGGTTGATGACAAAATCTCGTTAGCCATGATATGGAGATATCAAACCAAACACATAGGTACTTGTTAGAGAACAATTTTACCGAACAGACCCTTCGTGAGTTTGATACATGGAACCATGACATGGTAGTCACAGTCAGTTCTCACAGTGATGGTGGTGCGTGTGATTCTTTGACCTGAAATCACTACACTCAACACATGTCATTGGGTACACTTTGACATCATCAAACACAGTTCTGAAACATGGGTTGTTATAAAGGTGATGATTGGGTGGCTTTGACACATGGGTCTTTTGAGGGGTAAGTGATAGATATGGGATTTGTCCCTCCTGAGGGAGTTTGATATCCATGGACACTTGATGAGTAGGATTGACATAGGCGTGCGCACACATGTGTGAATCAATATGTGATATTGATGTCATACATATCTCCTCCAATCTACTCTGAGATCAAGAAAGTGAATGAATGTTGATAGGATGACTATTCCATGCCTTGAGTTCATTCGGGATATAAGTGACAAAGGAATTATACATTCACTGTAACACCATTCACGGATTGTAGGATCAAAAGTTGTTCTCCAACTTTCTATTTCACTTGGGTCGCACTGATGTGTGACTAGGCACCACTCTTTGCTTGTGAAGTCATAAGTGTTATGGACTTTCATTGCCAATGTGAAATGGACCTACAGGATCACACACATAGGATTTAACCTGGAAGAGGAGTTTATCCACAAATGATGTTTAGATTGATTACTAAAGGAGCTTAGTAGTTCAATTGAACACTCAATTAATTGATAGCTCAAAATGATAGTATTCAAGGTGTTGGATCGATTGATTAGAGTATTGGATTGATTGAAACTGCAATTGACTGATTTTGCACAGTCTGCACTTCCAACTGATCGACTCATGTGATGAACCGATCGGCTCATGTAATGAACTGGTCGGATCAAGACAGACTGAGACGACTGGTTCAAGGGTTGAACCGATCGGCTCAACTGGTCTAACCAAGATCGTTTGGAAAATGAGAAGACTATTTTGCAAATACAATTTGTTTCACTTGTACAAATTCAATTTGGACAAGGATTAATATTTGATTAATTGGAAACAAATTTGAAAGTCAATTTGAGTTGGACCAGGACCACAAACCGATCGGATTAGGTGCTCCAACTGATCATTTCATGTGTGAAACGATCGGCTCAGGACCCCAATCGATTAGTTCATGCTTGAAACGATCAGTTCATGTGGCATAGTTGGTTGTTTTATGGAAAATCTCAAACCCTTCTACTCCCACATTAATCCCGCATTGCCCGTGATAGAGAACCCTGTCCCATGACCCTCCTATATATATAGGGGTATTGGAGTCTTCTTAGGAACATAACTCAGTGCACCAGTTACTCTGTAAAGTTGTCGTTCTCTCTAGTTTTGGTAATCGAGAGAGCCTGAGCAAGTGCTACCCGATAAGGGAGGCACAAGAAGGGAAAGACAACTATAGAAAAGTGACTAGTGGAAGGAGAGTGTGTTGGTGACTAGTACGCTGATAGGAGGGTGTGACTCTTTCCGATTCCTTGTGAGACAAGGAGATCAGAGTTCCAGGTGGTCTGTGTGTACTACTTCAGAGGCAGGAGACTTCTGCCGCTTGGAAGACATCTGTCAATCCTGACAGTCCCGGTTAGACAAGGAGATGACAGTCCTAGTGAGACCAGGAGCTGCACAAACACCATACAAGACCGGAGGTGAAGACCGTGCAAGCCGCGAGGTAACGTCGCCGAGCAAGCCTCGGGATAAGGTATGCCTCCACAAACCATCCTTCCTATTGTATAGACGTTGACGCATTTCCTTTGTTCTGGGTTTGGGAGAAGAAATTTTTTGTTTCTGCTGCCTTTTCTGTCTCCCCTAAAACCCAACAAACCTGTCCAATGAGAGCATTAAAAGTAGGGTTCTCTATCATGGATGGATCAACCTGGGGATTCTCAGGTAGTCATTCTTCTCTCGCCTGATCCCTTGCACCTTCTCTTAGTACAACAACATTGCTCTCAGCAATGTGTTCCTCATGTTCTCCAGACATTTTTAAGCTTTACTCTTTCTTCTGTATAAGCAGAAGTCACTATAAGATATACTGGTGGATACTATAACAGACTCAACACCTTAGTCCTATGTCTCTGTAGACTCAACGAACCTTAGGCTCTGATACCAAAACCTTGTGACGACCCGACATCAAATCAAGCCATCACTGATAAATAATTGCGGAATAACCACAAGTAGCAAATTAACAAAATCACTAAAAATTAAAACCTTTTTTCAAAGAGATCCTCTTCTAGGAAACTCTTGATGAAAGAACCAAAACTTTATATACATCAGGGTTCACATTGTACATACATTGTACCATCTCATCTCGAGGATAATATATAACAATTGCTTTGTCAAGACATATACTGAAGCAACATAAAACCTGGAGGCATACAAGCCAAAATCTCAGATTGATTATAAAACCTTTACGTACTGACTCCAATGACCTGAGAGTACAAAGACGACACATAGGACTTCTATCTACAAGATATGACAAACAGTACACTCAACATGAGCTATTACTATTGTCCCTGCTTCTGTTGTTCTTCCTCGGCAGAACGGTCTCTAGCTCCTCGTGCATGTCCACTAAAAAAATTGTGGATCCCACGGGGTGAGACAATTATCCCAGCGAGAGATATAACTCTCTTCCAATAATATTATTATCACATGTAAGTAGTATAAAACTGAGTAGAGGTTCTTCTATATTAACAAGCAAGATTAATCACTATTATAAGCGGAACAGAGTAATCTCTTCTCTTATAGTAATGCAACTATCTATGATAGAGAAATAAATCATCAATTCACTTTACAAGGAATATAAAGAAACATATATAACATCTATCCAATTAATATGTATAAAAGAAGTGTACATCAACTAATGTCTTCCATATTCGATCCTTAAGAAAATATGCTACACGGCTGATTACTTATTTACAATCACACTTATGCCCTAAGGAGATGAGGTATACCACTCGTACTCCAACCGACCACGTCTAAATAAGGCATTAGTACCATACAAGGTCAATGGAAGAGCCGGCTGCTAAGACCTCACCCATCTCAGTTAGTACGAGACTACTGGTAGGACATCTCGTGTTAACCGCAATTAGCTTACCAGGGCATATTGGTATCTTTTCTATAGAGCTACAACCACATCATGCACTCTTTTCAGGGAGATTTCAGTTATCCATCCCCAGATTCATAATAAATAAGGAAGATTATACATCAATTCCTCATTTGGTCGGGAGATTCACATCAATCCCGATACACTTAAAGAAGAAGAATTTGCACATCAATTCCTCATTTGGTCAGGATATTCACATCATCCTGATATAAAATAAATAAGGAATGTGCTACATCAATTCTTCATCAGGACGTATGGATATATTTCATTCTTCTACCCCTGCATATTCAAAATATGCTCTCCGAGTTAAACTCATTTCAACATTCAACAAATTCTGACATTAAATGGATCTATGGTCAGGGCGACTACATGATGAGATTCCACTTGATTAATTAGGTGCATTACAATATCTTTTATCATCAACCAAGTTTCAAACTTGAATTATAACAGATGCTACAAAGAAAGGTGTAATACATTTATCAAATACTTTTATAATCTTTGGAACACATTGAATGCATAACACTCGGGATCTCAGTCCCTTATCACATTACTAGAAATTATCATCCCTTAACATTATCATCATCATGATTACTAGATCTGGGTATTCAAACCCTTAGTTCATCACTGAACATTGTTACCTCTTATCAGGTAACTATTACCTCTAGGTCCTCAGACCCAAGTATACATAATACTTATTGCACAAGTATTTCACATGGATCACAAGGCCCATTTGAATATCTTATCACATTTCACTAGGAAAAAACTATCTCTTTAGGTCATCGGACCCTATAAGCATTTTACTTGTTGTACAAGTATTTAACATGGCTCACAAGGCCCATTTAAATCTATATTTTATGAACATCATAGATCATACCTGGATATGCTCAACATCTCATGATTCCTGCATGGTTAGCACTTCATGATAAAAACACTAGCAATATATAACATCACCATGCAATACAAGAGAAACACATCCTTCCCATTATTAGGGTTAGGGTTTCCCATCTTAACTCATATCATCACCCTTCATTAGGGTTAGGGTTTTCCCCTTATTAATCGATTAGGGTTTTAAATCATATCATCACCCTTCATTAGGGTTAGGGTTCTCTCCTTATTAACCGATTAGGGTTTCAAGATCGTATTATCAAGAATCAAACCCTAAATCATACTCCACTAATATTAGGAGTATCAATGTATGCTCATAACATGATTATTACACATGTATAAGTTTCTCTCTCATCCTCACTAGGATGTTGATTGCATCGTACTCTTATTAGATTGGTTCAATCCTTCTCTCAAGGTACATTGGCCGACACTTAACACACTGCATTAAACTCTTTATGTCTTAATGTATTACTTGACATAACACAATTCATGTGTTACTCCATCAAGTATATTGAATTGAGATGCTTCCAACATATTGGGTATAAAGGTGTGTACTTGACACCATATCATGCTTCCATACCGTGCTTGTGGTGTATGCTCATCACCATATCATGCATCCATATTGAGCATGTGGTGTATCCTCATCACTATATCGTGTATAAGGTGTATCCCCCATTATGATATCGTACACCCATATCGGGTTGCCCAACATTTAGGGTTTGTCATCTCAAATTAAAGGTACTTAGCTCCATATCATGTATGAGGTGAGTGCTTGACCTCATATTATGTATAAGGTGTGTACTTGATACCATATCGTGCACAAGGTGTGCACTTCATCATCATATCGCACATAAGGTATATGCTTTATCATGGTATCGTGTTAGTGGGACATTCACCTCACCATATCGGGTTACCATATGGGGTTAGCATATCGGGTTAGACCCTTATGCTCATACTTTTTAATACCGTCATGGGATCAATCCTATCATGTGTTGAGTGATAATCTAGACAGCTGGTTGAACCCTTCACAATCAACCCTTACACAAAATGATAGGGGTGTGGGGTTCCAAGGTATATCGGGTTTCATATCACCATCTAGGGTTTCAACACCATATCAGATTAGGGTGTATAATTGACACCATATCATGGATAAATTATATGAATGACCTCATATAGTGTATAAGGTGTATGCTTGATACCATATCATGCACAAGGTGTATTTATGTGTCACTCATATCACCCATGAGGTATAAACTCATCACTATATCGAGTTACCCATCATCTAGGGTTTGTCATATCGAATTAGAGTGTATACTTGACTTCATGTCGTGCATAAGGTGTATACTTGACCTCATATCGTGCACATGGTGTATGCTTGACACCATATCATGCAAAAAGTGTATTCTTCATCATCATATCATGTATAAATTATATGCATCCTCATTGTATCTTTCTAGGGATATATTCACCACATCATATCGGGTTAGAGGTGCTTCAACCCAATATCGGGTTGGGCCATGATGATGTCATCATCATCAACCTCTAGATTCATATTTTTACTGTTGTAGTTCATGGAAAACAGTCCTATGTCACTAATATAACTCATGGATTCATCAATTATGCAAGAGAATTCGAAATTGAAGGTAGCTCAACAAGTATAACAGAATTGAAGGTGAATAATAACATAATTGGGATCAAGTTATATAACCTACCTCAAGAACAACTTTCAAAGATCCAAGATCCAAAGCTTCACGTTTCCAAGGTTAAAGATGAGCTTCACAACTCCTCTATAGGAAAATAATCACCATGGATAAGTAGTTTGTGAAGAAGAAAAGAAAGGAAGATCTCAACCCTAGAATCATGATTTAATCCAAAGTTGAAGATGATCATGGTCTCACCTTAGAGTTAAGACTTGAGTTCCTTCTTGCTACTTAACACCATGCATGATACCTCACCACTCATGCATGATATCCCCCCACTTGTGGCCGATATCCCTTCACTTGTGGCCGATATCACTTCACTATGGCCGATATCAACTTGCTATGGCCGATATCAATTGCTATGGCCAATATCACCTTGCTATAGCCGATATAAATACTCTATGAATGATAACCCTTCACCTATGCACGATACCAAGACTCTATTCACGATATCTAAGAGAAAGAGGGTGGTAAGATTCGAAAAATTTCACTAATAGGTGAAAGGAATGGTATATATAGTTAATGTTCATGAAAAAGAGTGTATATGAGGTGTCCTCTTTTTAAGCTACTAGGTGCCACGTGTCCATGCATGGTTGACATGTGTACATGCATTCACTCACATTTATCTTGACATGAAAAATACTTAAGGATAATCTAGAGATGATATTTTGGCCATCACTTATCTCTTTGGATAAGATATTTCAACTCAATCATCACTTTATCCTCAACCCGATACAACTTTTCCAAGGAAGATGTAAACCGATACATCTCACCTCCTTGAGGTGCTTTTACCATAATGGCCTTTTCTAAGAGTCAAAAAACTGATATGAGACTCCCCCTATGGCTCCTTTTCTGATAGGCACTCCATATATAAGCTTTACAACTTGATACAACTCAAATTAGGGTTTCATATTCAACCCTTTCTTGGTCTTTTCATCACCAAGAGTACCATCACGCAAATATGATTCAAACATGGTGTATACTTCTTTCTATATCCTATAAAGGATACATAGAGGAAGTAGGTACACTCTAGAGGTGGTAAATTGCATATCAACCCTACATTTTGGGTAATTTACAATTTGTACCAAAATTGGCGCACAAGGTACTAGCATTAATATTCAAACAAGCTCAAACTTGGAATTTAGGCTTTCCACAAGCCACCAACTAGAATAATTCTCTCTCTTATCATGCTAAAACATTTAAGGCACATTCAACAGGTGACATATTGCAATATAGCCCCTCATCTTGGGTAAATTGCATTTTGGTCCAAAACAAAAGAACATTGTTCAAATATCATTCAAACAGGACCAAACTTGAAACATAAGTTTGCCACCTGATAAAAAACACTTTATAGGATTATATTAAAGTTCTAAGCAACTTATTTTAAGCTAAACAAATAGGGTTATCCCTAAACCTAGGTCAGGGATGTTACAGTAAGACTCGTGACCTAGCTTAGTGCTTGATCTTGCTTGTTTTGCTTAATTAGATGCTTAAACCTTAATATAAACATGTGATGCACCTTAATAACATGTGAGATGCTTATCTTTTCAATTTTGGTCTAGTTTGGTTTATGTATGAGCTAGGTATGCTATATGTATGTTGCTTTTATACGAAGTTGCAATTTACCCATGTTGAGGGTTTATCTTGCAATGTGTCACATGTTGGATGTGCCTCTTGTGCCTTAGAATCATGAGAGAGATAATGATGCTTAGGGGTGCCTTGTTGGACCTTGGTTGATGATGTGGCATTATGTGTGTTAGCTAGAGTTTGCACAGTTTGCATGTATGCTTGAGTTGTTAGTGTCGACCATGTTGGTGTGACCTTTGTAGCGACCTATGTGTGTTGTGTCCTTGAGAGTGCTTCGACCGATACACCTTGATTTGGTTGTGTTTGTAGAAACCTAGATGCCTTGTTCTTTGTTTTGATCGCTAGGGTTTTCTTATGCAGATGTGTGTGTTGACCATGTCGTTTGGGAGACATAGTGTAGCGGTCACTACTATGTCTACCCTTGGGTTTTTCTTTGACTGAGAAGGGTTGAGTGGCCTTGAGGTCTCTATGCAACCTTGGTTTTAAGGTTCTTCTTTGCATGCATATCTAGAGTGCTTGCATGGCCGAACTTATGAGGGACATGTGTCCTTATGTGCTCTAATATCTTAACACCTCATAACACTTCATCTCTCTCCTACCCTTGGGTATATATACCCTTCTTTCACATACAAGTAACCCTTTTAGCTCTCTTCTTTCCCTCTTCTTGCTTGTGTTCAGCCTTGAGCTTGGTGGTGGAAGTGGAGGTGCTAATCTTGGAGAAGGTGGTCGTTCTCCTCTTGAATGTGGTGATCTAGGGCTTGATCATCTTCCTTGTGGTGGTTCTTGGTGATCCTTGGGGTTTCTAGGTTATTTTCTCCTCTAAACACGTGTAAAGATTCGATCTTTATGATCAAATATTTACAAAATAATATCAAAATATAAACAATCTTTATTACAATCATGCCTTTACATCAGAGTTGTAGAATTTTTAAACATAAGATTACCAGTTTGAAAATAAAAGTCGATTCCTATCTAGTCTTCAACAGAGGACATCTCCTACACATCTCTTCTAGTCCATCTTTACATAACCTGTCCATGAGTTCCTGAAGGAACAAAACCACACATGGACCTCATTGAAGGTAAAAATAAAGGTAATTTAGGATGGTACTAAATCCAATTATTGAGATATTAAAAAAAAACTAGGTTCAAAATAAAATTTAGGTATGAGATTAGGGGACTATTTGGTGGACTTCTTTCAGCAAAATGAGGATAACAAGTATCAATGTTTCATTATTCAAAGTTCAAAATAGAAATTCCAAAAGGCTAACAATTATGTAACTTTTTTCTAAGTTCAAGGTATGCGTGTATTAAGAACATTTCCAATGATCAACTTTAAATATCAAGATTAAGCACTGTCATATCATTTCTTTATCAATGACTGCAATGCCATGTGTTCAATCATCTATGAGAGAATGAAATGGTAGCCTACTATTTTAACCAGTATACTGGGGGACCACTAATCCATTACAACCTGCGCATAGGGTGGCGGGACGTACCCAACCTCTAGGAGCCAAAGTTCTAAAGGGCCAAAGCCCAAAAGGACCAAAGTCCAGTGAGTTGAAATTCCAAGAATTCAATTCCAGTGCTATCTTAATATTAAACAAAATCCAACAATAATAAATTTAGGGGTGGTGAACTTTCAAAGGTGAGAAAGGCTAATAAAAAGTTTAGGGTTCACCACCATACAATATATATGAAATTCAAGAGGGAAACAAAATAACTCAATAAGTAAATAGAGAATCTAGTACCTCATTTTATCCAAGACTCCATAGATTGCACAATCACTAAACTGTCTTCAAGAGCGGAAAATCAACAAAGTATGGTACAATTTGGTTATCATTTGGCTTGGAATTACTTGTTCAATCTTTTCTATTAGGATTAGCTTTCCAGTTTATAGTTTTACTATTATACTTCTCACATTATATTTTTTTAAGAATCTAGTGTATATATAAAATCAAATTCACACGGTCATGTGCTCTTCCATATTAATATTACAATATTATGTTGTTAAGGTCCCTTCACCTTCTCTTTTTTTGGTCAGAAAAGAAATTTTTTTTTTGGTCTAGAAATTTTTTTTTTGGTCAGTCCCTTCACCTTCTCACTTTAGGGTTTTAATATTATTAGGTGGAAATAGGACCCATTATATTTATGTTAATGTCCATGTGTTAGATATTATAAATATATATTCATTTGAGGATACACTATATTCTAATCATGTTACACATTGATATTTAAAGTCATTTTCTTTTTCAAAATCTACAGTTGGAATATTGATCTACATTCTTTCTTCATTGACAAATCTTAATTGAAATGCAACCATATTTTTTTTCTAGAATTCATAGCACGTCAAAGTCATAAGTCTGAATAAAATAATTCACTTAGGTTTTATGATTTCATATAAACATGATTACTTATATATATACATAATATCATCTAGGTTTTGAAAACATATATATATATATATATATATATATATATATATATATATATATATATATATATATATATATATATATATATATATAGGAGTATGTAAATCACTAAAGGATAGGATATTTTATGGCAAGTCCTAATCAACATCTATGATTTCTTAGTAATAGTAATTTAATGTAATGTTTACTAGATACATAGGTTTAGTTCTTACAATTACTAACACATTGTTATCCAGTACATATATAGGTCTAAACAGTTGGATAAATGATTTAACAATTAAGAAAGTTAGGTTTAAGATTCTAAATTCTCCACCTTGTCTTTAGTCCTAATAATTAAATATCAGTACTGGTGAAAAAGGTTTCTTACCTACATGTCGATCAGTTTAATGATCTTCATCGTTCAATCTCTAGGCTGAATTCTCATCAGTGGTGATGGCCTGAGACTCATCTTGGACATCTCTAAGCATGTCTACTGATCCTATTAAGGTAGCCATCTTTGAGAAGCCAGCAGAAGGATGCCATTCTTCAGTCTCCAGGTTAAAATCTTAGAGACGATGATGGCCAGAACCTCAACCTTGGACCTTCTGTTCCAAGATGCCGATGGTCTCTTTGACATTGAGGGTCGAGGAGGTAGAGCCGAGGATTTGTAGAGGATGACACGAATAGCCAGCTGTGTGCCAGACTTCATGCCATCCGTCGGTGGTTCCCCAGTGTGGCCAAGCAGTAGCTACAAGCCGTCGGGGATGTAGCCGGCAATGGTGGAGATCCAGACACAGAGGGTAGCGCCTAGGTGACTGGATGTAGGGATCAGAGTAGCTGGGCATGAGTTTGGAGTGCAGGGGAGGCAGGTCCGCGACCTAGTGTTGCTGGCTGGCGGAGTAGGGATCAGGTCGGGAATCTGTGGTGGAAAGCATTGCGGTGCAGCTGTGAGGAGGACAAGTGGTGTCATATTGAGAAGTCTGTCAGGCGGCAGAACAAATAGGGGGGAGGGGCGATTGGTAGGAGTAGTGGTGTCGGGGCATCGTAATAGCTGGCAAGGTGTAGATTTACAGTTGGATCGGTGGCCTGTTCGTTGCGGGGCTGAAGTAGGAGGCTAGGTAAGGTTGAGGCTCCATCGCCTTGCTGCACAATGTCAGGGAGAAGATAACATCACTTGGGGGAATAGGATGCTCTATGGTGGCGCCGCAGCCAGTGTGCAGGTGCGACGAGATAGGCGGCGGTGCTGCAGGGTGTGCTGTTGTCTGAGTTGCCTTTGGCAAGAGGAGCGATTGCACGTGGGCATCCCGACCTATGGCTGTCAGGGTTTTGCAGATTGCCACCAAGGCAAGGGAGGCAGATGCGCTTCAGATTACTGATTGGCATTCCAAATATGTGAAGGCTTGTTGTAGATCGTGGATCAGCGTTAGGGTGTAGGTTGTGTTGGAGGATGTTGGAGATTCGAGTATCTTGAGGGAAGCATCGCCGGTGTTGTGGTGGTCGTCACGTGACTATATTGCAACCAGGGGGATCCAGAGGGGAAGATGGTTGCAGACCATCGGGGATCAGGAAGTGTTGTCCCTTGCTCAAGGTATCTAGTTCTTATACATGTAAAGGGGTGATTTTAGGGCTTCAAAGGGTTACTGAAGATGAGGATGAGGAGCAAAATAGAAGCTGGTCGTGATCAGTAACGGCAGCACACTGCCGTTTTCTTCAGCTTGGGAGAAAGAGATCTGGCGGCGCCCCTCTAGGGTTTAGGAGCATCCGTTGTGGCCGTTTGGGAAGAGGAGGGGCTCTCGGATGTAATGACGTTGGAGGAGGCGTAGGCGAGATGGAACGGTCCCTCCCCGTTTCTCCTGTAATGGCGCTGCGCGTGGTGAAGATGGCAAGTGCGTTACCTGGATCATAGGTTGCGTTGTTCTCATATATGTTTTGGTTAATAACTAGGTCATTTATTTATCCTAAAGTCCCTATTAAATGGATAATTTCACATCTTCTAAACAAGAAAATCAATTCCATTATGTTTTTAACCATCAAACCACTTTCTATAAAACTCCATATAGAAAATACTAGATCAATTATTTATAAATATGGCAAATCTAACTTTATTATCCTCCTAATTATTTCTAAAATAAATTTATTTTAATATGATTAATATTTTCACCAATTCCAAGCCATTGGTGTGAAAATCAAGAGGACTCATGATATTAGAGGGAAAATCGTTACAGGCACATTAATGAGTGGTTTTAATGACCTTTTGATTCCACTCATTTCAACTATGGACACATAATTTCTTATGATCTTTTGATCCTTGTTTTAGGCATGGAATGATGAGGATGACCTTGATATGAATAATGTGATGGTTTTAATGACCTTTGGGCATGTTGAACCCTGATTGAGGTGAAATCCTTTTCATGTTCCAATAAGGGTTGAAACCTTGGAACTTGTGATAAGAAATGGATATCTTGAAATGATATGATGATAATTTGGTTCATTATAATGCAATGGATGATATCATATGGTAATGTTATTAAGATCTATACTTCAAACGTCTTGTATCTTCTAAAGTTGCAATGTTTATACACTTGATAGAAATGAATTAGAGTTTGTATGTTCATTTGTATAATGAAGCCTTAATTCACCTGATTGGAAATAACTAATCAAATGTAATCCTAATCATGTAGTGCCCTGTGCCATAGATCCATCTAAGTGTCATGACTTGCCAGATGGTGAAATGAGTATTCCTAAGGGAAACTCAGAGCGCATATTGTTGAGTATGTGGGGTGCTTGTCATCCTGACTCCAAATGTTTGGGAGGATGGTTGTGGTCATACCTGGACAGGAGAATGGCTATGGTCGTGTCTCAGATATGTGTATATGATAAGATTTGAGGACAATTACGGTTGTACCTCGGACGGTAGGGTTTGTAATCACACCTCCTTTCACTAGTGCCGTAACATGTACCAAGGATAGACTAGACTGTTAGTAGCTTGACCTGATGTGTCTCTATGGTAGACTCGTACTGATCGAGGGTGGAGAAGATCTTAGGAGTCCAGTTATCCTAGATCTTGTATGGCATTGATTTTGACTTAGTAGTGGTCAGTTGGGACTTGAGTGGTATTCCTCAAATCCCTCAGGGCAACATAATAAAAGATGTAATTCAATATGTGTAGTATATATCTGTTAGGGTTAAATATGTCTCACATTGGTTGAGTAGCCCTTATTTTATCTTTATACTACACAGTTATTATAGAGTGTAGACTTATGAAATTTGAGTAATTGTACTTATTGCTAAAGCTTATTTGCTTAATTGCTTAGTATGCTTAAACTATTTAATCTGCTCAATTGCTTATTCAATACCATATCTGCCTAATTTATTTATTGTTAAATAATCTATTGTAATCAATTTGTTGGAGAGAGTTATATCTCTCGCTGGGACATGGTCTCACCCGTGGGTCACCACATCTTTTAGGTGATTGAGGGAAATGAGGTTGAGGTCGTACCGTGGAAGAAGATCAACCTAGTGATTAGTAGTTTCAGAAGGTTGGTCAGTTGTAGATGGTAGTAGTAGAGTCTTAGTGTCATTCCTATACTCTTAGGTCTAGGTATGGGTTGTGTTTTATAGATGATATATTTGCATCGACACAAGATTTTGGCAGCATGCCAATGTTTGTAAATACATGACATGTACTTGTGAAATATCTTTTGTATACAGGATGTGGTCAAGGCCATTGGACCCAGATGTAAATACCTATTATAGTACATGAGAATGGAAGGATGGACCTTTATATAAATATTCTAGAGTTTGTTTACATTATTGAAATTGGTTTTAATTATTCCAATGTTATTAATTAGCAGTTGATGATGTTTTGTGTTTTGAGTAATCTCATTTAGCATGACGAGGTGTCATAGTTAAGCCGTAATATGTAGATCTAAATCATTAAGAAAGTCTGAAATGGAATATACTAACTAATGTAGAGGTTCAATGAAACATGAAATCATTATTGACACAAAGGGATACATAGGCAAATAAAGACATTAAATAAGCATAAAGGTACCACTTTTAGCAAAGCTAAGGGATTTGTGAAACAATTTTCACTATGAAACCATTGTAAATGAAAAAAAATCTCATTTGCTTATAAAAATGGCATATTGAAAATCTAAATTTGGAGTTAGCATCTATTTAATATGATTTTTACAAGGAAGGTACACTTTATAGAATAAATGAGAGAAAGGTTGAGAATACCATGCTTTGATGACATGGTGTAGCATGATTGGTACCCGTAGGGTCACCATGTCATCTTTGACTAGTCAACTTGCCTAGAAGAGAGGGAGGTAAAGAGACGGTGTTGGGGACCTAATCCAACCCTTGATCATTGCAGTCCAACATGGTCCATAGAGGAATCAACACTATGGATGCATCTTCCTCCCTCACACCGATCATTACTCCCTCCCCTCATGTGAGGTAATGTAGGGCATATGCCCACCATAGCTGGTATAGCTAACGAGGTCTGAGACCTTGGGGGAGGTCAAGAATCAGCAGACCCATTTAGAAGGAGCTTGGAGGATCCCTCGCCAAAGTTTCCCCCCACCAAGGAAGCCCCAGGCTTGAACGGACATGGCAGGACACATGATGATGCTAGGGTTGCTTCATACTAGAGTAATAGGAAGAATAAGGGTTGAAGGAGAATATTTATAGCATGGAAAGTAAGAAAAATAGTGGGAAATTAAGGGGGATGAAGAAATGAGGTGTGAAAAATGCACATAATAGAGTTGACAGGAGGGAAGCTACGGAACAGTGCCATTGCCACCCATGGTGTATGGAGGAAGGAGATGCAATCGTGGCCATTGGATGGGAGCCTAGATTCAAGGTCAATGGATCCAAAGGCCCAATAAGGCAGTACATGAAAATGAGGCTTGTAATTGGTTGAACAAGGCAAGTGTGGATTGCCAAGGAAAAGGGGAGGAGCTTCATGGGTCACAGGCACACCCATGCTCAAGCATAGTATGGCCAGCCCAAGCCTCAAATATGAGTTAGAAAAGTTATGAAGTTAGGGTTTAGAAGGTTCAGACTTTAAATGAGCATATCTCCCTCGTTTGACATTGGGATCAAATGAAACTTAGTGCATTGGATGTGTGAGAGTGTCCTACACACAACTAGACAAGGTTAGCATAGGAGAGGCACATAGATGATATCAAAATGGGATGATAGATGATGAGATATAATTTGGGTGAAACCTTGGTTTTATACCAGATTGAATGTGATGGTGAGCATTAAATAAACTTAAAAGGCATGGGAATAGTTCAAATCATGGAATTTATGGCAAGAGAGAGAAATTAAAGAAATGATGAAGTAGATAGGAAATGTATGAAGAGAGGGAAAATTCAAGTTATCACAACCTCACCACTTTAAAAGTAAATTTGTCCCCAAAATTAACACTACTCTTTAATACATGTTGATCACTTGGTATTCCTTCAACATCAACACTAGTTCAAAACCAAGCAAATCAAACATAAAGGTCAAAATGTAGTAGTGCAACTTGTCAAATTGGGAGGATCATCACATAAGCTACAAGTTGAAGATATCATTATATGGACCACCAACTAGAGAAATCACATTTTTGGTCAAATGAATAGAGATCTTTGAATCAATAGTAAGGCATGACTTACATTCCCAACATTAGGGTTTTATTTTCTGCATTGGCCTAGGTATATACCCATGATTGGGATTTAATATATCAATAATTTGAGACAAATGTCATATTTTTATATAGTGATTTCATGCTCGAAATCAATGGAAGGTCCCACCCTGGTCCACATGAGAGCTAAACTCTAAGTCATAAATCAAGAAAACCAACATTCAAATTTAGGGAATATGGAAGTCACTAATCATATATTGACGGTGATCTCAAGATCCAAATAGTGTGATCATAGGAGTGTACCATTATCAAGATCAATATTCATGAGTCAAGACTTCACAAACCAATATTGATAGTAGAAGCTCAGATGTAAGGGTCATAGGTTCAAACCTTTTAAAGCTAGGTTTTAGATTCCTACTTGACATAAGGGTTGAGAATTTATCCATATTCAACAATTGCACAACAATTGAACAACACTTTTAGACATCAATTGCCATTTAGTATCATGGTATTGAGGTTGGTGAATGATCTAGACCTAGGTCTTTGTAGGAATTTAACTGCAAGATATAGTTAACATTGTATTTTGAGATAATTATTAAATTGAGTTTCAAGATCAAGTATCCATATCATCATAGACTTGACCTATTGGAGACTTAAGTTAAGAAATCAAATTCATGTGGAACATGTTACCTTTCCAAGTCTCTAAATAATCATAAAGGTGAAAATTTAGAGGCAATCAAAATAGGTATGTGAAATAGGTTATGGGACATAATCTATCACCCTAATCTTGCACATTAGAGTTCATAGTCATGATCATAGAAAACTAGGGGAAGTATCAATTATCACATTATATTTCATGAGGTTAGGAGATCAAAGATCAAAATCATCATGTTAAAACCATGTCTCAATATTTTGCAATCTCTATGTCATAATTGCATTACCTTCCTTTCATGATCAAGGTAAGGGTATAATTTGGAAACTGAGAAGTCAAATTGGGACTCAAGCATTTGAGCATAATAGTGTATGGTTAAGACTTGAATGGTTCGTATCATTCAAAAGTGATCCCTATAAGGAGGCATATTGATCAATAGGGGATTTTCCCCTTGTAACGACTCTTCCCATCATGATCTAACAGTCCAAAGACATGGTCATATCAAAGTATGGGGCATGATACATATCAATGGGAAGAGATTTGCTTAATTATGTTTTAGATTTTCTCAAAAGTAGGGGAAACATAGGTTCAAATAATAGGGGCCTCATCAACTTTGAGGTGTAAAACACAAGTTCTTCCTTATAACATAGTATAAAGGATTTACCTCAATCATAAAGAGCACACATGTTATATATGGTAATTTTGAGGTTGCATGATCTGAGGTATCATACATGAGTACATCGCTTGCAAGAGTTCTTTCATTAAGCAAAATAGGATTTTAAATTTAAAGATCAGGTCATGGTATTATCATCTTGATCAACTTTCATGATTTCAAATGAATTTTAGTTATGCATAAGCTACCTATAATCAAGAAATAATGTTATTTATAGTTTTAAGAGAAAAATAACATGAGGAGATAAGAAAACAAACTAATCATAATATACTTGGGTGGACTAGGTAGTCCTTAAAGAAGAGGTGATATGCAAGAAGACTCTCTAGGATTTAAGAGAAGAAACCTAATCTAATCTTGGATCCACTTTGGGTAGGTAGGTGCATAGAGGAGCCTCAACAACCACACTAGTCATATAGAAGGTGATTACTAGCTAGAACCTCCTTTTTAGCACCATACACATTGTCTTAGTTACACCATTACAAATTTTGCTTTTTCGCAGGGTTCATATAATGTGTTATTCCTTAAACATATATAGAGGCCTATGTGTATGGCTATAACATACTCAATTCTAGGCATATAAGTTAATCCTCCATTCTTCTAGACCCCTACTTGATTATTTTTTATTTAATGTGTTTTTTTCAGTTAAAAATGCATTAGGAATAATCAGATCCAAATATTATCATTAGTTCATATGTACCATTTGTTATGGTAAAATAGCCATAACTCTTTCATAATAGGACTTAATGTACAACTATACCCAATTAGTAGGCTTAAATCTCATTTAACACTCTTAGATTTTCTTAAGAGTATAAAATGTAATACAACTAGTTTAATATGTGTTGCAAAGTCACAACTGAGTAATTAAGATGAGTATAGACATTAATTAGATTCCTAATATACAAATAATGAAATATTCTACAAAACATTATCAAAATGAGAAATCAATGTCAAATCTATATTCCTCATGTCATGTTCAGTCAACCTAACAAATTTCATGCCATATGAGCAAAGTTTAGTCAGTTAATTGAATTAACAAAGAAAATCCATAAATGACCTATGTTTTGGTTGACCAATTCAAATGCTACATCATTTTTGTAAAGTCCCATTTTAATTATTTTGTGTGTGGGTAGTACCCACCTCTACTCCCTCGCATGTGCTTTCTCATCTATGAAAATGGTTACATTGACTGACTCATCCTCCCTTAATCAAAGACTGCCTACCTTCTTCTCTCCCTCCTCAACACCTCTTATTATCCTCCTCTTCCTACTCCCCTCTTCATCATATTGTCACCCTAAATCCAAGTCGTCGCTGTAGTTGGAAGAGTCATCACGTAGATTGCTCAATTTGTAGGTATATGGACTGCATATCTCATCGTCTACTCTTAAATTCCTTCTTATTATACCTCTCGTCATGCCCTTGGTTGCTCTACCACCTCATGCAAGCCATCCCACACCTTCTTCCTTCTCTTCTCCACTTTTAGCAACAAGCAAACCTAGCCGTTAAATCACTTAAACCCTAGGCTCCTCTTCCCTTCCTTCATTCAACAAGTCATCGTAGTTGAGAGACAAAGTGGGGGGAGAGGGAGAGTGCTACCACCAACCACTACTGCAGAATGGGGATATGACATCATTTATTTTAGGCATTCTGCATTAGTTTTAAATGGACGACCAAGTGGGCGATAGTAAAACTCAACCATCCTTCATAGGTTAGGGAAATCAATGACAATAATTTTTATTGTCGACTCTTTGTTAAGGTAGAATCGATGATGTAACATGCAGTGGGGGGCATATTTGTTGTCTGCTTTGAACTTTGGTCATCGATTGTAAGAAAAGTAACCAATACCATTACTATTTCCTAATCAGAAGGATAACAACAAATAACCAACACCCAATTTCTTGATGTCAGTTTTATTAGTGATTGAATAATGAAAATTATAGGTATATACCGTTAGTTGTTTGTAAATAATGGATGGTGAAATAGTATGTAGTTGCTTATTTGTTAATAAATAATGATAAATGTGTATTTTTTTATATAGTAGGCCTGCAAACCTGTTGTCCATCCTGCTAGCCTATGTGGACCCTTGTTCTTCAGAAGGGTGAAAGTTTTGAATAACAATAGACTCTTTGCAAGCATCACGGCTTAACAATAGGACAACCACACCCACAAGAAAAAGATAAATTATACACAGTAACATGCCACATTCTATCATTTTTTTCAATTCAAATTACACACCACAGCTCAATTGTTTGATTTCTCAGCCACACTTCAATTTCATACATATATGCATGAATAAAGAAAGATGGTGGGCTTGGGTTTAGATACATGCATGTCTTTAACCAAGCTATTCTGGAAAAGCAGGTATGGAGGCTCATGACAAAGCAATCTTCTTTGGCATACAAGGTATTAAAGGCAAGATACTTCCCTTCATCATCTATCTTGGAAGCTTCAAGGGGGTATAATCCTAGCTATACATGGAGAAGCTTATGGGTAGCAAAAGCTTTGATTCTGGAAGGCATTAAATGGCAGATGGGAAATGGAGAAAAAGTTAGGATTTGGGAAGACAGCTGGATTTGTGGCTGTACAGGAAACTTGTTGCCTTTGCGAGACACATCTTATGAGAAGCTATCCATGTTGAGTGAGTTGATAGATCGACAAATGAAGGGATGGGACTTACAGGTGATACAACAGATCTTTCCTTCTGATATATGTGGGCTGATTGAGACCACTCCTATTAGTACCTGATTACCTGAAGATATTATATATTGGTGGCCGGATAGGAGAGAAGTTTTTACTACCAGATCGGCATATTGGTTGGGGCTACAGGGAAAGAGGGAGTTCATTGCTTCAAGACAGGTGGTTTTTGAGAAGATCTGGAAAGTTGTGTCGGACCGGTGGTGGCCACTGAAGGTTGCTCATTTTCTTTGGTGTGTTACTATAGGTGGCATGGCTACCATGGGTAGGTTGTTAGACAGACACTGTCATGTTGACGGATTGTGTCCCCTATGCCATGAGGAGAAGGAAACCATTTAGCACATGCTATTCTATTGTGTAGAGGCAAGGAATATTTGGAGCATGTCACCCACGACGATTATTATTGCAACAACCCACATACAATCCCCCAGGCAAACATTGTTGGAGTTGTATGACGGGTTATCTTAGCAGGAGTTTACAGAGGTAGTAGCATATATGTGGGGGATATGGAAGTACAGGAATCATATGGTCTTTCAAGAAGATGGGAGAAGTCTTGCTATGTTTGTCAGAGCAGCCCAAGCATACATGCTTGACTCATGGGGCGCAAGGTAGGTGCACTCGGGACATCAACAATGTCACAATATCACGGTGGATGCACACTGGAAAAGACCCATGCTAGGGACCGTGAATATCAACACTGACGCAACAGCAAAGGCAGGTTCTGGGATGGGGTTGGGAGCTGTTGGTAGAGATCATAGGGGGCAAGCTGTAGTTGTTTGGGGGAGGCATCTTCCTAGAGGTGGATGTGTGGACCTGTCTGAGGCGTTGGTGGTGATGGAGGGCGTTCAGCTGGCCCGACGGTGCAGGTGGAGGTCCATTGTTGTGGAGTCAGACTTAATCACATTCATGGAAACACTAAACAACTCAGGGGAAAGAAGAGATCATCTGGGCATGTTAGCTACTGATATTAGAGCACTTGCTGTTGATTTTGTATCGATTTATTTTGTGCATGTTATCCAGTCCTGTAACCGTGTGGCGCATGAGATTGCCAAGCTTGCAAAGGCTGGTGACTTCATATGCATGGATGAGAATGGGGGCTTTCCTCCGTCTCTTTTTAACCTTGTAGCTTCTTATTTTTATGATTAATAAATAAGATCGGCCCCATTTAAAAAAAACATCATTCTCTTCCTCATGCCTTCACATTTAGATTCACACACACATATGCACTTAACATTCAATTCATGCTCAAAAAATACATATCAACATTAGCTACCATCTCTGATTTTAAAGTCACAATGTATAATAATACATATTAACATTCAATTCACACTCACAAATACATATAAAATCTGACATCAAAGTTCAAACTACCAAAATATATCAATCAACTATCAAATTTTTTGTTCAATTCCACATCTCCGGTGAAGCAGTCTGCCCAACACTAATAACTTACATTCTCTATACTTTTGATTTGTTCTGCATGATTGACAATCACCTGCATATACAACGTCACGTAATATGTGCATGCCAAACCATTGTCTTGTATAGGTGCATGTAGATTTACAATTACATTAATAAATGTAATTAAGCAGAGTTGGTCATATATTATGCAATTGGAATGAGAAGACTATACATCAACACTCATCCAAGTTACTGATTTCTTTTTCTTATCTACCTTCACTTTTTCAACATTGAATGCTTTCACACCCCTGTAAGTTAAATTAACATATATGTTGCATTGTTAAACTGTCATATGATGTAAACATTAACAAATATGTTGGGTAATGAAAAACTATACTTACAAATGAATCACCAATTTCATTGGGTGTCCCTCATTTGGTGGATGTTTTTTACTTGAAGGATCAAAGAAATACACACTCCAAGTCTCAGGAACAATCACTAACAACTGCCAGTGTCTATTCCTGAGTGAATAGAAGGCAAATAAAATAAAAATTATATCTCACAACAAAATTGTATTCATAGGTTAGACATATAAACAACAAGCCAAAAACTCACCTAATGTTGAAGAGAGCTAAGATCACATTATTAGAAGCACTAAAAAATTGTATCATAGTACTCACATATTCTTTGACGCCACTGAGATCTCTAAGTACATCGCTAATCAATGATCACATTATAAATCCCACTTTTCCTATTCTAAATTCATGAGTCATGTAATATAAATGACTGAAATATATATATATATATATATATATATATCCATCAGTGATGTCGACACCAGGCTCCCAGAAACCGATCTGATTGTGGAAGGAGACACAATTATCATCCCGCAAGCAGAGGTGGATGATAACGCTGCCCTCTGGAAGAATACGCTCGCTGGATATGTCATTGGATTCAAGCCACATATTCTGACACTCCAAGAGTTCCTGATCAGGCTGTGGAAACCGGCTGGCGCTATGGAGGTGTTGGGGAGAGGAAGCGGAAGCTTCATTATAAAGTTTCAGGAGGCTGTGGACCTTGCGAATGCCTTGGAAGGTGGACCTTGGCAAGTTAAGGGCAAGCCGATGGTCCTAAAAAAGTGGGAGAAAGGTGAACTTCTGGAACAGGAAAATTTTACCTCCGTGCTAGTACGGCTGAAGATGCTGAACCTGCCGCTTGAGCTATGGAGCGAGGTGATGATTGCACGCATTGCTTCATTTCTAGGAAAGCCGCAGTGTTTGGACCACCAGACAAAGGCGAAATCAAGAATTAACTATGCCAGGGTGAACGTGTTGATGGATGCTAAGTCCTCTTTTCCGAAGGTGGTGAAGCTGTGGACGGATAAAGGGGCCGACTACACCGTCAGCATTGAGTATGAATGGATACCTATCAAATGCCCTCACTGTGGTTGCTTTGGTCATGACAAGGCTCTGTGTAAGGTCAGCAACTCGGAGAAGGATGATGCCCAGAAGGCAACCCAGACTGAGAAAAGTGTAGAGGAACCACAACCTGCTCGTTAGAATGTCCCAACGAGTGAAAATGAGCAACCAGAGACACCGGCCCATCCTGCTGACTCTGAGAAGGCAGGGTAGAACAGGGGTTCTGGAGAAACGGATGACTATGAAAGACCAAAAAAGATAGTTAGCCCAAGAAGAACTAGAAGTCAGAAGACACCTCCTGGGAAGGAACATGAAGGTAATAGATTCCATTCACTTGGTGATTCAGAAATTGAGAAAGAAGCCACGGCCTCGACTGGCGGCAAGCCAGTCCAGAGGGATAATGGTTGATACGCCCAACTTGATGGCTTGGAATGTCCGTGGCCTATCCAGTTGGGTGAAGCAGGACATTGTCCAAGCCGAACTGAGAAGAGCCAAGGCAGATGTGGCTCTTCTTACTGAGGTGAAAATCAAAAGAAGAAAAATCGCTAAAGCAATGCGGATAACTTGGTCGAATGCACAATGGGTGGATAACTCACTCTCCTGTAAGAAAACGAGAATCCTGGTGATATGGGAGAACAACAATATCCAAATCACAGTGATTTCACAATCTAGACAGTTCCTACACCTTTGTATCAATTATGGTAGTAGAAGTCTGGAGGTGACAGTGGTCTATGGTGATAATGATGACACTAAGAGGGAGAAGCTTTGAATGACCTGGTTGAAATCAGTGCATCAGTGAAAAACCCTTGGTTCATTACTAGTGACTTCAATGCAGTTCGGAAAGTGGAGGAAAGGAAAGGTAGAGCTGCTCTGTCTGCCAAGTCAATGAAGGACTTTAATGAGGCTGTGCACAAATTGAATGTGATTGAAGCAGAGGCGAAAGGCTCTTTCTTCACATGGAACAATCAACAAAGTGGCAGCAGTAATGTTCGGAGTAAAATCGATAGAACTCTCTACAACCCCCAAGGGCTGGTTGAGTTCCCTAAATTATGGATTGAGATCTTCTCATCCATATACAACAACCATCACGCTCAAATAATCCATCTAGATGATGAAGTTCAAAGGTGTGGCCACTGTGTGCGCTACTTCAATGCATGGGCTAGCTTACTGGGGTTCAAGGAGTTCATCTCCAAAGCCTGGAATGCTAAAGTGGACGGAAATCCTATGTATAGACTATGCCAACGTTTAAAAATCACGAAGAAAAGCCTACAAACCTGGAATTGGGAGAATGTGGGAAACCTGGTGGAGTCGACAAAAAATACGAAGAAGGAAGCTCTCAGGGCTCAAGATGAGGCTGATAAAAACCCATACAATGAACTGTTATGGGACATTGCTAGGACCTTGAAAGAGGAAGCGATTGCTGCCAAGGACATTGAGGAATCCATTGCGAGACGGAAATCTTGGGTTTTTTGGCTCAAGAATGGTGATTTGAACACTGAGTTCTTCTATGCTTCCTTGAAAACTAGAAGAATGAGGAACCAAATTCAAATTCTCAATGTGAATGGAGTGCAAACAAATGACATGGAAGTCATCAAGGACACTTTCATAAATCATTACAAGAAGTTTTTTAATGCTCCAGGCAGAAGCTACGATCTGAGTGGGTTCAAGTTGCCTAAGCTTACAGAGAACCAGAAAATGGTTATGTGTGCCTTGGTTACTGATGAAGAGATATATAACATTGTAAAAAATTCTGATGATGATAAATCTCCGGGACCCGATGGGATGAACACACACTTTTTCAAATCCACTTGGGATATAGTGGGGAATGATATGTGTTGCACAATCAAGGATTTCTTTTTCAAAGGGAGAATGCTAAAGGAGATGAACAAATCCTATGTGGCTTTGATTCCCAAGATTAAACAACCACAACGAGTGGGTGATTGGAGACCAATCTCATTGTGTAACTTCGTCACTAAAGTCATATCCAAGATTATGGCTAATAGGTTGAGGGATATTCTCCCTGGCCTTATTAGCTTCAACCAGTGTGCCTTTGTCAAAGGGAGAAGGATTGCGGATGCAATTCTCCTGGCCAATGAGATGGTGCATGATTTCAAAAAAGGTAATGTCAGTAATAAACTATGTTTGAAGGCTAACTTAAGCACGTCGTACGATTCCATTGATAGGGGATACCTGATCAATATTCTCAAACTAATGGAGTTTCCTACGTGTTGGATTCACTGGATTGCTGAATTCTTGAATACAACGTCCTTCCAAATACTGATAAATGGAGTACCCACTGAGATAAACCAGGCCTCGAGTGGCATAAGGCAGGGGGACCCCTTAGCGCCTTACCTATTTGTTATTGGGATGCAAGGGCTTACTACTTTATTCGATGAGGAGGTAAAGGAAAAAAAGATTGAGCCTCTGTGTGCTGGTGATACTGCTGTTTCTCACTTGATGTTTGCTGACGACTTGCTTGTCTTCGCAAAGGCTACTGAAGCTAATATCAATGGCATCAAGAACTGCTTGCAATGGTTCAAGGAGGCCTCAGGGCTGGAGCTCAACCCAGTGAAAAGTCAACTTTTTATCAGCAAAAATGCACCTAACCACCTCAGCTCTATGATGGGTGTAGAAGTCTGTGATATCCCGGTGAAGTACCTTGGGATACCACTATTTGCAGGTAGGCTTACGAAAAGGATGTGCTATCCTCTTGTTGACAAAATTAAAATGAAGCTAGAAGCTTAGAAGACTAAGCTTCTATCCATGGCAGGACGCTTGGAACTAGTCATTTCCACCCTCACTGCTTACCATCTATATTGGACAGGTGTTTTTCCTCTGCCAAGAGCCACGATGGAAGAAATTGAAGCTATATGCTGCAACTTTCTGTGGGGGGACAAGGAGGAAACTAAGCATATTCAATCGGTGTCCTGGGACATCATCTGCAGGCCGAAACTCGAAGGTGGTTTGGGCATAAGAAGAGTGAAGGATTTGATTGAAGCTGGGCTTGTTCGAAATCTATGGGACATTGCCAATAAGAAGAACTCCCTTTGGATCCGCTGGATTCACAGTAAGTACATCAAGAATGAAACCTTATGGTCATGTCAAATCAAACAAACTAGCAGCTGGATGTGGAGGAACATATTACAGGCTAGAGACAAATGCCTACCTAACATTTGTTTCGGTATTGGACATGGAACAACAATCAAATTATGGAAGGACCCTTGGGTCAAAGGGAGGTTTCTAGACCAGTGCATTGAAGGCGTGGGCTACTTCCAACACATGTCAAACATGGGACCGAACGTCAACTTAAGTAATATCATTAATGACAACAAGTGGGCTATTCCTGAAGCAAGAGGGATGGAAAGCTTGTTAAAAGTATGCAATGACATAACGGTGGGAGGTGGTGAGGATATGTGTACGCTGAATGGCTGCACATCTTTATCACTGAAGAATGCCTGGAATTCCTGTAGAACTAAACATGAAACTCCGAATTGGGCCAGGTGGCTATGGCGATCCAAAGCGCCTAAATGCGCGATCCTTTGTTGCTGGAAATATATGCTCGAAAGACTGGTTACTGAGGATTTCATACAGAGAAGAGGAGTCTACCTAGCCTCTAGGTGCAGCCTGTGCCGCAGAGAAGTAGAAATAAACAACCATATTATGTGGGACTACGACATAGCTAATGAAGTATGGGACCAAGCAGCAGTGTTTCTTCCTTCCATCCCTAAATGTAAGGAGGATTTGCACACGTTGAGGAATGGAAAGGAAGCTTTGCTCACTATCCTAGTCATATATCACATATGGATTCACAGGAATCGAATCATTTTTTATGAGATTAGATGCAACCCCATGACTATTTGGCGGTGTGTATCTAATGACTATAAAAGCCTGCATAGATAGGTTGTTTTATCCTTTTAGCTAGTATAGAAAGGTATTGAGCAAATGCTCCCCCACTTGTAAATTTTGTGAGTAATGAAAGGAATAGCACGCTTAATGACCATATATATATATATATATATATATATACACACACACACACACACACACATACACACACACACACACACATATATATATATATATATATATATATATATATATATATATATATAACCAATACTCAATTTATATGTAGGAAACAAATAAACAATTTTTCACATATGACGGGGTATTCACACTCACCGTATCCAAAGTTCTATCATTGATGTGTTCAACCAATCATACTTAAATACCTCAGAAACATCTGTCAACACTATAACATTGTCCCATTGTGTACCAACAATCTCCTCCTCAAGGCCGATCACAATGGTATTTGTTTGGTCTATAGTTTCTAACCATATTGTCAACATCTTGCACATAAGGTCTAAGGAGTTGAACAACTCCTATGGAATAAAATGATGGTGCAGAGACATCAAAACTTTCTGGGGCCTCTTAGCTACTGTAGTCTACATGCATGTTTTCTAATATTAATTTTTGATTATTTTATATAAGTTTCAATATACATTTGTCATACTTGAAGAAATATAACAAGTTGTTTGGGCCACCCAGTAAAGCCACCTCCTACCTATTTGACTGTGGTAGCATCTAGGTGCTCGTATCAGAGAGGTATGTTGCTCATTCCTAGAAAGATGTGTATGAATCTCACATGATAGTGATCTGTAGGAAGAGGAATACCATGAACCACATTGGCGATAGAAGCCTTAGAATCTGTCATGACATTGCCTACTGGAACACCGACAACAAGATGACATTTTCTGGCCACATACATTTTTATGAAACACATAATTTAATTTGACAAACATAAATATTGACTTGAAGGATTATTTTATCACAATGTAGATACAAATTGACTTGAATTGAATCTTACCCTGGTTGTGCCCTATGGGTTTGAAGGACTATTCCCTACACACTTTGTGGGTGAGTGATGAACAAGTTCTATGATTACTGGTGATGCTTGAATAACCTGAGAAGCTATATATTTCTCCAAGGCTGCATCTACTAATCTCTGCACATTCTCCCAATCCACTTACCCTTTCTTTGCTTGCTTGTGCTTTTGTTGGGATGAGCCAAAAAAGATTTTATCCCATATCTAGCTCCAACAGCCCTAACACATCCATGATGCTCTTCTATCCCTAGAGCAATCATCAAATCATCATGTGTGCTCTATGGGATGAACTTGCCCTCATTTTCTTGGTCATCCAACTCCAACTAATTATAATTGAAAACCAACTAGTCAATACAACTTAAGAATCTAGTGAAAAAATTAACAAGGACATTATCACTAGACTAAGAGCTTTACTATTTTGAAGAGTCCTCCTGTGTTTCTTGGATAGAGATTTCTCCGGCTTTGTTTTGCCTTGCATCTATCCACTTAGTATATCAAGGAAACCATACACAAGCACTAGAAGACTTGTCAGTAGAAGGAGTAGAAATAGAAGGCCCTTGCTCTTTCCCTTTCCCTTGCTCTTACCCTTTCCCTTGCTCTTGTTCTTGCTGTAGCTCTCTCATATGGCAACATTTCCAATGACCACCTGAACGCAATTGAATGTTGTGCACATTCTTGTCACACCCATCTTTTTGAGCGTTATGAAGGGCCTGATTAATCCATACAAGTGATGTCATTAAGTAACCATGCGAAATCATAAAAATGTAATTACCTCAATACCTGGAACACATCTGTTTGTCTCCTCCAAACAAACTCCTCCCAATCATCTTTATCAATATAGTTCCATTTAATCCAGGTTTCCTTCTTGTCTCCAAAGATATAGTCTCTTGTGGGGATTGTCCGCCAATATTTGGTGACTTTTGGTAACTTCTTTTGTTAATTCTTTCCTTATACCCATTTCACATAGGTCCAATCTAGATTTGATGCCTTCTTGTCTCTGGAGACCTTTGGTAACTTCTTTTGTTAATTCTTTCCTTATACCCATTTCACATAGGTCCATTCTGGATTTGATGCCATCTTTAGTATTATCGGTTATATTCAATAAAGTGCCAATAATGCTATCACAAACATTTTTCTCAACATGTATGGCTTCGATACAATGTTAAACTGTCAAAGAACTCCAATAAGGAAGATCCCAAAATATTGACCTCTTTCTAAATAAAGACTTTTCACCTGTGGGAGTAGTACACAGTCTCAGACCAAAATGATTTACAATGTTGTTTACTCTTGAATAAATATCCTCCCCTAATATAGGTTTAGGGGCACTCTGTTCCTCAGTTGAGCCATTGAATGTCTTGCACAACTTTTTTTAAGGATGCACCTTTGGTAGAAACCTTCGATGACAAAGATATATAGTGTTACCACCATGTTTTAGTCTGACAAAATTTGTATTTTCCTCACATATAGGACAAGCCTTGGATCCTTTGATGTTGTATCCAGACAAGTTCCCATGAACAAGAAAGTCATTAATAGTGCAAAACATAATAACACATAAATTAAACATCTCTCGACGCAAAGAATCATAAGTCATCACACCTTCTCCCCATAGCTTATTTAGGTCATCAATCTGAGTTTCAAGGTAAACATCAATATCATTACCAAGTTGTTTGGGGCCTAATATTAACAACATCATCATGACATACTTATTAGTAATACACAACCATGGAGGAAGATTGCATACAACAAGAATGATAGGCCAAGTACTATGACGGATTATTAATATTCCATATGGATTCAAGCCATCAGTACAAAGTTCAAGTCTTAAATTCCTAGCTTCTTCATCAATGGCAAGATACAATAAATCAATCTTCTTCCATTGTGAGGAATCAGACTCATGTAGCATACCATCATTGTTTTTTTTACCTCTACATGCCAAGATATATTTTGTGCATCTACGACATTAGCAAAGAAGCATTGAAACCGGGGTACAATAGGCAGATACCACATCACATTGGCAGGAGACTCAGTTTTGGTCTTACCCAATGTCGTCCTTTTATACCTAGATGCCCCGCATTTAGGACATTCTTTCAGATTGATATAGTCCTTCTAAAACAACACACCGTCATTTGGACATGCATGTATCTTCTTGTCCTCCATTCCCTTTGGGTAAAATATTTTTTTTTTGTTTCTTATGTTGAGATTGGAAGCTCATTGCCTTCAGGGAGAATTTCTTTCAACAAAAACAACAGAGAAGTGAAACTTTTTTCTCTCCATCTATCATTATCCTTCAGAGTATACAATCTCAACACAATGCTCAACTTTGTTAACTTAGTACAACCTAAGTATAAATGTTTCTCAATATCGTGCACAATGTTTCTAAATAAGGGAGATGGGTATGTAACATTTACCCCACAACTATCTAGCATCACACCAACCATGTCTATTAGAATTGGTTCATTCTCATCAACATCATCAACCATTTTTTCTTAGACACAGTTACCACTACCAACATCTTCTGATCTCATACTAGGAATCTCTCCATGCCAGTACCATTATGTATAGCCCTTTACAATCCCATTGCACATGACATGATCTTAGATCATGTCAATAGTGTCAACTTTTAGGTTGTTGCTACAATTCCTACAGAGGCAATAGAACCTATATCCAGGTTGTTTTTTATGTTCTCTGAAAATCTTACAAACTCATTGAGACCAACTATAAACTCTAGAGTGCATCAATTTGGTTTAGACATCCATAATCGATCCATTTCTATATGATCAGATGGGAGACAAATAGCTCATCAGGTTCTAGCTAGTAAGTTAATTTCAGGAAAAACACTTATTTGATTAATTGATCCCTAATCATCTAGTAGCATTCACATTCGTGATTGTGTACTACCTATCCCATTCTTGAGAACTTCATTTCACTAGTAAGTGTATAATGCATGTTTGATTTCAATAAATTTTGGAAACATTTCCCCACAGTTCTCCAAGTTCACCGATGTAGATGGGCAAATACCCACCTACATATGTACCCAGAGAACAAAGGGGAAATGTTGTTGAAATTTATAGAAATCAAATACACGCTATACACTTACATCCTATGTGAGATGACGTGATCAAGAATAGCCCCAAATTAGGGACTATCCAAGGTTTTTCCCTAGTGAGTAAATCACATATGGGTTTCTAGGCCAACAACACAGTTTAGAAATTAGGGCTTTGAATATAGGGTTTATAGACTGGAGTTTATAGAATAAGAATTCACAAATTAGGGTTTATTCACAAGTTAGTTTCAATGTCTCAAACTAGGTCATCCATATTCATTATCATGTTACATCATACAATAAGGATTCATTTAGACTTAGTGTGAAACATCACAGTTGAATCAGGGATCTAATTATTAGGGTATCTACATTTTAAATGGGGTAAATTATGATTCGAGCAAGATAGTCAACATAATCATAGACATTATTAATTCAAGCTATTTTAAGTCATTTTCATGCAAGAGTAATCATTAGAGAATAGACGAGATCCACTTGAAGTTAGGTGTCACAAACATCATACATGAGCCATATTTGAGTCTCTCCTCATCTAAGTAATACTTTCATTATGAGCAAATAACAATCCTAGAAAAGCCAAATAACCGATAATGAGCATGTAATAATTCATCACAATCTCCATTAATTCATCACAATTTTGAAATTTATATGATTCACTACAAATTGAAATCTCCATTAATTCAATTTCATCACAATTTAAATTTTTTGACAAAACTTATATCAATCCCCATCTCCCTTCCCCTCTCCTCCTTCCTCCTTCCTCCTTCCTCCTCTCTCCTCCTTCCCCTACCCTTCACAATTTCTTCTCAATATTGAGAAGAAATCATAGGCAGGGGAAGGAGAAGAGAGGAGGAAGGAGGAGAGGGGAAAGAGCGATGGAGAACTGGGGGAGGATAAAGGAGCAAGGAAGAGAATAAGAAGGAGGTCACATGTGTCAGAGGAGGTTGGCATTATAGGAGGTTGGCATTTGAGAAGGTTGGCGTGAGCAGTAGTGGTAGTGACAGAAGTGAAGAGCACCTGCTGGAGGAGGAGGAAGCAACAATAAAAGAGAAGCAACGACGAGGAGAAGGTTGGAGAAGCAACGTCGATAACACTGGCTGGAGGAGGAGGAAATAATAGTGGAGGAACCTACAGAGGAAGATTTGGTGGTGAGTAGCTATGGTGGTAGAGAGAAAATTAAGATTGTGAATCACCAAAGTAGTGGCTTACAAAGAAACATGGTTAGGGGGAAAGAGGGGGAAATGGTTTGTTGAGGGGTTAAGTAAGACCTATCCTATTGATTATTAAAATAATCGATGACCAAAGATTTAGGTCACAAGTTGTAGATGAACAACCATCGGTATAAACACAAATTTTCTCGATGGTTTTCTAAATCAAACCGACGCCTACTGTCACAACCCAATGACATCTACTTTGTCAGTTATAGTAAGAATAACAGATGATACACATCAAGTGAAGGTGGGAAAAATTTCATGGGACACATGATGCGAACATCTTTCTCATCAGACAGTGTGAAAAAAACTATTCAGAAACTCCAATTTTTTTCCCACGGGAGAGATGGAGCATGTACCTCTTTATCGTGTCAGTTATATATAAAATAACTGACAATGTAGGGTTTTTGGAGGAAAATGAAGTGCTCCCAAAATTTTTGTGAAATTTTATTTTCATGGATGATATATAGAGTTAGTTGCTCTAATAAGTGACTAATGGTAAAAAAAAAGTGCAGCTCATGTTTTCTCGGCTGGTCTATGACGAGTTCCTACTTAGAACTGATGCTATAGATAATACCATCAATTTTCCTTGAAAAAATACCCGACGCAATACATCATATCTATAGTAGTGAACCTTTATAGTGGTAAATAGAGGCTGTTGGTCCACTACATGTGATGATCCCCTCTATATTTGACACTTGGTGTGCTAACACCATGAATTTGATGCATGATGATGACGTAATGTTTCTTCACCCCATGTGTATGACTCCTTGACAACAAATCATAATGACACTGATAGATCAAGAACCAACTTTTTTGATCACCAACCAACAAAAATCGTGCCCTTCTTTAGCCTAGTTGTGACTGCCCATGATATAGTCCCCATCTAGTTATCCCTCTCCTCTTATTCCCTTTCCTCTCCTCGACATGATTCCTAAACCCTAGCCACAATTCCTACAGAACCACAACTCCTTGCTGCTTCATGTTCATCCTGAACTTGACCAAAAGTTGCATTGCCTCACCACTCAAATACACATAAAGGCTCTAGAGATCGTTGATTGCAAGGATCATTAGGAACCAATCTACATAATGTTCATGATGTAAAGTTTGATCTTAACCACCATGTTAAATAGTTTAGATGATCAAATTACATGTTTCATATATATATATATATATATATATATATATATATATATATATATATATATATAGAGAGAGAGAGAGAGAGAGAGAGAGTCAGGCTAGAATACACTTGAGTGTATCCAGAGCAGAATACACTCATGTAGTTTTTCAAGATGTAATATTTTTTTGAAAATCTAATCTATTGATCTTCTTAAACAACTCGTGAGCAACTCATACGCAGAATTTGAGCACATTTGGATAGGTATAGCTCATGTTATGAAGACCGCAAAAATTATGCATTTCAAATTAAGTTTCACACGTTGATTTTGTTTCCCTTGGATGAGTGACTTACACTCAACCAGATGGGTTCAAAATTTGTATGTAGCCTAATTATAGTATGACGGTGAAGATCAATGGTTTACATTTTTCAAAAAATAGTCTTGATATGCAAACACACTTGAGTGTATTCATGTGATCTGTACACTCGAGTGTATTCTAGCCTGACTCTCTCTCTCTCCCTCTCTCTCTCTCTCTCTCTCTCTATATATATATATATATATATATATATATATAACAATACCAATTATATAAATGAGATAATATTTTCTTAAGTATTGGTCTTAGTGACATACATATCAATAACATATACATGGTGGAGTATGAACCAACCTTGAAATTATGCTCAACCTACTATAATTCCAAATTACAAAAACCATTAATTTATATCTTGAAATATTATAAGAATTCAGGTAACAATACATGGTAATGTGTAAATAAAACTAATCTTAATAGTTATATAGGTTTCACAATCATCAACGCATAGCATAGTTCATGTATGAATACACAAACACATTAATATATGAATACACATAGTCAGATGTCTGAAAACAACTTTATAGATTTTACTAATATTTATATACATGTCAAGTCGTTGATGAGTCATTTTTCCCTTTTATGTAGGTTGTGGGTGAAAGAATAATTATTGAGGAACATTATTTATAAGCATAACTATGGATGTCATAAGGTGTAGGTTATACCCAAATATACTACAATTTCATCAATACAATGCAAGCTTGTCTTTAAAAAATAGTGAACCACTAGATAATAAAATGTGTATACCCATTACTATGCATGCTAAATATCATTGTAGGAATCATAGGAATTCAGAGAGAAAATAACTTTTCAAGACCTAAATTGTAGGAATTCATATTATTACCAACACATGTGTGTAATGAAGACATTTGCAGCTTATGCTGCTAAATATGAACTTAGAACTAAAATTGATATCAAATGGATAATATGTTCACTTAATTATATTATAGACCCTAATATGCAATTTGGTAGTAAGAACTAGGATGAGAAGAACATGTATATCTATACTAGGAATGAACACACATGTTCCTTATTATTTTACTAACATAACCAATGTATTTCTAGGATGAAAACTTGACTCTATGGACCAAAGTATATATATGGAGTCAACCTTTAGGTGTGATGATTATGTTTGTGTAAATCATTATTTCTATATGGGCATTTAATTGACTATAATTCCTAATTTCCTTAAATGAGGTTTTTATTCTTTATTTTATCATTCTTGTCATTTCATTTGTAATTTTCTAAATTTGCAAATAGTGTTATCTCATTTCTTTGAACATAGGGTCTATGACCCCACTTGCCTTCCTACTTGGAAATTAAAATATGACTGAACTATCTATATTTATTATCAATTTATTTATGTTGTATGTTAGACTATTTATCTAGAGTTGTGGTGCATGGGCACATCCATTTATATACAAGGGCACTTGTATTCTACCCAGGGTGTGAGTTTCCTCCCTTATTTTTATTTTGACATAATCCAATTGTGTTTTGTACATGTTTTACATATTTTTTCTATCTCATATATGCAATTGTTTTCTTGGTGATATCATGTATCTATTAATGGCAAGCCATTTTATGATTCTTTGTCTCTCTTTATTGCCTCAATACTTAGATTGATTCTTTTGGAATGTCCATATGTGTTGATAGCCCTCTTTTTTCATGTGAACTCCCTTTATTTATATATTTGTAATATAATATAATGATCAAGGTTGTTTATATGGAAATACTCAAAATTTATTAATGCATGCCTTTGTTTCCTATTTCTAGGAGATGTTCCCCTTCCACCCAGGTGTAGGTACATTAGAGGACAAAGACTCAAGATGGTCATATACATGATATGGACTTAAGGATAGTTTGGACTTTCTAGTTTTTCGTATGAAAATGGGCCATACATGTTACTAGGTGTATACCTTTTTGTTTTGTATTTTCACCTTTTATGGTGAGGAACAAGTGGATATTAATTATCACGTAACTTTCTATTTGTTTTGTTATCACTGCTTATAAACTTTTATACTCCGTAATATTTATATATATACCATTTGAGAGATAACAAAATTCCTCCTTTCCTCCATTTCTGGGATAGGATGATTTTATCTCTCAATTTAGTGAAGAGTGATTCCCTCTCGGTCCCCACTCTTTACAATATGGAATAAGAGCCTAAGAAGCCAATAACTTGACTATTTCAAGTTATCCTAATTTGTTCCTTAAATTAGGTAGTTAGGTGACCCTTTAGAGGTTGTTGGTATATCTAAAGGTTGTTTGTATATCTATTTCCTGAGTAGTTGAATAACAAATATAGTTTCCATTCCTATCTAATTCGGCCACTTCCATGGCATAAAACCCCTTTTATGGTGGAGACTCAATTTTTAGTAACCTTGATCACCCTACCCTCTTTATGGAGGTGCAAAATGTCATCACATAGGAATTGACCCTTTAATTACTTCAATCCTATCCCATCTTATTCGTGAGGTTAGCTTGAAAGTTATGAGGTGTAGGTTGACTTAAACACCCATATCTAGGCTTAACCTTATTTATCACCATGTACTCCTTATCCTTTGTTTTTTTTTCTAGAATGCCTTGCATATGTCCACTTGGTTACTGAGAATGTATGAATGAAAAATAAAAATTCTAGTTAAGTTTTAGAAATGAGATGATTCCCTTAAGATTAGGAGAAAATTCAAACTAGCTCAGTTGTGTTTAGACATGCCTTTCCCTCAATAAGGGGTATATTATCATAGCTATGTTCAAGTCCATACATATAAGGATGGATACCATTTCCTTTGAGCTTGTTATGCCTTATGAATGTGGATTGGATGATGGAAGCTATTAGTTCAGTAGAATTTTCTTATAAGTTAACCTCTCCCTTCTCCATGGTTTAATTAGATTAATTGTTAATGAGATGATGGGTAATCCGACTATTTAGTTCATCTTTTGTTGTGTTGACACGATAGTTGTAATCCATCAAGTGAGAAGGAACCCTAATTCCTTCCTATACTGACTAGATGATCATATGACTTCCATATCTCTCGAGATGATGTACTGTAACTCATATTTAGAGAGAAGTGTTCAACATTGGATGCTGTTAGATTATAATAGTAGTTGATTATTTGTTGTAAGAAGGATTTTCCCTCTCTTATCAATAAGTTAGAGAATATTTAAGTATGACCTTTCTAATGTTAAAGAATCAGACTCTTCTACAAGAATGGCATGATGATAAAGTAATAGTATATGTGTAATGTAAGAAAAATGGTTGACTTGGTTCTTGAATCCTTTTTTGGCACCAATTTTGGAGTTTCTCTGCAAAAAATTTATCGCTAAACTTATTTTCATTGTTAATTTATATTTACAAAAGACAAGCTCTCATTTTTTCCCGATGGTTTTTGGAACCAATTTACCACCACAAGGAAATTTGAGTTGTAGGGAAATCCCAACCCTTGACTGAAATGTTCAACCATAAGACCCTAGGCCTTAGTGTGATGTGGTGATTACAAAGAACAAGCATGGAATTTATATAAGACCTAGTTGATCAACCCTTGTTACCCTATAGATCATTGGTTATGTTCTAGATTAATCCTTTTAACTGGTGGAGTGTTGTACACTTTATTCATTAGGAGTGTAGCTTAACTCAAGGAATAATAGAAGCAAATAGTTGTTTCAATAAGTCATACTTGAGTAACTCCTAGTAATATTGGCAAACAAATGTCTCTACCACCTAACCAAGATTACTGTGTATTGATAGATGGATCTCTAGACCATTTTTTGGCTATTTTACTAGCCCTACCCCTACTTGAATGAAAGTACTATGCCAATTGATCCAATTTTTCTTATTCCTTACTCCAATGGCTGGCTCGCAGGAATACTTGACCAGTGGAACCCCTCTATTCCCTTATTGTTTTGTATGAAGCCCGTCTACATGCCCCTTTTGTTTAGCCCCAGGGGGTCGACTCAAATTACCCCATAAATGCAACTTTAATAATTAAAAATAATTTCAAAACTTATTTCCACTTAACCAAATTTCTTAATATAAGTAAGGTAATAGAAAAGGATCAAAGGTTCCTAAAAGATTGAACTCGATGCCCCTATAACCAGATTTGATTTAATTTTTGACATAGATAACACCATGCCACAAAACTAGGATGAACACACTAAGGATGTTAAACTTAACAAAAAACATCCTTTCCATGTGATCATGACAAAGTAAAATGAAAGTGAAGTAAGTACACAAAAATAATAACATGTATACCTCAACTAGTATGCTAATTCAATAATTTGCATACAATACACTATATTTCTCAAATGTGAATGGTAAAAATGTTTGCAAATTAAACTCTAATCTTAATTCCTTACCTTCGTTTGCCTAATATACTATATGAAATGACTTGATTGTGAGACACGAAGTAAATCATTCCCCTTGATAAAATTTATAAATATATACAACATAAGATGTAACCCTAACACAAAAAAGAAAATAAGAAAGTTAGATGTTGTTTCTTAAAAAATAGTGAAAGGGTTTGGTTATCCTTGGTTTCTTATAACTTTAATAAGAAAGTTAGATATAAGAGTGCATGTATTGTTAGGGTATAACATACAAGTTTGGTTATCATGTTATTTTCTCTTAAATCATTCCCCTTGGTTTCTTATAAATTTAATATAATCCTATAAGGTGTTTGGTTATCATGTGACACACTTATTTTCCAAGTTTGGTCATGATTAAATGTTGTTTGAGCAATGTTCCTTTATTTTGGACCAAAGTGCAATTTAGCCAAGATGAGGGGCTATATTGCAAAATGTCACATGTTGAACATTCCTCATGTGTTTTAGCATCATTATAGAGAGAATGATGCAAGGTGTTGTCTTGTGTAAAGCCTAAATTCCAAGTTTGAACTTGTTTGAATAATGTTAGTACCTTGTGCACCAATTTTGGTACAAATTGTAATTTACCCAAAATGTAGGGTTGATATGCAAATTACCACCTCTAGAGTATTCCTACTTCCGATATGTATCATTTAGAGGAGATAGAATGAATGAGACACCATGTTTGAATCTATTGTGAGTGATGGTGATCTTGGTGATGAAATGACCAAGAAAAGGGGTTGAATAAGAAACCCTAACTTGAGTTGTATCAAGTTGAAAAGCTTATATATGAGAGCCTATCAGCCAAGGAGCCATAGGAAAAGCCTCATATTGTTTTGTGGACTCTTTTCAAAGGCCATGTCGTGCAAAGCACCTCAAGGAGGTGAGGTTTTACGGGTTACAATTTCCTTAGAAAAGTTGTATCGGGTTGTGGATAAAGTGGTTATTTAATTGATATATCTAATTCAAAGGGATAAGTAATGGAGGAATTTTCATCCCTAGCTTATCCTCAACTGTTTTGCATGTCAATATAAATGTTTATGCATTCATGTACACATGTCATCCATGCATGGACACGTGGCACCCACTAGCTCAAATTGATGACACCTCATTTTTACACTCCTTCATGAACAACAAGTATATATACCCCTAGTTTCACCCCTTAGTGGATTTTTTCAGATCGTACCACCCTCCTTCCCTAAGGTATCCTGCATAGGGTCCCCGTATCATGCAGGAGTTATGTGGTATTGTGCATGGGCCTTGGGTATCTCCCATAGCAAGATCATATTTCCCAAGTAGGGTGATATCAGCCAAGAAGGGTGATATCGACCATAGTGAAGTGTTTTTGGCCACAAGTGAGGGGGATATCGGCCACAAGTGGTGGAATGTCGTGCAAGGGTTGTGAGGTATCATAAAAAGGTGCTAGAGCAAGAAGGAGCTCAATACTTAACCCTAAGGTGAGGTCATGATCATCTTCAACCTTGGATTGAAGCATGCTTTTAGGGTTTTGATCTTCCTTTCTTTTCTTCTTCACCAATTGCTTATCCATGGTGATTCCTTGTATATGAAGGATTTGTGAACGAGTCTTGGACTTTTGATAAAGTCATATTCAACCTTAGGAACGTGGAGCTTTGGATCTTGGAGATTTGAAGTTGTTCTTAGGGCGGGTTATATAACTTGAACTCAACCATTTTATTATTCATCATCTAAATTGATGTGCTTAATGAATTACTTTTAATTCCAAAATTTCCTAAAATAGTTGATGAAATTATGAGTTATACTAATATTTTGATATGGAGAAACCTAGGGGGAGAGGGGGACAGTGGGGATATGGCGGCTGCTCCGCCGACGACGCCAGGGAAACGGACCCTGAGGGAGGTTTCACCGGTAGGATCCAGGGAGTTCGTGCAACTGTGGAGACGGAGAAGAGGCAGACACCGAACATCTCCATACCAGAACTCGGCTTTGAGTTCCATGTCGCAGGAATGAGGGGATGGGAGGCTCGATCCAAGGTGACCAGACCGACCAGAGCGCTACTGAGGATTCATCAAGGAAGATCCAGTTGATCACAGAGAAGGGGAAGGCGATCGAGGATACGGACTCACGGGCGGGAGGCGACACATCAGTCCATGCCTCTTTTAGTGCGGCTGTCTCAGGACACACTGATTCTCGCAATCACAGTGGATTCATGGACAAACTGTTTGAGGACTGGCTGCCAGAGGAGGCCGTGACCCTGACGAGGGAGGAGGGAGTTCCATCTCTGTCAATTCTTTCGGAAGCAGAGGACATACTTGCTAAGCCATGGAGATATGCGGTGGTCGTGAGGCTGCTGGGGGCCGACATAGGGTATATGACCCTGAAAGATAAACTGAAAGCTCTCTGGTGAATTGTGGGAAGATTTAACATGTATGAGCTCGATATGGGGCACTTTGTGGTGCAACTATCCTGCAAACAAGATTATGAAGCAACGCTCACCGGCGGCCCATGGAAGATCTTCGGGCGGAATATGTTGGTATGGGACTGGTTCCCTACTTTCAAACCGAAGGCAGAAGCTCCTGCACGGATTGTTACTTGGGTACGAATCCTAAACTTGCCTCTCCATCTGTACATTCCCACTATCTTCGACTTCATTGGCATGGCGTTGGGCAAGTTGATCAAGGTTGATATATACACATCAAACCGATCTCGCAGCAAGTTCGCGAGACTTGCTCTAGAAATCAACACCACGAGGCCATTCATCCAGTCAATTGTTATCAATGGGGTGGAGTACGATATTGATTATGAGGGATTTCCTTGGGCATGTGCAAAATATGGAGAGGAAGGCCATATATCAAAGGACTGTAAATATGAGGATACAATAGAGTAGGTGCAGAATACTGAAGAAGAAGAACAACAAGATAGTAGAGGTTCGGCAGAGCATACTCAGGAAACTCAACATTGGCAAACACAGAAAAGAAAAGGAGGAAGGAAACTGAGGATGACCCAGTTGGACAATGCAGTAGCCATCAACTCTGAAGTTGCAAACCGTTTTGCTACGTTGGGCGATGATGACTACACAGAATCATATCTGATGGAGAGAAACATAGAACCCATGGCTGGAAGTAGCCAAAGCACTAGACGCAGCACCAAAATATGGAGGAAAAAGAAAGCCACTACACAGGGAGACAATGCCATGCTAGTGAATAAATCCAGCAATCACATAGTAGTCTACCTGGACGTGGATGAAGTAATAGAAGTAGTAACTATCCAGGCTAATGCAGAGAAAGATATATCGCACATACACAAGCATTTAGTCCAAGATTCTACAGTAAACGAGAGCAAGGTAGCCAATATGGATGTCACACCAAAGCAATCAACAGGTAGGCGAATTAAAGGCAGTGGCACAAGGATGAAGAGGTGTGGCAGGAGAAGCCCAAGACTGGAAAATGTAGCCTTACGAGAAGAGATTGAGGATCTTTAGAGTCTAGCAACGACCTCAGAAGTGGATCCAGGTTCAACCACACAAAAGCAGATCTGAACAACCTGAGATATGGTTACAGATTTAATCAAGAGGATCAAATTGCAACTAATGTAGTTTAAGGTCTATATTAGACTATACAGATTGTTTATTCAGTTTTTTTTGCCTTTCATGCCACTGCAGACTCAATCGGCACGTGAAGGCATCCAAGTTCAAAGGATCTTGGTTAATCATCACCCTAAAACAAACCCTATCTCTCAGATTTCTAGACTGATAGACCAAAAGGCTATCATTAGATTAGAAGATAATAATTATTGTAATGGTACTGATAATACCATGTTTTATTACCACCACCTTAGCTTGTTCTTTGTAAGTTCCTTTGGATGAAATAGTTGAAGGGCATTTTCCAAAAAACAAAAATTATGAGTTCTAGTAGTTTCTTAGACCTGTTTCCATGAACTATAACAATTAGAACAAAGGTCTAGAGCTTGAAGATGATGATATCACCTTATAAAAGTGATATTAGATGCAAGCACACAAGCAAGCACCTCTAACCCGATATGATGATGCACCTACTTCACTAAAACAATATGGATATGATTGTATACCTTCTTACACGATATGGTGGTGTAGTATACACCTCTTGCATGATATGCTTGCATGATAGGAAGTCAAGTATAGACTCCATGCATGATAAAAGGTTAAATGTATACTTGTAAGTTGATATGAAACCCTAATTTGAGTAATCCGATATGGTAGCCCGATACACAACCCTAGATGACATGTAGCTCGACATGATGGGCGATACATACATGTAACATGTGCCCATCACGGCCAACCCTAGTTGATGTCTAACTCGACATGATGATGAGATGATACCTCTTAAACATCATGGGCGATACATACATGTACCATGTACCCGTCATGAGCAACCCTAACCCGACATGGGTGTTATAACCCAACATGGGATGGTGTAGCCCGACATGGCTTGGTACCTTTTACTCCTATCGACTTGTGTAATGGGTTGAGAAGAGTTTAACCAATTGGTTAACCTATTACTCATCCTTAAGATAGGATGGTACCCTTGAAGGAGGAAATGAGATGAATATATTGGGTTGCGCCCGATATGGCAAACCCTAACCTGTCACAACCAACCTTAGATGGTGAGCTACCCAATATGGTGATTGAATGCAGCTCTAGCCCGACATAGTGATGGTTTAATACATCATGCACGACATGAGTAACACATACAAACACCTCCCGCCTGATATGGATGGTGTTCATATTCCTCTAGCCCGATATGGTGAGTGCGCATGCACCTCCAACTCGATATGGTGGTGTCTATACACCTACAACCCAATATGGTGAATATATGCACACCTCCAACTTGAGACACTTTGTAAAGGTGCTTGATAGTTGAGACACCTAAAGTGATTGATAATGGTCAATCCTATATCAGCAATGTATTAACCTGATATGAGTCCATATCACTTGATGATAGATGGATAATTCAAGCATGTGAATTATGGCTAAACGCACCACAAAATAAATATGATGAGTTAGTGCATAAAGTATTAGGATGGGAAATACCCTAATACATGATAACTGATGAACTAAAGTAAGTTGAAAGTGATGAGGGAAGTGATACATCAAGACATGATAAATATCACATCCAACACCTCAAGCTTGATACACTTTGATGCACCTTAAATCCAATATACTTGGATGAGTAACACATGAAGTGTGTCATGTCAATTGTCACATTGAGATGTAATGCACTTTGATAATTGTAGGCTAACATGCCTCGAGAAGGGTTAAGACAAGTTAATAAAGTATGATGTAATCATATTCTAGTAAGGATGAGAAAGAAACTCATACCTTGTGTTGATAATCATTTAATGATAAATGATGAGAATAAATAAGTATGAATGAATACTTATGATATCAATGTATGCTCCTAGATGTGTGGAGCAATGAATTAGGGTTTGGATTAATAATATGAACATGAAACCATATTCGGCTATAAAGGGAAACCCTAACCCTAATAATGGGAAAGTTGTATTTATCTTATTACATAAGCCTTTTGAGCCATATGAATAAGTTCTTTCCTAGTGAGAGGTGAAAAGATATGTAATGGCCTTGTGAGCCATGCGAATAAGTTGTTGCCTAGTAAGAGGTGACAAGATATGTAATGGCCTTGTGAGCCATGGGAATAAGTTGTTGTCTAATGAGAGGTGACAAGATGTGTAATGGCCTTGTGAGCCATATGAATAAGTTGTTGCCTAGTGAGAGGTGACAAGATATGTAATGGCCTTGTGAGCTATGTGAATAAGTTGTTGCCTAAGTGAGAGGTGACAAGATGTGTAATGGCCTTGTGAGCCATGTGAATACTTGTACAACAGTGAAATGAATACCTTGGCCTGAGGACCTTGAGGTTATAGTTACCTAATAAGTAGTAACAATATTCAATGATGATCTAAGGGTTTGAATACCCAAATATGTAATCATCATGATGATAATGTTAAGGGATGAGAATTCCTAGTAATGAGATTAGGGATTGAGATCCTAAATGTTATATGTGTTCTAAAGGTTTGAAAAGTACTTGATAGATGTATTACACTTGTTATTTGTAGCATTTGTCATAATAATTCATGTTTGAAAACTTGACTGATGCTAAAAGAATATGGTAATGTACTTAATTAATCAAGTGGAATCTTATCATGTAGTGCCCTAACCATAGATCCATCAACATCAGAATTTGCTGAATGGTGAAATGGGTTGCTCTGCGGCATAACCCGGAGACCACATATTTTTGAATATGCAGGGGTGATGGGTGAAAATATTCGTACGCCCCGAATGAGGGATTGATGGTAGATAAACATGAAATATCTCAATCCTTCATTATTGGTTGGGTTCTATGTAGATAAACACAAAATCTATCGACCCTTCCTCAGGTTTGATGGTAGATCAATCCTAACGAGAGTGCAACTGCCCCTGTAACTCTATAGTAAAGTTTCCAGTATACCCTGTGATGCATGGGTTTTGAGTCATTTTTATAGGCTTATTTTATATCTATTTTATGCATGTATTTGTCATTTTCTTGATTATATTTGCATAATGCACTATAGTTGGCCTTTAAACTCTTTTTGAATCAAATTATACTTCTTTTATCATATTTATATGATTTTATATAATCCTCGGACTTATACACATGTTTCGACACTTTTTCAGGCACTTTTGCATTGTCCAGAGTCGATACTATCAACCCTGGTGTCGATAGTATCGACATTTCATCAGAAAGCAACCCCAAAACGCAATTTTGGAAGGAAATACATGTATCATGGTCGATACCATCGACTTGGGGGTCGATACTATCGACAGTGTCGAGATCTGGCAATTTTCAGCACTAAAACGGAGCGTTTTAATCCGACGGTTGAGCTTTTTCAGAGCCGTAAAGTGGTCCTATGACCTAAGAAGAGCACAGCTGGCCCTAGGGGTATCTCATATTGTGTTGCATGACATCCAAGAAGGAGAGAGAAAGGAGATGAGATCCGAAGGCCATCAACTGGGCGATCCGGGCACCTCCAACGGGCGATTTTGCTGCCGAAAGACTGCAAAATGCACATTTCTCGAGGATGATCTCCAGGAGCACCTTCGTATCAGGGGTTACATGAGTTTTCCATATGTTTTCCACATTTTTATTCTCTATTCCTATGTGTTCTCCATTGTCAACCATGCATGGCTAATCCCCTTTGTCTTTAGGACCGGGAGTAGCCCGAGGAATCATTATATGATGTTTTTATCATAGTAATTCATATTTCATCTCTTAAATCCATAGTATGATTTCGTTTTCTCCATTATATCATTATGATCGATCACCCTAATGATAATCTAATGCCTTTAATTGCTTTGAAAGAAGAATTAACGGTTGAAAAGAGACGAAATTCACATTAATTTATAAATTCCTTGAACAAGGCGATGTACGGTTAATGGTGGAAACCCAGAGTTTGGTCTCCATGCACCTAGTTTAGGATATAGGTTACTATGACCATGGAACCGACCTAGATTTAGGTAGTGAATTGTATCACGACAATGAACAATTCTGACTACAGGCCACCCGGAATGAGAGACGAATTTGATTAACTATGTAGAAATAAATATAATGAGAACTCGCGGTGAAACCGCAATCCTAAAGATTCACATCTAATTGATTAAACATCATCATTTAATCGATTGTTTTGTTTTCTTTTATTTTTATTTTCTTTTTAATCAACTCTTAAAACCTTTTTAACCGGTCTAGCTGATTGCAAACAGTTAGTAGTAGTCTACTGATAATTCGATGTCCCTGAGTTCGACTCGGGCCTCACAAATGCCTATATTACATTAACGTGTGCACTTGCATTATACGCACGATAAAATTGTGTCAAGTTTTTGGCACCGTTGCCGGGTAACGCAAGTGCACGCGTATAACACAAGTGCACGCGCCAATATAATATAGGCCTTTGTGAGGCCCGAGTCGAATTCAGGGACACTGAACTATCGGTAGACTACTACTAACTATTCACAATCAGCTAGTCCGGTTAAAAAAGTTTTAAGAGTTGATTAAAAAGAAAATAAAAATAAAAGAAAACAAAAAAATCGATGAAATGTTGATGTTTAATCAATTAGATGTGAATCTTTAGGATTGTGGTTTCACCGCGAGTTCTCGTTGTATTTATTTCTACATAGTTAATCAAATTCGTCTCTCATTCTGGGTAGTGGCCTATAGTCAGAATTTTTCACTGTTGTGATACAATTCACTACCTAAATCTAGGTCGGTTCCACAGTTGTAGTAACCTATACCCTAAACTAGGTGCATCAAGACCAAACTCTGAGTTTCCACCATTAACCGTACATCGCCTTGTTCAAGGAATTTATGAGTTAATGTGAATTTCGTCTCTTTTCAACCGTTAATTCTTCTTTCAAAGTAATTAAAGGCATTATATTATCATTAGGGTGATCAATCATAATGATATAATGGAGAAAACGAAATCATACCATGGATTTAAGAGATGAAATATGAATTACTATGATAAAAACGTCATACAATGATTCCTCGAGCTACTCCCGATCCTAAAGACAAAGGGGATTAGCCCCGCATGGTTGACAATGGAGAATACATAGGAGTAGAGAAGAAAAACATGTAAAACATAGAGAAAACTCGTGTAACCCCTGATACGAAGGTGCTCCTGGAGATCCTCCTCGAGAAACGTGCATTTTGCAGTCTTCCGACAGCAAAATCGCCCGTCGGAGGTGCCTGGATCGCCCGGTTGATGTCCTTCAGCTCTTGTCTCCTTTCTCTCTCCTTCTTGGATGTCATGCAACACAATATGAGATCCCCCTAGGGCCGGCTGTGCTCTTCTTAGGTCATAGGACCACTTTACGGCTCTAAAAAAGCTTAACCGTCGGATTAAAACGCTCCGTTTTAGTGCTGAAAATTGCCAGATCCCGACGCTGTCGATAGTATTGACCATGATACATGTATTTCCTTCCAAAATCGCATTTTGGGGTTGCTTTCTGATGAAATGTCGATATTATTGACACCAGGTTCGATAGTATCGACTCTGGACAATGCAAAAGTGCCTGAAAAAGTGCCGAAACATGTGTATAAGTCCAGGGATTATATAAAATCATATAAATATGATAAAATAAGTATAATTTGATGCAAAAAGAGTTTAAAGGCCAACTATAGTGAATTATGCAAATATAATCAAGAAAATGACAAATACATGCATAAAATAGATATAAAATAAGCCTATAAAAATGACTCAAAACCCATGCATCAAACTCCCCTAAGCTTAAACGTTGCTCATCCTCGAGCAACAAAACTTTGGATCTGGTTGAGATAAGTCAGCAATAGGACATAAATACATGAAATGAATCTACATCATCCCCACTTTCTTTCCACAAACCGGCCCTCATTGACCACTGAACACTAACTGCCATCCAGGCGACCAAAGACCTATGTAAAAGATGTTCGTCCCCCAATCAATGAAACACTATCAATTAAAGCAGTTAATATGATAAACTCATTTGGTACATACTTGATGCATCTTGTGATCTCCTATCTACGTTGCTCATTTCCTAACTACCATCTAAATGGAAGCATATCTCCTGGTATTAATGAATGAGGAGAATATCATGGGTGGCCTACCGTTTAGAGAAATGGGCGGATGGGATAGGTGGCTGTGGAAGAGATGGAAGCACATAACAGTCAAGTATGCAATACAAAAATTAATGACCTATCATGATGCAAAATGCAAGTGAAAATGTCCTAATGCTATATTTTTGGTGGAATGATGCATGCACTATCATTCCGTCTCAAGGTGAGATGGAATATCTAAGAAAACTACACCGTGTGCTTATTCTTCTTAATTCTTTGGTGAGAACATGTTCCTTTCTCCCTCTTCTTATTTATTACTTCTCAATTCTTTTTTTTCCTTCTCTTTTTTCATTTTTTTTTCATTTTTTTTCAAGCCCTTATTTTCATAGATGACAATGAATTATTTGTTGGGCTCACTTCTTATTACATAAATTATTCATTTGAAGCATTCTATTTGGAGGGTATGGATCAAGCTCACCACCTTTAATGTTTTCAGAGTAACATAAGATACATGGTGTATAATATGCTCAAAAGATGCAAATGCAACTACATAATGATAGTTATGCAATTAAATGACACACACCTAAGGATAATGTGCATGTATAACTACTCTATCTTTTTTTCATTTTCATGCAAAAAATATATGTAAATAGATATAATGCAAGACCTATCTATATGAGATGCAATAAAAAAGTGAAAGACAGTAATGTGCTCCCATTTCTTATGGTGGAGTGTGAATGAAATTGCGGTGGATCAGATCACAAGACTAATTGACAGAACCTTCTGAAAATATCATATGTCCCTCGCTAAAGACCTGTGTACAGGGTAACTGAAGGATTTATCTCTTAAACTTTAGTCTAAGGTCACGTTAGCGTTTGGTCGGTTTGGGCTCAAACATCCTTTGCAATCACTTTTCCTTGGACAATAAAGATGGTCATTCATGTCCCCGTGTCCTGAAGCTGACTCACCCAAGCACTTCCTCAGTTATGAAACTCAATTACTAACAATAATAAGCTCAAAAAGTTTTCAATATGCTCATATTTTCATGTGCACACAACCCAAGAGTAAAACTCCCAATTGAAACCATGCATTTATTGCTCCACAGATTACACTAGATAGATGTGGATCCTACAAAAGCAGTAAACATAGAAATAAAAACAACTAATATTTCAAAAGTAAAAGCAACATGAATAAGTAAGTAAAAACTAAGATAGAGGGTTGTTCCAACACCCTCCCAAAGCTTGAATATGACTATGGCCTCATATTCAACATTCTCACTTAAGAGGTGGAACAGCGGTACCGTTCGCTTTGAAGTGTGGTGAAGAAGCATGGTTAGATGCTCAAGTGGACCAAGTGATGCTTGATATCTCCCTCTTTTTGGTAGCCCATTTTTGTGTCTTAGTGGTTCTAATACATGACTTGCTTCATCCATCTTTCCTCTGTAAAAAACGGTTCGAAAAAATCTCGTTTCGATATCTTTTACGGCCTATTTTATGTAGCTGCCCTACAGTTGTCGATACCATCAAAACCATGGTCGATGGTATCGACCCAGACTCATCAATTTTGCTAAATAGACACATCTAAAAGCCTGGGAACTCAAAAGTGTCGATACTATCGACCCTAGGGTTGATGGTATCGACTTTACTATCACCAATTTTTCTGAAAATCTTCAGGAATCTCGATACTATCGACCCTAGGGTCGATGGTATCAACTTTTCTTCAGTGTTTATTGATCCAAACTCGATACTATCAACATGGGTGTTGATAGTATCAAGTTTAACATTCCGCACACTTCAAAACACGCGTTAGGGTACCATTTTTACAAAAATTATCAAAACCTAAGCAAAAACTAAGTACATAAACATAAAAGAACATAATCCAACATAAAATGAACCTAAAGTTGGGTTGCCTCCCAACAAGCGCCCTTGTTTAATGTCCTAGGCTTGACATAAAGATACCTTTAACTTGGGTTGTCAAGGGATGTCTCCAATGATTCATTTGGCAGTTTGAATTTAACTCTATCATCACCAATCCCAAGTGTCAAGTAACCTCACCCAATGGCAACGATTACATCAGCTGTAGCTTGGAACGACCTTCCCAATAGCATCTCACCTCCTTCTAGCTCATGCATGTCCATGACTACAAAGTCAACAGGGAAGATGAATTTGTCAACCTTGACTAGCACGTCCTCGCATATACCTTGCGGCTTCACAATGGATCCATCCGCCAACTCAATTGTCATGGAAGTTTGTGTTGGCATTTTCAATCCCAGCTTTTGAAAAGTGGCAAGTGGCATAAGATTAATGCTTGCCCCTGAGTCACACTGTGCTTGTGGAAATTGTTGGCCACCTATGGAACATGGGATGTAGAAACATCCTGGATCTTTCCTCTTCTTTGGCAGCCGTCCTTAGATTATAGAACTCACTTTTTCATCAACACACACAACATCTGTATCTTTGATCCGTCATTTCTTGTTGATGATGTCTTTCATGAATATTCCATATGAAGGAATTTTCTCTATCACCTCCACTAGTAGAATGTTAATGTGGAGCTTCCGAAACATCTCCAAGAACTTCTTGTAGTGTCTATGCTCTTTCTTCGGCCTCAGACTATCCGGGAAAGGCACGTTTGGGTCCTTCGCTCGCTTGTGTGGTGGCACATATGGAACTTTAGGGGTCTCCTCCCCTAAGCTTGCTTTAACGCCACCTTCTAGGATAGGATTTGACACATCATTTGCAGCTAGTGTGACTTATGGCTGCTCATCTTTCTCACTGGTTTTAGCTTCACCATGAAGTATGGCCTTCACCTGCTCTTCTTGCCTAGGTGTGGGCACGGCCGTGATGGGTTCTTGGTGGGATTTTCTGAATGGGAAATATCTTCCAGGTAGTTCATATAAGCTGTGGGGATTGGTACACGGGGTTTAGCCTCCGTGTCAAAAATCATTTTGCCTTTTTCATGGACCTCCACCACATGGGGCTCTGCCTCCTTAATCACATATATATACTTCACTTGATGATGTGTTTGAACAGACTCTGCATTACCAGCCGGTCTTTGTTGATTTGCTTGCTTCATGGCCACCACTTCATTGGTGATTTGAGCCACCATTGTCTCTAGTGCCCTCATTTGTTCTCCATGACTTTGTAGTGTCTGCCCAAATTTATTCAACATCTCGCCCTACGACTGTAACTGCTTGGCAAACATACTCATCATCTCTTGATTTTGTTGCACCACTTGACTAAGCAACTCGGTGCTTTTATCCTCTACCTTTGATTGTAGATTTACATCTGGATCTTGTAGGAAGTTATTTGGATCCTTCCATGAGAATTTTCTATCCTTTCTCCAGCCATACTCATTGTTCCTATAGCCCTATTGTTGCATAAATTTGACTTGGGCTTCCTCATCGGATTCTTCCTCATTCTCCACAAGCTTCTTGGCTATGAGATCTAATTTGTCATTCATCTCCTTGATGGCCCTAGACTCACCTACAACTTTAACCTTCTTTACTGTGTCTCTGTCGCCCCATGATTGCTTTTTTGCCATGTTCTTCAAAATCTCCCAACACCTTGTGCCTGTGTTGTTTAAGAAGAACCCCAAACCTGCTGAATCCAGGTTGCATCTATCATGCTTAGAAAGAGAAAAATAGAAAATCTTGACTTGTTTCTCCTTGTCAAGCCCATGATGTGGGCACCTCCTCATCATTATTTGGAAACGTTCCCAAGTCTCAGAATACGTCTCTCTGACTTTCTGGCTGAAATTGTGGATCTTCCGTACCAGATCGTTGGTCTTCTCGGGCGGAAAGAATCTCTCGAAGAACACCTCGATCATTTGATCCCACGTTTCAACGGTCTTGTCATCCAGGTTATGCAACCATTCACATGCATTATCTGCAAGAGAGCTGGGGAATAGTTTCAGGTAAAGTGTCTCATGTGGAAACCTATCAATCTTGATCATATCACAATTCTCCACGAATGTGCTGATGTGTGCAACTGGGTCTTCATTCTTCAGCCCGTGAAATGCTTGAGACTTGACCAAATATATCAGTGCCGGATCAATCTTATAAGTTGGAATGTTGATTGCCTTCTTCTTTATCGGTCCCTTTGACGTTGAAGAGGAAGAAACCTTTATCTTCTCCCATATTGTCTGTTCTTCAGCCATGGTTTCTACTTCCAAGTATGACTCTATATCCTCAGGCTGATCGTGAATATTGTTCTATTTGTTGTCTGGTCCCAACGGTGGAACCTCTAGTGATGGTTGTGTGTAGTCTGTGCTACGCGTCCTCACCATACACTAGTACCTGCAAAATAGTAATTTAGGTTCAGTACCGTGCTAGACGATTGCTAGATATGATGGATAAACAATGAATTTCAAAAATGATAATAAAAAAAAAGTGTGTCCTAGAGTGGACGCTTGCAGCACTCGTAGTGCCGACAGTTGCCATGTCCCCGGCAACTGCGCCAAAAACTTGACACGATTTTACTGTGTGTATAATGTAAGTGCACACGTCAATGTAATATAGGCCTTTGTAAGGCCCGAGTTGAACTCAGGGACACTAAACTATCGGTAGACTACTACTAACTGTTCGCAATCAGCTAGACCGGTTAAAAAGGTTTTATGAGTTGATTAAAAAGAAAATAAAAATAAAATAAAACAAAACAATCGATTAAATGTTGATGTTTAATCAATTAGATGTGAATCTTTAGGATTGTAGTTTCACCGCGAGTTCTCGTTGTATTTATTTCTACATAGTTAATCAAATTCGTCTCTCATTCCGGGTAGTGGCCTGTAGTCAGAATTCTTCACTGTCATGATACAATTCACTACCTAAATCTAGGTCGGTTCCACGGTCGTAGAAACCTATACCCTAAACTAGGTGCATGAAGACCAAACTTTGGGTTTCCACCATTAACCGTACATCGCCTTGTTCAAGGAATTTATGAATTAATGTGAATTTTGTCTCTTTTCAACCGTTAATTCTTCTTTAAAAGCAATTAAAGGTGTTAGATTATCATTAGGGTGATCAATCATAATGATATAATGGAGAAAATGAAATCATACCATGGATTTAAGAGATGAAATATGAATTACTATGATAAAAACGTCATACAATAATTCCTCGGGCTACTCCTGGTCCTGAAGACAAAGGGGATTATCCCCGCATGGTTGACAATGGAGAACACATAGGAGTAGAGAATAAAAATGTAGAAAACATAGAGAAAACTCATGTAACCTCTGATACGAAGGTGCTCCTGGAGATCCTCCTCGAGAAACATGCGTTTTGCAGTCTTCCAGCAGCAAAATCGCCCGTCGGAGGTGCCCGGATCGCCCAGTTGACGGCCTTCAGATCTCGTCTCCTTTCTCTCTCCTTCTTGGATGTCGTGTAACATGATATGAGATCCCCCTAGGGCCGGCCGTGCTCTTCTTAGGTCATAGGACCACTTTATCGCTCCAAAAAAGCTCAACCGTCGGATTAAAAAACTCTGTTTTAGTGCTGAAAATTGCCAGATCCCGACACTGTCGAAAGTATTGACCATGATAGATGTATTTCCTTCCAAAAATCGCATTTTGGGGTTGCTTTCTGATGAAATGTCGATACTATCGACACCAGGGTCGATAGTATCGACTTTGGACAATGCAAAAGTGCCTGAAAAAGTGCCGAAACATGTGTATAAGTCTGGGGATTATATAAAATCATATAAATATGATAAAAGAAGTATAATTTGATGCAAAAAGAGTTTAAAGGCCAAATATAGTGAATTATGCAAATATAATCAAGAAAATGACAAATACATGCATAAAATAGATATAAAATAAGCCTATAAAAATGACTCAAAACCCATGCATCACCCTGGAAAGCTATTTAGCAGTGAGACAAGATGTCCTGCCTATGGTCTCGTACTGACCAAGACAAGGGAGGTCTTGGCAGATGACTCTGTCATTGACCTTGTATGGTACCGATGCTTTACGCCATCGTGGTCAGTTGGAGTATGAGCGGTATACCTCATCTGCTCAGGGCATAATTGTAAAATGTAATCATCCGTGTAGCATATCTACTTAAGGATCGAATATGGAAAACATTGATTGATGCGTACTTCAGTTATACATATTAGTTGATAGATGTTATTTATGCTCTTTACATTCCTTGCAAATCAGATAGATGATTTATAACTCTACCATGGGTAGATGCAATGTTCTCCTTAAGAAAGGGAATTACTTCATTCTGTTCATACAATGAATTATCCTGCCTGTTAATATATAAAGAGCATCTGCTCAGTTTATAAATACTTAAACTGGGATAATAATATGGTCAGTGGAGAGTTATATCTCTCAATAGGACAATTGTCTCACCCCGTAGGATCCACATTTTTTTAGGTGGACGTGCACAAGGTGGTGAAGATCTTTCTGTAGAGAAGGAACAACAGTTGAGGCAGCAGTGACAGCTCAGGTTGAGTGTACTGTCAGTTGTGTCTTGTAGATAGAAGTCCTATGTGTCATCTTTGTACTCTCAGGTCCTTGGAGTTGATTCGTACTGGTTTCATGAAAGATATGAGATTTTGACTTGAATGCCTCGAGGTTTTATGTTGCTCCAGTATGTGCTTTGATAGAGCAACTATTATATGTTGTCCTTGAGATGAGATGAAGCAATGTTGTATAATGTGAATCATGATATGTATGAGTTTTGGATCTTTCAGTAAAAGTTTTCTAGACAATGATCTCCTTGCAAAATGGTTTTAAATTTTAGTGATTTTTGTTAATCCACTGTTTATGTTTATTCCGCTTAATTAGTAACGATTTGTTTATCGGTTTGGCGACTTTCTTTACATGTTTGGTATTAGAGCTTAAGGTTCACTGAGTCTACAGAGACATAGGACTAAGGTGTTAAGTTTGTTTTAGTGTCCTCCAGTATACCCTATAGTGACTTCTGCTTGTACAGAAGAAAGGGTGAAGTTTAAAAATGACTGGAGAACATGAGGGACACATTGCCGAGGGCAATGTTGTTGCACTAGGAAAGGGTGCAAGGGATCAGGCAAGAAAAGAATAAGTGCCTGAGAATTCCTATCATGATCCAATTGGGATAGAGAATCCTACTTTTTATGCTCTTGATGGGAAGGTTAGGACAACAATGATGCATATAGTAAACTAGATACTAGAATTACAACCTAGGTTACCAGTCCTCAATACAGAAAATTTATGCTTTGAAAGGGTTCCTAAACGACATAGTCATGTTGGAACAGTGGAAAATGTGGGAAATATTAACATATGGTGAGAAGGTAGACTCTGCCATAAGTTTAGACATATAGTATATCTGTGATGGCAGTACCCAAGAAGGGGCAATAAGCTGAGAATTAAGGAAATGTCATTACAATTCTAGAGAATTTGCCTAGTTGTTCTAAAAGCCAAGGTTTTCGGTCCCACCAGTGCAATAAATGCCTAGTACACCAGGGCAGTAGTCACTAAGTAAAAGCAAAGGTCCTAACTTTCTACTTGTAAGAACCCATGGCTTAGTCTCTACATCGGTAATAAGACCGATAAGACCATGGTATGAGGACAAGACATGTTATAGGTATGGACATGTTGAGCATACTAAACCCTTTTGTTCAAAAAGAAGGAAGGAAATGACTCAACAACCGAGGCAGACTCGGTAGGGCTTATGAAAGTTACAGCCCAATAATGTAAAAAAGCAAAAGCAACAACATGAAATAACTAGACTCTATGTGTTGAGTCAACCTAAAGCGGTAAATTGACCACGAGGGGTAACAGTCAGATAGAGCTTTTTCATTTTGATATCCCTTATCTTGATGTTATCTGATAATCATAAGAAGGATTGCTGTTATGGATTTCCCTATTGATTGTCCTATAAGGACACAAGGAAGAAATGATGAGAACTAGAATTTATATTATGTTCAATATTCTTTTAAATGTTCTATAATTGCTCTTATCTATGTGAAAAAGGATGAGATATAGAAGTGATGCCTATAGAAAATCCAGGAATGTTAAATCTTGTGTTTGTGATGATATGAAAAGTAAGGAATATAATAGTACAAAAAGTGCATACTACCTAATCTCAATACTTGTATACCCTGGCCAGGTATTCAACTATTGAAGATAAGATGAGTATGGAACTCTTAGATTGTTATCTTTCTGATTACCCTAATCAAGTAATCATTTTGAGACAATCTAGTGAGTATAATGAAATTGGAAATATGGCATGGACATTTGTATCACATCCTAAGTGAAATAAAGTGGGATCTGAGATGATCTCAGGTCAGTCCATGTGTATGAAGAAGTAAAGAGTATAATCCTCATGATAAAGAGAATGAGGACAAGGGAGATGATCCCTGTCTGATAAAGCCTGTGTGAATAGTAAAGATCTTTTCCCATGATGTGGAAATGGGAAATGTGATAAAATCACAAAATGTTCATAAACATGTTAGACAATAACAAAGAAATGAGTAATGACATGTAATTATCCTTATAATTCCTATGTTGATGGTAAGGAACCTAGGATGAAACAAGAGTAAATGACTCATGAACAATTGAGAGTTCATGCTATAATTAGAGGGGATGATAATCCCTTCTCTTTGATAAACAACCCTGAGTGATGATGGGGTGATAAGAGGAATATGTTTCTTTGTGTTCTCTTCTTTTAGAGACATGGCAATCAAGTGAGTACTATGACACTTGATGTTAATGGATTAGAAATAATCCATTGATGGATACTTAGAAGAGTATCAGTTTGTCTTGGACTTTGGTTCCAAGATAAAGATATGTGTAATAAATAATGTCCCAAAGATGAAAGAAAGATCCTTTATATGTGTGGCTATGGTAATAACAACAGAGAGATGGAAATGATGAGGATGTGATGTGTTTTCAACACATGTGACATATACCAAGGTAAGGAATTATGGTATCTAAAGAAATATCAGGTGGTATGGGAAAGTAAAAGAATAACCCCTAATCAAATGATTTATGTTTGGTTAGCTAGAAGGGACAAATTTGAGATCATTTTAGTTATATACTAAAGTATGGACATCATATGTTAGGGGTTTATGCTATGCATAAACATAACTTTAATAAAGATATATTAATTGAAGGAGAAAAAGCATATCAAAGCTAAAAATATAAGATAATACCTGTAGTCCCTAGTGGGTGACAAAACGTAACCATAATCTCACCATGAAAAATAAATGTTAAAACTAAGTGGGGTTTGACACCTGAATCATTCAAAATATGAATAACACTTCTTTGATATAGAAGGTGTTACCCGACACAATATATATACTGTAAATCAATAATGAAGAGGTAGATGAATATATATATGGCAGATTCAAATGATAACCCAGTGTGGAAGAACCTTGTGCTGGTCAAAGTTCTATCACATATCCGTGACATTAAGATGTTATGTGGAGACTTGATGATATAATGAATGAATAATATCTATTTCCCTTTACCTGGGATTTTGGGGACGAAATCCTTATTAGGGGTTTATAACTTGTAAGGACCCTGACCTAGGTTATGAGGTAACCCTATTTGTTTTGGCTAAGTAAGTTTCTTATAACATTAATATAATCCTCTAAGATGTTTGGTTATCATGTGACACACTTATGTTCCAAGTTTGGTCATGATTAAATGCTGTTTGAGCAATGTTCCTTTATTTTGGACCAAATTGCAATTTACCCAAGATGAGGGGATATATTGCAAAATGTCACATATTGAACATGCCTCATGTGTTGTATCATCATTATAAATAGAATTATGCAAGGTGTTGGCTTGTGGAAAGCCTAAATTCCAAGTTTGAACTTGTTTGAATAATGTTAGTACCTTGTGCACCAATTTTGGTACAAATTATAATTTACCCAAAATGTAGGGTTGATATGAAAATTACCACCTCTAGAGTGTACCTACTTACTCTATGTATCATTTATAGGAGATAGAATGAATGAGACACCATGTCTGAATCTATTGTGAGTGATGGTGATCTTGGTGATGAAATGACCAAGAAAAGGGGTTGAATAAGAAACCCTAACTTGAGCTGTATCAAGTTGAAAAGCTTATATATGAGTGCCTATCAGCCAAGGAGCCATAGGAAAAGCCTAATATTGTTTTGTAGACTCTTGTCAAAGTCCATGTCTTGCAAAGCACCTCAAGGAGGTGAGGTGTGTCGGGTTACAATTTCCTTAGAAAAGTTGTATCGGGTTGTGGATAAAGTGGTGATTTAATTGATATATCTTATTCAAAGGGATAAGTAATGGAGGAATTTTCATCCCTATCTTATCCTCAACTGTTTTTCATGTCATTATAAATGTTTATGCATTCATGTACACGTGTCATCCATGCATGTACACGTGGCACCTACTAGCTCAAATTGATGACACCTCATTTTTACACTCCTTCATGAACAACAAGTATATATACCCCTAGTTTCACCCCTTAGTGGATTTTTTCGGATCTTACCACTGTCCTTCCCTAAGGTATCGTGCATAGGGTCCCCGTATCATGCAGGAGTGATGTGGTATCTTGCATGGGCCTTGGGTATCACCCATAGCAAGATCATATCGCCCAAGTAGGGTGATATCAGCCAAGAAGGGTGATATCGGCCATAGTGAAGTGTTTTTGGCCACAAGTGAGGGGGATATCGGCCACAAGTGGTGGAATATCGTGAAAGGGTTGTGAGGTATCAGAAAAAGGTGCTAGAGGAAGAAGGAGATCAATACTTAACCCTAAGGTGATGTCATAATCATCTTCAACCTTGGATTGAAACATGATTTTAGGGTTTTGATCTTCCTTTCTTTTCTTCTTCACCAATTGCTTATCCATGGTGATTCCTTGTATATGAAGGAGTTGTGAACGAGTCTTGGACTTTTGATAAAGTAATCTTCAACATTAGTAACGTGGAGCTTTGGAGCTTGGAGATTTGAAGTTATTCTTAGGGCGGGTTATATAACTTGAACTCAACCATGTTATTATTCATCATCTAAATTGATGTACTTAATGAATTACTTTTGATTCTGAAATTTCCTGAAATAGTTGATTAAATTATGAGTTCTAGTAGTTTCTTAGACCTGTTTCCATGAACTATAACAGTTAGAATAAATGTCTAGAGCTTGAAGATGATGATATCACCTTATAAAAGTGATATCAGATGCAAGCACACAAGCAAGCACCTCTAACCCGATATGATGATGCACCTACTTCACTAAAACAATATGGATATGATTTTATACCTTCTTGCACGATATGTTTGTGTAGTATACACCTCTTGAATGATATGCTTGCATGTTAGGAAGTCAAGTATAGACTCCATGCACGATACAAGGTTAAATGTATACTTGTAAGTTGATATGAAACCCTAATTTGGGTAATCCGATATGGTAGCCCGATACACAACCCTAGATGACATGTAGTCTGACATGATGGGTGATACATACATGTACCATGTGCCCATCATGACCAACCCTAGTTGATTTCTAACCCGACATGATGATGAGATGATACCTCTTAAACATCATGAGCGATACATACATGTACCATGTACCCGTCACGACCAACCCTAACCCGACATGGGTGTTATAACCCAACATGGCTTGGTACCTTTTACTCCTATCGACTTGTGTAATGGGCTGAGAAGAGTTTAACCATTTGTTTAACCTATTACTCATCCTTAAGATAGGATGGTACCCTTGAAGGAGGAAATGAGATGAATATATTGGGTTGAGCCCAATATGACAAACCCTAACCCGTCACGACCAACCTTAGATGGTAAGCTACCCGATATGGTGATTGAATGCACCTCTAGCCCAACATAGTGATGGTTTAATACCTCATGCACGACATGAGTAACACATATGAACACCTCCAGCCCGATATGGATGGTGTTCATATTCCTCTAGCCCGATATGGTGAGTGCTCATGCACCTTCAACCCGATATGGTGGTGTCTATACACCTACAACCCAATATGGTGAATATATGCACACCTCCAACTTGAGACACTTTGTAAAGGTGAGGGCTAAACACTCTTAGGAGTGATGAATATTATACCAAGCAATGGTGTGGCTAATAACTTGATAGGTGAGACACCTAAAGTGATTGATAATGGTCAATCCTATATCAACAATGTATTAACCTGATATGAGTCCATATGACTTGATGATAGATGGATAATTCAAGTATGTGAAATATGGATAAACGCACCACATAATAAATATGATGAGTTAGTGCATAAAGTATTAGGATGGGAAATACCCTAATATAAGATAATTGATGAACTAAAGTAAGTTGAAAGTGATGAGGGAAGTGATACATCAAGACATGATAAATATCACATCCAGCACCTCAAGGTTGATACACTTTTATGCACCTTAAATCCAATATACTTGGATGAGTAACACATGAAGTGTGTCATGTAAATTGTCACATTGAGATGTAATGCACTTTGATAAGTGTAGGCTAACATGCCTCGAGAAGGGTTAAGCCAAGTTAATAAAGTATGATGTAATCATATTCTGGTAAGGATGAGATAGAAACTCATACCTTGTGTTGATAATCATTTAATGATAAATGATGAGAATAAATAAGTATGATTGAATACTTATGATATTAATTTATGCTCCTAGATGTGTGGAGCAATGAATTAGTGTTTGGATTAATAATATGAGCATGAAACCCTATTCGTCTATAATGGGAAACCCTAACCCTAATAATGGGAAAGTTGTATTTCTCTTATTACATAAGCCTTGTGAGCCATATGAATAAGTTGTTTCCTAGTGAGAGGTGACAAGATATGTAATGGCCTTGTGAGCCATGAGAATAAGTTGTTTCCTAGTGAGAGGTGACAAGATATGTAATGGACTTGTGAGCCATGAGAATAAGTTGTTGCCTAATGAGAGGTGACAAGATGTGTAATGGCCTTGTGAGCCATATGAATAAGTTGTTGCCTAATGAGAGATGATAAGATATGTAATGGCCTTGTGATCCATGTCAATAAGTTGTTGCCTAAGTGAGAGGTGACAAGATGTGTAATGGCCTTGTGAGCCATGTGAATACTTGTACAACAAGTGAAATGAATACCTTGGTTTGAGGACCTAGAGGTAATAGTTACCTAATAATTGGTAACAATATTCAATGATGATATAAGGGTTTGAATACCCACATCTATAATCATGATGATGATAATGTTAAGGGATGAGAATTCCTAGTAATGAGATAAGGGATTGAGATCCTAAATGTTATATGTGTTCTAAAGGTTTGAAAAGTACTTGATAGATGTATTACACTTGTTCTTTGTAGCATTTGTCATAATAATTCATGTTTGAAAACTTGACTAATGCTAAAAGAATATTGTAATGTACTTAATTAATCAAGTGGAATATTATTATGTAGTGCCCTGACCATAGATCCATCAACGTCAGAATTTGCTGAATGGTGAAATGGGTGGCTCCGCGACATAACCCAGAGACCGCATATTTTTGAATATGCAGGGGTGATGGGCGAAAATATATGTATGCCCCGAATGAGGGATTGATGGTAGATAAACATGAAATCTCTCAATCCTTCATTATTGGTTGGGTTTGATGTAGATAAACACAAAATCTATCGACCCTTCCTCAGGTTTGATGGTAGATAAACACGAGATCTCTCAATCCTGACAAGAGTGTAGGTGCCCCTGTAACTCTATAGAGAAGTTTCCAGTATACCTTGGAAACCTATTTAACAGTGACACAAGATGTCTTGCCTATGGTCTCGTACTGACCGAGACAAGGGAGGTCTTGGCAGCTAGCTCTGTCATTGACCTTGTATGGTACCGATGCTTTATGCCATCATTTTCAGTTGGAGTATGAGCGGTATACCTCATCTCCTCAGGGCATAAGTGTGATTGTAAAATGTAATCAGCCGTGTAGCATATCTGATTAAGGATCGAATATGGAAAACATTGATTGATGCATACTTCAGTTATAGATCTTAGTTGATAGATGTTATTTATGCTATTTAGATTCCTTGCAACGCAGATAGATGATGTATAACTCTACCATGGGTAGATGTAATGTTCTCCTTAAGAAAAGAGATTACTTCATTCTATTCATATAGTGAATTATCCTACCTATTAATATATAAAGAATATCTTCTCAATTTATAAATACTTAATCTGGGATAATAATATGGTCGGCGGAGAGTTATATCTCTCTCTAGGAAAATTGTCTCACCCTGTGGGATCTACATTTTTTTAAGGTGGATGTGTACAATGCGGCAAAGATCTTTCTACAGAGTAGGAATAACAGTTTAGGTAGCAATGACAGATCAAGTTGAGTGTACTGTCTTTCGTGTCTTGTAGATAGAAGTCATATGCGTCGTCTCTGTACTCTCAGGTCCTTGGAGTTGATTTGTACTAGTTTCATGAATGATATGAGATTTTGGCTTGAATGACTCGAGGTTTTATGTTGCTCCAGTATGTGTTTTGATAGAGCAACTATTATATGTTGTCCTCGAGATGAGATGAAGCAATGTTGTATAATGTGAATCATAATATGTATGAGTTTTGGATCTTTCAGTAAAAGTTTTCTAGACAAGGATCTCCTTGCAAAATGGTTTTAAATTTTAGTGATTTTTGTTAATCCGTTGTTTATGTTTATTCCGCTTAATTAGTAACGATTTGTTTGTCAGTTTGGCGACTGTCGTTATAGTAACCAAAATGAATATAACACAGTAAGATGATACTAGGTCTTGGTGAAGCACCCCTAGTTCAATATCTACTATGAGGAGACTAGTAGAAAAGTGATATGTGGAGTATTATAGGTTTAACCTGGGGAATGGACTATAAATGATATAAGTTGATATGTTAGGATCTATTACATTAAGCAAACTAGGAACTTATAAAATGGCTAGAAGATATAACATAGTGTGTTAGTCTATAGTTGGGTGGATTTCGGGGAAGAAATCCTCTTTAGAGGGTGTAGTGGTTGTAACATACTCAATTTTCTAGACCCCTTTTCAATTATTTTTTATCTAATGTATTTTCTTCAATAAAAAATGCATTAGGAATATCTAGAGCCAAATATTCATTGCTTCACAAAGATCATTTATATATGGTAGAATAGCCATAATACTTTAATAAAAAGATCTAAGGTACAACTATACCCAAATAGTTGGCTTGACAGTAACTTGACACTCTAAAGTGTTCTTAGGAGTATATAACGTAATAAACCAATTTCATATGTATTACATTTCATAATTGAGTAATTAAGATATGTAAATACATTAATTTTTTGCCTTATATCCAAATTATGAAACATGATATTAAACATTTAAATTGATAAATTGATTTTAAAAATGTATTCCTTACGTCATAGTTAGTCAATATAGAAAATTTCATGTCATATAAGCAATGTTTACTCAGTTTATTGAATTAGTACATAAAATCCATAAATGCCCTATTATGTTTTTGTTAACCAAATCAAATGCTACATCATTTTAGTAAAGTCCCACTTTAATTATTCTTTGTGTGGGTAACACCTTTCTCTATTCCCTCTTGCATTTTCTCCTCTCTAAAAATGGTGATGCAGATCGATTCATCCTTTTTCGATCAATGACTACCTCCCTTCTTCTTTCTCCTCTCCTCTTCTTATCCTCCTCTTCCTACTCCTCTCTTCATCATGTATGCACCATAAATCCTAGCCATTGCTGTAATCGGAGGAACTGTCATGTACTTTGGTCGGTGCGTAGGCCTATGCATCACAAATACCTCCACCTACTCTTTGTTTTCTTTGTCTTCTTCCTCCTCCAGTCATGCCCTTGGTTTCTCCAGAGTTGAAGCATAATGTCACCTCCAAGCCATTGTACACCTTCTTCCTTCTCATATTCATGTTCAGAAACAAGTAAACCTAGCCGCTACATCATCAAAACCCTAGGAACCTCCTTCCTTCCTTTAGTCTGTAAGTCATAATAGTGAAGAGACAACATGAGAGAGAGGAAAAGTGCTACCTTCAACCTTTGTAGTGGTCAGTGGAGGTTCTTAGTTGACTAGACGTGATGATTCTCCCTCCTTCTTTGACACTTGGTGCTTTACCACCATGAATATGATGCATGAGGATGACAAAGTATTTCTTCATCACATGTGTCCAACTCCTTGATAGTTGGTCATGACAACACCTATAGATGTAATTCCACTAGATATTGTGACTTCTGTGATGGCCACCACTAGTGTTGTTGATTGTTGACCAACAAAGATCATGTCCTACTTCATCCCAGTCATATTTTGCCATGATACACTCCATGTCTTAGTTCTTCCTTGTCTCTTATTCCCTTTCCTCTCCTCAATGTGCTACCTAAACCCTATCCGTAGAGTTCACCTCCTTCCTCCTTGAATCACTAACATAATCACAACTACTTCTCATTCATCTTGAACCTGACCAAAAGCACCACTGCATCTCCCATCTAGATACACATCAAGGATCTGGAGATCATTGATTGCAATGATAATTGGGAATCTATCTACATACTAGTCATCAATATTAATAGAAAGTCATCTTCCTTTCAATTAGTGAAATTTGATCTTGACCTCCATGTCAAATATTTAATTATATGACCAAATGACCTATTGAATATATATATATATATATATATATATATATATGTATATATTACAATAGTGATTATAAAGATTAGCTAATATTTTCACAAAAACTGGTCATACTAGAATAGGCATTCATACCAACCAAAATATACGTGCTAGAGTATAAACAACCTCAAAAGTAAGCACAACCTATTATATTCCCTAATTGTAGAAAATCATCTAATAAATATCATGAAATATTATAAGAATTTAGGTAACAACACTTTGTATTGTGTAAAAATGACTAATCAAAACCGTTATATAGGTGTCATGGTCATGTTTCCATAATATGTGTCATGTATGAACACACAAAACATTAGTATATGAATACACAAAGCGAGATGTCTAATAACAATTCTATACATTTTACTAATATTTATTTACACATATGCGATGGTTGATAAGTCATTTTCCCTTTTAAGTTGCTTGCGGGAGAAGGAATAAATCTTTATGATAAGATTTATAAACATGGGTATGGATGGTATAAGGGTGTAGGTTATATCAGAATATACTACAATTAATCGATACGATCCATACTCGTTGCCATGGAACTTTTTATTACACTAAGTCCACACTGCTAATTGCTGCATAGCCAGAAGGCAAGTGGACCTGGGGGGTCCATCCCTATAATGAAGCACATATCATATGCATGAATAAAACCACAAATGACAACATAGATAACTGAGGTATGAACAACATGACATAACAGAAGATTGCTAAACTAGTACTCGACACAAGATCTTAGTCCCTCAACCCATAATAATTTTGTTTGCATGTCATTAGATATAATTAGAGTAAGAGTGACATATTATCATATAAGAGAAGAAGAAACAATCATTTGAATTCATGTGTACCTATTAGATCATGAAATTTAGTAAATTTGAATTCAATGAATATAAGACTTGGTTTGATATGTTGTCTAGTTACATAATTTATGGAATAATAATGGTATCTTTGAGGCATGGGTTCAACCCATATCCCAAGTGAGGCCCACGAGACTATCTGCTTTCAAAGAGGTCCTTGTGGAACAATTATAAAAAGTAAAAGGAAATTCATACATAAATAAAGGATAATAGTTTTATGGTTTGTTAGAATATAGATATATGGAATAATAAACAAGTGTCCAAAAGATTCTAAGATAATTTGTAATTTATATAATTTATTGAAGCAATTAGCTAACCGTGTCTTGGAACTACAACTTTGAGGCATCAAATAATGTTAAATTGGTTTGGGTTTTGGAAGATGTAAAAATGATAAGAAAACTAAGATAATTCTAGAATTTGAGATAGAAAAGACTTTTCATATATGTGGGTACTTATTTTAAGGAAATACATAAATGTCAAGTTTCACCCATTAAAGTTATCCCAATAAATCCCAAAAATTATTTGTAAGTTTAGAAAGATATTAATGGGTTTCCATCCAAGTGTCATTGTGAAAGGGCACTCCTAATAGCCTATGTAAAATTGAGAAGGTAGATGGACTTGCTTGTAATAATCAAATGTTGTTTCCCTTGTTTCAAGAAAGAGAAATGAATATCTAGAGATAATCTTTATGACCAAACTTGGCTCAATATGAGATTCTAGAATAATAAAGAAAGTATCCAATTTTGGAACCAATCGGAGTAAATATGAGATAGAGATATGAATTACTTAATTTCCACAATCAATGTTTACAAAGGGGTCCCTGGGATACCAAATAGGGAAATAAGTATTTTCATGCTCATGGAAAATATTCCTCTAAATTTATGAGGTAGATAATCCAAATATAGGATTGTGGAAGAAAATCTAGGAAGTTATATCATATTTTGTAGCAAAGATAATTTAGTTAGTAATTATGTAGATTTTCCTTTAAAGCCAAGTTTCCATTAAATAAGGGAATAATGAAGGAGTTTTCTTTTTCCCAATGGAAGCTAATAGTATGAATAGATTTTTTTCCAAAATAATGGTATGAGGGGTGATTTCCTTTATGTGACTTTTGGTTGTATTAAGTAAAAGAGATGAGATTGTTATTATAAGGATAGGAGGGAATAAATAGTTATTACTTTCTTAGTACGTATGATGCCTTGCCAATTGCATAAGGAAACATGTTGAAACTAGACACATCAATCTCCAACCCTTATGCTATATAATAAGTGGTACAAAGAAAAGATGGAGTACCCTAATCCCCTCCTTTCTTGATGTGCATCCTTCCATAGTAGTGCAGTAGAAAATCTCTCTCCCTTCATCATGGCAATGCTCTTCCTCATCCATGGTGGTCTCGTTCTATCTCGTAACATGGTCTTGCCACAATGACATGTAAGTATAGAATCTTCCAAAGTACTTCAGCCCTCATTCTTTTCCTTCTGAGTCTCGATGGAAGATGCTTCCACTGTCACCCCATCTTTGAGGTATAGATTCTTATTTTGTTTGATTTGTAGAATTTGCTAGGATTACCCAAATATAGGAAAATTATATATCAAAATGACTGAGAGAACAAGTAGAATATAAAAAAATAGTATCATGACCTGGATCGGATCCTAATTCCAAAAGTAGGGCCAATTCATGATTAAGTAATGATTAATACATGGAATTCTTATATCAGATAATGAAGATGTTGAGTATATTAAAAACATTCACTTTTCCATATAAAATGATATAGTTGATTATAATGAGATCTAAGATGACGATGAATAATTAAGATTTCTAGACCAATAATTATCAACATGTGTAAATAGGATTTTGAACACCAAGGATGTAACTTGTTATGACCTTATGACACATAATCTAATGTAAGTGTTCACGTTGCAATAACATGGTAGTTTTGATAATCATGACTACACCGAATGTGAGCTAGGGTTTTTGAGTCATTAGATCAATGAACATGGGAATTAGGATACCAAGGAAATCTAAACCCTATATTAAATCATGATTTGTATTTTGAATATGATTGGTGACACTTTCAAGTATACATATATGCAGATAATGTTGTTTGATTATGTTGAATGCTTGGATATTTGGATATATGCATGAACTACATGTTGCATGGTTTCTATATGGAAATAAAGGTACATGGTTACTGGTATCAATACTATCCTTATCAACTTGTGTGGTTTTTGGAAGTTTCTCAAATGGATTTCAATTAAACTTATTGATTGTTTATTTACTCCCTGCAATCTATAAGGCCCATATGAGTATCGCTTTTTATAAACATAACTTGCTCAGGCCCAATATATTATCTCCGAGTAGATGCATGCATGGAAGTTTCAGAGATTACCCCCAATGAGTGGGTATGTAATTGAAGTACTCCCAATGAGTGAATATGATACTATGATTACCCCCAGTGAGTGGGTAGATTAGAGATTACCCCTAGTGAGTGGGTACATCATTAAAATACTCCCAGCAATTGAGTATGATATTATAAATACCACCAATGAGTGGGTATACCATAGAGATTGAACAAATGCTGGTTGAGAAGTTATACCAAGAAACACCAAAGTTTGATTTTGTAAAATAATTGCTGCTATGGTTGTTTATGTTGTTACACCTACTTGCATATATATCATTTCCCCCACATACTCAAAATATTTTGATATAATGACTGCATTGTTATATTATGTTGTTTTAGGTTAAACTACAATTGATATGAAAGATGAATATCCAGAGAAGAAGACATCAAAAGACAAGATACTTAAAGTCTACTAAATGATTATAAATAGTTAGATTTACTTTATGTTGCACCTTTAGTTTCCTTGATACATGTAACAAACCTAGAGGAGCTTCTTGCAAACATACTTGAATTAATGGAAATTATTTGCTATTATTTGTTATTTGTTAAAATCTGGATCATGGAAATTTTAGGTAATGGCTCTCAACTTTAAGGTCCTTCCTCAATTCAGGGATGCTGAAAAGTGAGGTCATTACAATACCTCATTACCTAAAATCATAAAATGGGTAGACATCAACACAACTGTGTTGAGTAAGCTATAAAATACATGAACTTGCAAGTTTAAGAGAAACATATGCTCAAGAAAACTTAAAGTAATAGCAAGAATGAGAGTATCAACATGAACGACTTTTTGTGAGCAAGAATCATATTTTAGATGCATTTCCATTATACTAAACAACATAATATGGCCATTTACTAGCTTCCCTAAAGGAAAGGTCCATGAGGGACATTTAAGGCTCAAAACCAAAATGTCAACTTATTTGTAAGCGAGGGACCTCAAGACCAAAGTCAATGATATAACTATGTTTCATCATGCCTTGTGTCCTTATCCCAAAAATTCAGGAAGGTGTACAAGGTTCGTATCATGGACGAGTATAATTATGTTTTCAAGTTTGTTCGATGCAGTAAGACTAAAAAAACTACTATTCATATGAAATAAGTATCTCAAACTAGTATATAAAGCCAAGAATTTTAAGCATACATACATACAAACAAGGTAAATATCACTAGTCTTCCAATAGGAAGATACATCATACCTTCAGTAGAGCACAAGATAAATGACTGACTTAGAATACCTTAATAAGAAACATGAGTATATCTTTACAATTGAGTCATCTTAGAGATTTTAAGATTACAAATGAGTGTAACATGATTAACATCAGTAAGGTTTAGATCATCCTAATCATTATTATGGTGGTTGGATGAGTCACCTAAGTCTAGGTATCATATCATTCCTCATTGATTTTAATGTCTCAACTAGTTCGTGTAAGGTTCCTTTATGCCATACATCATGGATTCATCAAAAGTTTAGGTTGACACATCACAAGTAAAATTAGGGATGATAAGAATAGAGTTACAAGATCTTAAATGGATCAAATATGTGATTTAAGAAAGATAGCCAACATGAGCATCAACATTGTCAAAACTAGCCATATAGTAATATTCATGCAAGATTGTCATTATTAGAGTATAAAGAGATCCTATTGGATTTGGTGCCATAAAGATCAAAAAGTTACTAATTCAAATATGTCACATAGCATGCATTATTATTAGGGTGATATTCAGAAAAGATTAGATCTTACTTATCAACATGTGCATTAGGTCATAATTCAAGTCAAGATTAGGGCAAGAAGTCACATTAGGGTACATGAATTATCCAACACATCATTTAGGGTTATAAATTATGTAAGATTACTGATTTTGAGTCCACATGTTCATCTTGTACATGAAAGACCCACATATGACCAAGGGTTGAGATAAAAAATCAATGTATCTATTTAAAGCATGTATCAAGATTCAAAGTACACCACTAAGTCAAAATAGGCTGCTAACATGAACAAGTTCGAATGTTAGTCCAATATACATAAGGTATTACTGATTTGGATGAAACATAGAATTTATGTAACATCCAAAGAAGATTAGATAGTGAAGAAGTAATCTTTAGCATTCAAATCCCACTTTAGGCCATATAAGTAACACTAGATCATTTCAAGGTTCAAAGATGGATAAAGCTTGATTCTTGATGCATAAGATTTTTCAAGGAACTGATATGAGGCTAACGTTGAAGTGTAGGCATAAAATATGAAGATCATGCATTCAAGTAGGATAAACATCTTAAATTGACTTCAAAAGCATGCTTTTAGGTATACAAGTGAAAAGGCAAGTAGAACTAGGTTCTAAAAGCATATTCATTGGAAAGAGTGCATTTCTTGATCAAAATGGTATATTGGTAAATGGTATGTTAGAATTCCCCACTTGGATTTATCATCTGTTTATTATGAATTTTATAAGAGAAGGAATTTTTCATAGGGAAAGGGAGAAAATACAATTTTATGTAGCAATAAAGGTAATTGATCAAGGATTAAAGGGTGCTAAACTTCTGCCTTCGAAATGACTGGGCCAACTTCATTTCAACTGCCACAACTAGTTTGGGGGAGGTGGACCCAACCCACCTTTTCCTCTCCCCTTCTATGGTTAGCACAATAAACAAGCACATCTTCCTCTTTGTTCTGCTCACTACGTGGAGTTTGTCAGAGCACTGATTATGAGAATGATGGGGGCTAGAGGACTATAAACCTACCACCAAGGTTTTATTCAAACAAGTGAACTAAGGAGTGTGGTTATTTTTCAGCACGGTGGATGAAGGACAAAAGCCTCAAAATACTCCACAGAGGTGGAACCATGGATGGTTGAAGAAGAAGGAGAAGCGAGGGAGGGCTCTACAGAAGTGTTTCAAACCAAAATGAGAAGGCAAAGTGAAGGGAAGTAGAAAGACAAAGGTGTAAACAATTTGGCATGAAATAGGGTATAGAGGGGGCTTGGTAAGACTCAACACCATGAACTCGAGCCATGGTGTACAATGGTAGGAGAAACCCACATGATCGTTGGTTGGTAGTTTGGATCTGAGTCTGAGTGATCCAAAGGCTTAGAACTAATGCTCTTGGATTTTGGGCTTTTTATTGATTGAAGGGGAGGAGTTTGGATTGTGCTTGCACAAGAAGGAGCAAGGGGCATAGATGGGCAACACACCCTAGAATGGATGCTGAATTCATGACTAAGAAATAGAACAAAGAATAAAATAATTCAAAATTATGTTTTAAAGGTCTATACTTTATATGGTCATATTTGTCTCATCCAGCCTCAAAATTGGGTTTAACATGTTGAGTTGGATGCGTATGAGTGTCCTCTACACAAATAAAATATGTTGAGGGTAAGAAGAATCCCACACATGATATAAAAAGGAGTTGCAAGAGGATGGTGTAACACTTGGATGTGACCTTGGTTTCTTATCAAATTGAAAGTCACCACTTACCATGTGGACATAAGAAAAACTCAAAAAAGTATTGAAACAACTGAAATCATGAAATTGATGGACAACATGATAAATTATTACAAAAATGAAGTATAAATCACATGTTAGAGGAGAGAGAAAAGTCAAAGTTATCATAGCCTCCCCACCTAAAAGGGATTTTATCCCAAAACTAAATCAATCCATTAATCGAGATTGGAATTTTATACTCCATATCCAATCAACTTGGCATTCCTTCAAAATCAACAAAATTTCAAAATCAAGCAACCGAGCATCAGAATCCAAACATAATTGTGTTGATCGTCAAATTAAGAAGATCATTTAGTAGATTGATATATGGGAGAGATCTTATGTGGATCACTGAATTACAGAGTTCACATTTTAAGTCAATCAAAATAAAGTTCTTTTCATCAAGGGTAAAGCATGACTTTCATCCCAACATTTAGGGTTCTAGTTTGTACATTAGCCTAGGTGGGGTTATGCGTCCATGATTGAGATTTCATATTTAAACAATGGAGGACAAACTCCATATTTTAGTATTGTAATTTCATGCTTTGAATCAATGAAAGGTTCCACCCTACTCCAAATGAGACCTCATCCCTAAGTCATAAATTGAACAAATCAACATAATGATTATTTCCATTTTTTCTTTTAGATTTGAGAACATGAAATTCATCAATCATATATTGAGGATGATTTCAAGATACAAATAGGGTGACCATAGGAGTCAAATCAATATAAAGAGAAATAATCATGAGTCAATATTTAATACATTAATATTGAGAGTGAAGATTTTTTGGACATCAAAAGTCATAGGTTCAAACATTTCAAAACCAAGGTTTAGATTCTTACCTAGAACATAGATGTGATCATTTATCTGTATATAACAACATGGAAACATGTGAGAAACATTTTGATATATCAATATCGAGTTTATTACCATGGTATTCAATATCAATGAATGTTCTAGACTGAGGTAGTTTTAAGAACTTAATGGCAAGCTATAGTCAAAATCATCATAGTTCAAAATCATCATTAAATTGAGATTTCAAGATTAAGTGTCAATATCATCAAGTATTTGACCTAGGCTTAGGTTAAGAAATCAAAATGGGGGGGGAAGGGTTTACCTATCAAGACTCTAAATAATCAACATGATGAGAATTTAGAGGTAGTGATAATTAGGATGTGACCTAGGCTAGGGGAGTCATAAGTCAAGCACCATCCTATTCTAGCACATTAGTCTACATTAATCATGGAACATAAAGCATATCCAAATAAGGGGAGTATCAAGTACCAATATGTGTAAGTCATGAGATCAAAGATCTAGATCATCATAAGGAAATCATATTTCAATATTTTTGCAAGATGAATAACATAATTGCATTCCCTTCCTTTCATGACCGAGGTAAGTGGTAAATTTATTAAATTTGAGAAGTCAATTTGAGCACTCCAAGAGTTAGGTCATAATAGGGCTATTTTCAGATCCATGTCCATCATATCATTCATAAATGATATGAAAAAGAGGCATAGTAATCAATAGGGAAATCCTCTTGTATGAAAATTTCCCATCATGATTTTTGAGAATAAAATGCGTAGTCACTTCATGGCATGATCATGGTACATATTAGAATAGGGGAAAGTCTTATTAATTATGTTTTAGGTTTAATCCACAATAGGGAAACATGGACTTAATCAAGTTGAGACTCTCGAACATGAGGTATAAGGTATAAATCCTCATTTCATCATATCAAGATTATTATCACTTCACTTTAAACATAGAAAGCATATAGTCTAGATTTTATATAATAAAGTTAACATTTCTTGAAAGGTCATACATGAGTACTTAACTATAAGAATACTTTTCAGTAGTCATAATCAAGTTTTTCAAATTAATGTTTGGCACCATCATCATTTTACTCAAACTTTACCAATGCATTCAATTTTTACCATTCCCCATACATAAGCTACTCATAATCAAGAAATCATGTGATTAATTGTCATGAGAAAGATCACATAAGGAGATGAGAGACACACTAAACATCATCTAGTGAGAAACTTAGGGTAGTCATTAAATAAGAGATGAGAATCTAGAAGACTCTCTATGATATGTGTAATTGATTTATTAAATAAGCATAGAGGATATGTGATTGCTCTGATACGAGTTTCAATAAAACTATTTATTACCCTAAGTCCACACCCCTAATGGATACATAGACAAAGGAAATAGGACATGGGAGTCCTTCCCTATAATGTATCACATAGAATATGCATGAATAAAACCACAAACAACAACATACAGAACTGAGGTATGACCAATATAGCATAACAAAGATTGCTAAACTAGTACCTAACACAAGATATTAGTCCCATATGTCAACCTATAAGAATTTCATATGCATGTATTAGATATCATTAGATTAAGAGTAACACATTATCATATAAGTAAAGAAGCAATGATCATTTGAATAGTGTCATGTGTACATGTTACCTAAAATCATAAAATGGGCACACATCAGCACAACCATGTTGAGTACACTATAAAATACATAAACTCATAGTTTTAAGAAAACATATATGCTTGGAAAAACTTAAAGTAATATCAAGAATGAAAGAAAAAACATTAAATACCTTGTTATTAACAAGCAAGCATATATTAAATGCATTTCTATTAAACTAAACAACATTATATGGCCATCGACCAACTTCATCAAAAGAAGGGTCCATGAGGGGCATTTCAGGCTAAAAACCTGAATGTAACCCTATTTATACATGAGTGGCCTCAACGCCAAAGTCAATGAGCTAATTTATTTCATCATGCCTTGTATCCTTACCCTAATAATTTAGGTTGGTGCATAAGGTTTGAATAATTACTAGTTAAATTATTTTTTCAAGTTTGTTCAATGTAGTAACATCAAATGAATTACTATTCATAGGGAAAAAGTAGCTCAAACAAATATACAAAGACAATCATTTTAAGCATACATACATATAAGCAAGTTGAATACCACCAGTCTAGACTAGAAGGATAAAGCGTACCTTGAGTAGAGCACAAGATTGACCACTAATCTATAAGACCTTGATAAGCAACATGACTAGATCTTGACAATTAAGTCATCATAGAGATCCTAACATTACAAATGAGTGTAACATGATTAACGTCAATAAGATTTAGATCATCCTAATAATTATCATGGTTGTTGGATGTGTCACTTAAGTCTAGGTATCATATCATTCATCATTGGTTTCAATGTCTCAACTAGATCATATAAAGTTCCTTTATATTGTACATCATGGAGTCATCTAAAATCTAGGGTAACACATCACAACTAAAATTAGGGATGGTAATCTCAGGACAACAAGAACTTAAATGGATCAAACATGTGATTTGAGCAAGATAGTAAACATGAGCATCAACATTGTCAATATTATCCATCTAGTCATATTCATGCAAGATTATCTATAAGGCCCTTGAACTTGCTTAATGAGTTGAATGAGATTTATTACCATAATTGAATGCTTATAACCCTAATATAACCTTTTGATATTTTTTGAAATCATAATACAAGCTTAAGTTTCAAATTTCGTCCAATTTGGACACTGTTTGAGCAAGTTATGCAATTTTCTGTACATTTTGGAATTTTCAGAAATTTACCCAATTGAGGGGTTTTCTTTGCAATTTGTCACATAAATTATGTTCCTTAGATGTTATATTATCATTCTTGAGATTTTTGAGCCATGGGGATCCTAGGTGAGCTATGATTAGAAGGTGTTTTCATCAAGGGTATTTTAGGGTTTACCCCTTCATGGATGAGCTACCTTTAGTAGCTACCAATTAATGAATTATGTGATTGGCTGGGAAATTCGAAAAAGGAAAGCTAATAAGGTCAATAGGGACAGTGGGGGAGCTGCTTGTGTGTTTGCTTGTATATTCGTAATAATTTAAGGCCATAGACACATGTGGAAGCTACTTTTACACCTCATGCTTGCTTCTATCCTTATCCATGGGCTATATTTACCTCTTCTTTGCCCAAATTCGAAACTATGATTGATTTCTATTTCCTCTAACCTGGAGAATTGAATCAACTCTGTGTTGATGCGGAACCAACTGCTCTAAGGTATAAGACAACCTCTTTTTGGAGAAGAATGTCTCCTAGAGCTCCATCTAGCCCTACCTAGGGTTTCCAAGGTCATCTTTTAGGGATTTCGACCAAGGAAGTTGTTTTCTTCCTTCCTTATTCGTTTTTCTTTCTCTTCTCCTTCCTTAGACCTTCCTCCAGGTCGTAAACCTGCTGTTCCACGGTGAAAGTGGCTCTAGAACTAAAAAAACTATCCTTCTTGTTTCTTTTTCTAGGGTTTTTCTTCCTTGTGGAGAGAAGTGCTTATTTGGCCAAGTTTAGATCTGAATCCAAGGTTTTATTGCCATATTTGCTCGAGATTATTGCTGTTTGGGATCTGAACTACTCTATAGAGGATAGTCATATAAAATTCTTCACTTATATTGCTTACTAGAAGCTTGTTAGTTCATGTTTATGCTTTAATGTGTTGAATTAAGCATAGAGAAACCATGCTTGTTTAGAATTTCGAATTTTGTGGTGTTGCCTATTTTGTTCCAGTTCTATATGAACTCATATACATATATACGACCTTTCTAAGGTGTAAAATTATGTGGGACAGGTTGATAGCAACAACCTAAGGTGCTAAGCACAAAACATTTGATGGTTGTGTTGAATTAAGCATAGAGAAACCATGCTTGTTTAGAATTATGAATTTTTGTGGTGTTCCCTATTTTGTTACAGTTCTATATGAACTTGTAAACATGTCTACGACCTTTCTAAAGTGTAACATTATCTGGGATAGGTTGATACCAACAACCTATGGTGCTAAGAACAAAACAATTGATGGTTCAAATTAGGGTTGTCAAGCTATTTCCTTCCCTATCACACAACTGATGGTCATACCATTCAACAACCAATTGTGTTGCTATCTGGTCAATTGATGTTCGTGATCAAGGGTGTAAATTTTATGGTGACAACCTATGGTCACCCCCTTATGTCAGGTTTTGGCTCAATTAGACGTTTAATTATCATTTACGAAGTATTTTAATGATGTTATCAATCGATAATGACATTAGCTTAATATTTGATGGTGTTAACTGAATGTATTACTAATCTAACAACCAATGGTGACTTAATGATCACAATTAATGGTGGATCAAGTAATCACCATGTATGATGAGTTAAGAATGTAATTGTATATTTGACTAAACCTTGAACCAATGGTTCCTTGGTTAAATTGATCTAATGGTTAGATCTATACTTCAATTGGTGACCTTAAACAATGAACCTAATCCAATGAATAATATTGGATGCTTTAACATCCAATGGATTAAAATAAATCACATGGTATTATTTGTGGGTCCTAGTGATGATATTTTGATGGTTCAATACCATTAATTTGTAGTCTAACCTTTGCCATCATAAAGTTATATTTGATAAATCGCTATAATAAGTGGATGTGTAACTCCCATGTGATCTAGCTTGTTATACCTAACCTTAGTGTAATTATATGATGTTGATTAGTTATAATCAGACCTCTTCAATGATTAATGTGATAATGAATTACACTCTTCTTGTGTTGAAGCCACATTGTAGTACTATTTGAATATCATAGTGCCTTGCCATGTTAGTATCTATGGACACATATGTGCTAATGATCTTTTGAGCCTTGTTTAAGGCATGTAATGATGATGATAACCTTAGTATGAATAATGTGATGGTATTAACGACCTTTGGGCATGTTTGAAGCCATGATTGAGGTGAAATCCTCTTCAAGTTCCAATAAGGGTTAAAACCTTGGAACTTGTGATAAGATATTGGTATCTTGTAAAAGTATGATGATAAGTGATGGTCCATTAGTTTGCAATGAATGATAGCATGTGATAATGTGATTAAGATTTATATCTCAAATGTTTTATATCTTTTGAAGTTGTTATACATATACTCTTATTCGAAAAGAATTAGGGTTTGAATGTCCATTTGTATGATTTAGCCTTAATTCACCCAATTGGCAAAACTAATTAAGTGAAACTCTAATCATGTAGTGTCATGTGCCATAGATCTATCTGAGTGTCAAAAATTTCCAAATAGTGAAATGAGTATTCCTAAGGGATACTCAGAGCGCATACTGAATTCAAGTGGTAGGGAGGATGACAATGGTCATACCTAGCCCTCAGTTTGAGAATGGCTGCAGTCATGTCTCGGTGATTATATATATATATATATATATATATATATATATATATATATATATGATGAGATTGGAGGACAACTATGGTTGTACCTCAGATGGTAGGGTATGCGTACCTACCTCCTTTCACTAGTGTCGTGACCTATACCAAGGATGGACTAGGCTGTTAGCAGCTTGACCTTATGTATCGTTGTGGAGGACCCATACTGACTGGGGGCGGAGAAGATCTTAGGAGTCCGTCTCTTCCTAGATCTTGTATGGCACTGATTTTGACTTAATAGTGGTCAGTTGGGACTTGAGTGATATTTCTCAAATCCCTCAGGGCAATGTAATAAAAGAAGTGATACCAGCCGTGTAGTATAATTGCTAGGGTTTAATATGTATCACATTGGTTGATTAACCCTTGTCTTGTTTTTACACTACATAGTTCTTACATGATGCAGACTTATGAAAATTGTACAATTCTACTTGATGTTACAACTTATTTGCTTAACTGCTTACTATGCTTAAACTGTTCAATCTATTCATATTGTTTATTCAATACCCTAACTGCTCAATGTATTTATTGTTAATTAATATGTTATAATCAATATATGTTGGAGAGAGTTATATCTCTCGCTGGGACTAGGTCTCACCCGTGGGTCACCACATTTTTTTAGGTGGTCGTGGGCAATGAGGTCGAGGTCGTGTTGTGGAAGAGAACCAACCTGGTGATCAATAGATTCAGAAGGTTGGTTAGTTGTAGATGTTAGTAGTAGAGTCCTAGTGTCATACCTGTACTCTCAGGTTCGGGTATGGGATGTGTTTTCTAGATGATATACTCATATCAACACGATATTTTTGTAGTATGCCAATGTTTGTAAATATATGGCATGTACATGTGAAATATCTTTTGTATGCAGGATGTGACTGAGGTCTTTGGACCCATATGTAAATACTTTTTACAATATATGAGAATGGAATGATGGACCTTTTGTAAATGTTTTAGAGTTTATTTACATTGTTGGAATCAGTTTTAATTATTTCACATTTTTGACTATGTGATAAATTAGTAGTTGATCGTGTTGTGTTTTGAGTAATCTCGTTAAGCGTGATGAGGTGTCACATTATCATTATCAGAGTATACAAAGATCCAATTGGATTTGGTGCCATAAATATGAAAAAGTTACTCATTTGTATACATCACATATCATGGATGATCATTACGTATGATATGTGGACAAGATTAGGTCTTAGTTATCGACATGTGCATTAGGTCACAATTAAAGCCAACATTAGGGCAAGAAGTCAAATTAGTGTAGAAGAATGATCAACATAGAATTTAGGGTTAAAAATTATTTAGTATTACTGATTTTGAGTCCATGTGATCATCTTGGACATGAAATACCTGCATATGAGCAAGGGTTGAGATTAAACATCAATGCATCCACATAAAGCATGTTTCAAGATTCGAAGTACATCATTAAGTTAAAATAGGATGCCAACATGATCAAGATCGAATCTTAGTCTATCATACATCAAATATTAATGATTTAGATAAAACATTAGGATTTAGGGTACATTCAAACAAGATTAGGCAGTGAAGAAGTGATCTTTATAATTCAAAGCCCACTTTAGATCATATAAGCAACAATGGATCATTTAAGGGTGCAAGGATGGATAAAGTTCAAATATTGATGCACATGGTTGTTCAAGTTACTAATATGAGGCTAACATTAAAGTTTTAGGCATAAAAGATCAAGTTTATGCATTCAATTAGGATAAACATCTTAAAAAGAATTCAAAAGCATGCTTTTAAGGATATTATTGAAAAAGCAAGTAACTACATTTTGAAAACATTTTATTGAAGAAAACACATTATTGGAAGTCCCCATTTTTACATAGCATATATTTATCATGAATTTTATAAAAAAGGGATTTTTTCAAAAGTGGACAATGGAGAAAGTACCATTTCTTGAAGTAATAGAGACCGTTGATCAAGAATTTGAGGATGTTGATATTCCACTTTTCAAAATGATCAGGCTGACTTCATTTCAACTGGGTTGCCTAGTATGGGGTCTGGGCTAGGACCAATCTAGATAAGGTGGAAGAGACTCACCTTTTCCTTACCCCTTTGATAGTCAGCTGGTCAACATGTGTATCATGCTCTTTTTTCCACTCATGGTGTGGAGTTTCTCAAAGTAGTAGGGACGAGGATGATTAGGGCCACAACAAAACTGCAAACCCACCACTAAGGTTTGATTTGAGCTTGCAAACTCAAAAGTGTGTGTTTTTTCTAGCAAGATGGATGGGGGGGCAGAAGCCCCAAACCGCTCCATAGTGGTGGCACCATGAATTTGAAAGTAGAAGGAGAAGCGATGGAGGGCACTGTAGATGCATTTTCAAACCGGAATGAGAGGGTAAAGTGAAGGGAAGTAGAAAGGATGGAAAAGGCCCAAATAATTTGGTGTGATATAGGGCATAAGGGGGTTAGGTAAGGCTCAACTCTATGGATGGAGGTCATGGTGTACGGAGGTAGGAGAAACCCACATGATTGTTGGATGGTAGTCGGATTTGGGGATGAGTGATCCAAAGGCTTAGAACTAATATTCCTAGATTTGGTGCTATAGATTGGTTGAGGAGGAGGATCTTTGATCTCTCTTTCATAAGGGGGGGGGGACAAGGGGCGAAGATGTACTGCACACCCCAACATGGGCTCAAAATTGACGGCCTATAAAGAGAACCAACAATAAAATGATTCAAAATTAGTGTTTTGAAGGTTTAAACTTAAATGGGCATATCTCCTTCTTCTGACCTCAAAATTGTGTGAAACTTGGTGCGTTGGATGAGTAAGAGTATCCTATGCACAAATAAAATATGTTGCGAGTAAGAAGAGACCCATGAATGGTACCAAAAGGGGATGAGAGAGGATAGTGTAACACTTAGGGGTGCAACCTTGGTTTTATATCAAATTTAAAGTCACCACTTGCCATGTAGACACAAGATAAACTCCAAAAGTATCAAATCAATTCAAATCATAAAGTTGATGACAAGTATGAAAAATTAATTTAAAGATGAAGTAGAAAGCATATGTAAAAGGAGAGAGAAAAGTCCTAGTTACCACACTTATTTTTAATAGTCAACAACTAGATAATATAATGTGTATGCCAATTAGTATGCATGCCAAATATGATGCTAGGAATAATATGGAATGATGGTTTTTTATAGGGATAGTAAATTTTCAAGACCTAAGTTGTAGGAGTTCATATTATTACCGATACATATGTGTATTCCAGGCATTTTCAACTTATGCAACCAAATATGAATTTAGAGCTAAAGTGGATATCAAATGGTCATATGCTCACTTAATAAGATTATGGACCCTAATATGCAATCAGGTAGTTTGAACTGGGATAAGAACAATTTGTATCTCTATACTAGGAATGAATACACATGTTCAATGTGATTGGACTAACATATGCAATGTATTTCTAGGATGATAGTTTGACTCTATGACCTAAGCATATCAATTGAATTGACCTCTAGATGAGAAGATCCATTATGTGAATATCCATGCCTATGTTTGGCCATTTAATGGACTACAATTCCTAATTTCCTAAAATGAGGCATTTATCCTTTATTTGATCCTTCTTATTATTCCATTCAAAATTCTTAAATTTACAGGTTGTGTTATCTGATTTCATTGAACATAGGATCTCTGACCCCACTAGCCTTGCTACTTGGAAATTGAAATATGATTAAACTATCTATCTTGCTTCTCAATTCATGCATCTTGGGTGTTAGAATATTTATCTAGAGTAGTGGTATATGGACAAACCATCTATATACTAAGGCACATATTCTGCCCAGGCTGTGCATTTCCACTCATATTTTTATTTAGGACATAATACAAAGATATTTTGACCCTATATCAGATATTTGGTCTATCTCATATATGCATGCATTTGTTTTTGTTATGATCACAAATTTTAGTAAATTTGAAATATATAAGACTTGGTTTAATAAACAAATACCCAAATTATATTTGATAACATAACAATGGTGACCACATTGTGGTAGGGTGCAAACCATGGCCCAAGTGAGGCCCATGAGACTATTTACTTTGCAAATATGTCCTTGTGGTACAAGTTAAGGAAATTAAAGGAATTCATGCATAACTAAAAGATAATAGCCTTACAGTTTGTTAGAAAATGGAATTATGGAATATTAGACAAGTTTCCAAAAGAAAATATAATATGCAATAGTTTTAGATAATTAAAAGAGTAATTATCTAGGAATTAGTGGAAACACAATGTTTGAGGCAATAATAGTGTTATCTAGGTCTGAACTTTGCCATACTTGAAAATAATAAGGAAAAGAAGAGAATTCTAGAATTCAAAGGAAAAAGGGCTCGCCGTGTGGTGTGAGTGATAAATAAAAAAACTTAGATGTATGTTGGGAAAGTTAATAATGTCTTATCCTCCAAATTTGAGATCAAAAGGGTGTTCCTAGTGGCCTAAAGAAATCTGAGAAGGAAGAGGGTTTTATTTGCAATTAATATATGGGTTCCTATAATTGGAAGTTGACTTAATGCACTCTACTTAGGAGCTGGTTGGTCCACACTCCCTGGATATGTCACACAGAGTGTGACCATCACATTAGCAATCAACGACTGACCCATTCTCTCCTACCTTCATCCCTTTTAGGAAAGAGCACTATTCACACATCAAAACCCCAAAACTTGATCTCCCTCTTTCTTCTCAACCTTTCCTCTAAAAAATAGGAGCATTAGATTTGGGAGATCACAATGATCTCAATGAGCCCTAGAAACATGATGATTTTGGAGCATTTAAGAGATGCCCAAAATTCCTGTAGAACCGAGAATCCAGAGCAATACCAAAGCCCTTCGTTTGTTTTACCTATGCATTTATAAGGCCCTTATGAGTTTGACCCAGAGGTAGAACTCTCTCAAACATGAAACATCACTACAGCATGATCTTTAGACCTAGTACCCATTTCATTGACCATGGTTGTAATAGAGGGAAGCTCGACCTAGGCGTACCGGTCGAAGCAAGCCCATGTAATGATCTGAGACTCATTGAATCCAATGTAGACTAGCAAAACTCCCTGGGACCTAACACAACACCCTCAAAGCAAGGAAGGGAGAGTCAACCTCGTGGTTGACCAGGCTGTGACAAGTGGAGCATCTATTTTCCCGTCGCGAAGAAGAAGATGAATTGGGGGTCAATGGAAGAGTCGGATTCCCATGACCTCCCACATCCCAGTCAGTGTGGGACCACAAGCAGGACCATGTCAACTGCTCAATATATCTTTCCAGGGTATACTGGAAACTTTTCTATAGAGTTACAACGTCAACTGCACTCTCATCGGCAATCGATAGATTTAATGTTTATCTTCATCGACCCGACATTGAATATCATTGGGAGATTAGTGATACATCCATCCCAACCATCAGGAGATTTATGATACATCCATCCCGACACATGAAGGATTGAGAGGTTTAATGTTTACCTTCCATCAATCTCTTCACCAGGACGTACAAATATTTTCACCCATTTACCCCTGCATATTCAAAATATGTGAATTCCAGGAAATCCCATAGGAAAACCTATTTCACCATCACCAACTACTGACGATGATGGATCTATGGTCAGATGACTACATGAACGGATTTCACTTGATTAATTAAGTACACTATCATATTCTTTTAGCATCAGCCAAGTTCTTAAACATAACTTATTATGAAAATGCTATAAAGAAACATGTATTATTTTCATCAATTACTTATCAGTCTTTAAAAGACATTGGGAACTCAATCCCTCATTTCAATACTGGGAATTCTCATCCCTTCACAATCTCATTACCATAATCATATGGTTCTAGGTATTCAAACCCTTAGCTCATCATTGAGCATTGTTACCACTTTTCCTGGTAACTATCACCTTCAGGTCATCTGACCAAGGTAAACATGATATTTGCTATTACAATCATCACTCATGGTACTTGAGGCCCATTAACTCTCTTGTTACCTCTTACCAGGTAGCAAGATATATTATGGCACACAAGGCCCAATAACAATAGTAAATAAAACATCATAGCTCATACCTAACCATGATCAAAATATCAGAATACCTGCATGGTTAGTATAGATTATAATAGTGACTTTAATTACATATCAGTACCCTATAGAAAAAATATGGCTTCGCTAGTCAAGGGTAACACCACTATTCCCTTACTAGGGTTAGGGTTTCCCATTTCATGTCAATTGGGAATATTCATCCCATTACCCAGACCAGGGTTATGGATTATCACCATAATTCCCAAGATTAGGGTTTCACATAATATCTCCCCAGATTCAGGGTTTACATTCAATATCCCACAAATAGGGTTTACTATTCATCCCAATTAGGGTTTCATATTCCAATACCCATAATAAGGTTTTACTATTTATCCCAATTAGGGTTTCATATTCCAATACCCATAATTAGGTTTTACTATTTATCCCAATTAGGGTTTCATATTCCAATACCCATAATTAGGGTTTTGCATCACATTAACCTAAATTAGGGTTTCTCATGTCTTCACCCTGGATTAGGGTTACATCCTTACCCTGGATTAGGGTTTCACTCAGAATTGCCCTAATTTAGGGTTAGGGTTCATTAATCTTTTCATTTAGGGTTTATGCTCATGATTAGGGTTTCATGATCTCTTTGCTAAGGATCATACCCTTAATCACCACATGAATCATACTCATGTATGAATTCCATTCTATCATTTCCACTTGATTTGGTTACATCAATCATCCGATCAAGTTTATACAACTATGATTAACATAGTGTACAAAGTTATTGTTCTTATAAGCAATTAGGTTTTATCCCTTTAAAGGTATTAATCATTTAGGTACTTTTAGGATTTCAACCTTTGTACCTTCATTTATTACCATCACTATCAATCATTGGAGTAATGGAACAATCATTACCTTTAATTTCCACATGATTGAAACACAATAGACCACCATTTGGTTTTGGGGTTCCACTCACCAAACGGTTTTGAAACCATTTGATTCCAAATAGTTTTGAAACTGTTTGACCCCAAATGGTTTCAAGACCGTTTGGGCTCAAACGGTCTCAAGACCGTTTGGGCCAAACCAGCCTCAAAACTGCATGGGTCACTTAGGGAAATCACCAATCAAATTGAACGTAATTTGCACCATTGAATTGGTCATTGATTAGGCAATTGAAGGATTCATCAATCAATACCATTAGATCTTTATCCAATAATCAGGGATCAAATATTAACCCTCCAAATGGTTTTGAAAACCGTTTGGTCCCAAACGGTTTCAAGACCATTTGGGCTCAAACGGTTTCAAAACCATTTGACCCAAATTATCTTGAAATCGTTAGGGGTCAATCATGGATTCTTCAATCAACTCGATTAGGGTTTCCAATTGAAGGATTGTACATACATTGAATCAATCAATTGGATCCATTGGATCATCATCCAACATGTACTAGGGTTCAGACCTCAAATGGTCAACCTAACCAAACGGTCAACCCTCTCTTGTGGTTTGAAGTCCAAGTCATCAAACGGTTTGTAAACCGTTTGGTCTCCAAATGGTTTGGTGAAACCGTTTGGACCAAAAGTCATTTACTCCCACTGCTTTGAACAAGTTGGAATCTCTCTTATCAAAGTATTTGCTACCCATTTTCTCTATTGTGTCGAGCATCGCGTTGAAGTTTCCCATCACGACCCAAACATTGTTGATATTATAGAAGATTTCATTCAAACATGTCCATAAGAGAGGTGTTTTGGTTGGGTTCAGACTGCCATATATAAAGGTAAGATGCCAGTCTTGACTAACTTTGCAATGAATCAATTGTCTGTGGTTAATTAGGACTTCAAGATTGCATTGATCGGTATCCCAGAGTAGCCAAATGTCACCCAAGAAGCCTAGAGCTTCAACTCTATGTGAGCCAGTATAGCCAAGCTTGCGGGTGATAGAGAGAGTAACATCTCCACTACAATGAGTTTCAACTAGAGAGAGAATGTGAATTTAATACATTGCTTTATATTCTTTCAGAAGGTGTTTTTTTGTTTGGATTTAGCTCCGTGTACATTCCAACAAAGGATGATCACCATCTGAGATTGTGAGAAGGGAACTAGTTTATTGCGGCCCCAGGTCCTATGGACCGACCACCCTCACTAGGCTGAGTCTCCTCCATTTCTTGATTGTCCTCTGGGAAATTGAGGATGCATCTAGATTCATTGGTGTTGTTCATAGTTGCAAACAACTGTGCTATTTCCCCCCTTTACATTTCCTGTCAGGACTGACCTAAACTGGTTCTATATTACCTTCATGTTCCTTAGAAGAGTGCCACTATTGCCTATCCTTTGCCACCCCAATTGAAATTTGGAGTGGCTTGACTAGGGATTATATTGCCTCTTCCAAACTGGAAGGGAGTGTTGGATTCATGACCTTCGCTCATTTCATCATCTATCAGGATCATCGATGTGTCCTGGGGATCTAGGGGGTGCTGGCTAGATGACCCCTTAGCTGGTGTTGATGAATTTCCTTGGGTGGATATTTGTTTTTTTGGTTCCCTTTTTCTTACATTTATGATTCATCATGCTCTCTCATTCATCTTCCTCAGTCCCGAACTCCTTAGGTGGCGATTCGTTGGCGTCAACTCCCGTTGGGGGGTCGAAGTAGATGATTCCATGATTTTGTCCCTAGTTTCTTGGGGGGGGGGTTGCCTCCTTTCTGGTTTCTTGTTATGGATTTCCTAAGTGTAAGGAGTGGCTAAAACCATAGGGTGGATCATTTGTGTTGTAGCATTTGGAGGCAATAAGTTGGGGACAAAGGCACATTATTTAACTGCATCACCCACCCATTCACATCTCATGTAGATGACGGACATGTTCTCATATTCGATACAAAACTATTCCCTGTTCACCATGACCACTGACAGAAGTGTCTTGGAGGTATCCACCTCCATAGTAATCCGCACAAACTTCTCTCGATTACCTATTGTTGTGGTATCATCGATCTTGATAGTCTTCCCTATCAGGCTACCTATACTCACCAATAGTTGTGTTTGGTAGAGATAGACCGAGAAGTTAGGGACTCTCGACCAAACCACCAGTTTGCGAGGTATGGGATCTGATGGCCTGAAGTTGGGGGTCCAAGATTAGATAGAGAGGTAATTGTCAAAGATAGTCAGTGGACCACCTGTCATGGCTACAATGAAATCCATCTTGTTTGATAATTGTATTATGTAGTACCCCATATCCAAATCAATGGCTTTGAACATCTCTGTAGGGTTCCAGAGTACTTGAAGTCTATTGATTAGGGCCTGAAATCCAATGTTTATCCCGTTGACCTTCACCACCACCGCAAACTTCCATGGTTCTAGTAGCGGTTGGATGGTGTCCGGGTTGACAACGATGGCTAGTACAAATTCGTTGCGATCGATCAAGATGTCTTCTATCCTGATTATGTCTGACAAGACCTATTTGATGGATAGGGGCACCCTAGGATTTACACCTATTGTGGCCTCAACGTAGGAGTGCAGTTGGCCTTGCACTTGCGTGATGTATTATGCTAAGGTCAAAGGTGATTCACCTCCAAATTCCTTGGAAGTGCCTATAGCAGAGTCATCAGAGTTTTGCATAGGGATGCTCAGAACTATAGGACTAGATCACAGTGAAAGCCTAGACTAGGCAATGCCTCCCCGACCTCCAGAGTGGCTACCGCATCTGCGATTACCGTCATCGCCTCTCCCAGCCAACACCCTGGGCTAGGGTTTTGGTATAATACCTATTTCAGTGTTGATTAATATATAGAAACCCTTTATTTTGATATTAATATGTTAAAAACATTAAAAACCTTTCTTTTATGCTATTATCTGATCTTGTTGAGTATCATGATATGAACGATGATAATTATGATAAGATAATTTGTGTTTCTAAAAGAGAATAATCACTAATAAATGAGGTAGGGTATAAAAACCCTAGTTTTAGTGATTATGATGCTTAATATAGTAAACCTGAATATTTTTAATTGTTATCTATTGTTTATAAATATAATCTTGACCTAAAATAATCATAATTACAATGGTGATAATTAGAGTTGCTAATATGAATAACCATGCATATGAGTAAATAGGGTTAAAGATCATAACTTGCTAAGTTGTTAATGAAATTAATCAAAGCTAAGTGATCATCATGAAAGATTATGTTGGATATAATAATTAGGGTTCCAAAGCATGAATCTAATGATAAACCCAAACATGAACCTAAACCCTAGAATTGGACTGAGTAGGGTTTAATCTAAATAATGTGACGGTGAAACTTTAGGGTTTACGTACATGCAAATTAAATGATTGGATTCCTCCTTGCTTGTTTGATTGGATGATATGCTTGAAGTATAATTCGATGTTTGTGTAGTTCTACAAAAGGTATGTGCTTACACTTATGACTACCCACAATAGTTGGTAGTTTTTTCTGAGTTTTTCTCGAGCATTGAACAAATAAACTATTGGATGTTTATTTACATTATGTTCAACTATAATGCCACTATGAGCGTCACATAAATAAAGACTATGTGAAGAAAATGCCAGTTCTTATTTGCAAATAATTGATTGTTATATGTTGTTATGTATTTGCACACTTTTGTATGCACCTCACGTACACAATATATTTTGATATGTTGATCTGTGATTTTGTTTCATGATGTTTTAGGTACATGCTAGATAAGAAGATTTCATGACAAACAACTAAAATTACATGGAGACATTAAGCTAAATAAGGAATATTAGATACATATTTCTTCTCATATGTATAAATTTGACGATAGAAATTCATGTAACTCCTTGAAGGAGAATTTTTTAAACAATAGTTGAATTAATCAAAATTATTTGCTATTATTTCTTATTTGGTTAAATCTGGATCCTTGGGAATTTTAGGTAATGGTTCTCAACTTTTGGGGTCTTTCTTTAATTGGGGGATGTGAAAAGGTGAGGCCGTTACATTTGGTATCAGTGCCCCAATTTTTTCAAATAATATTTAATAGGTTATGATTTCAAGTAATCTGTAAAAATATGAGGGAATTATTTGGGCATTTTCTAAAGATGGTGGTATCTCAAATGAACAATGACCTTGGGGCTGGAAAAACTTTCCTCTGCACCTCTAGCCGGCTTACGAGGACTCCCAAGCCCGTGCATCCAGCCTGGCCAAAGTTAGAAGATTTTTCCCAAAGTAAAATACCTTTATACTTTCTTCTCATCTTGGTTCATCCACTTTTCATTATCTTTCTTATTAAACCCCAAAATGATATTTTCCTCCTCATGTTAAGTTATGTTTTTTAGAAGAAGTAGGGTTAAGGCATCCTATGCCAATTAAATGTATATGAATGCAGAAATAATAACGAACATATAATATGGAAATATGTTATAGAAAAAAAAATATGTTTTATGGGTTTTTGCTTATGAGGGTAACCCTAGATGGAACTAAGGTCAGTATGGGGAAACTGTAGTGGGTCAAGGGACATACAAACCCTAAGATGCATGGTGCAGTCCCTAAACCTAACCTAAAACCCTAGTCCTACAAAATGGGAGTAGTGTGGGAAGTAGATTAATCCTACCCAAATGAACCCTAATTAGGGTGAAAAAGGAATAAAAAAAGATAAAAATAAATTAGGATACTTAGTCTCCCATGCATTTGTGCATGTGGGACAAGGCATTAATGAGAAAGTTTTAAGAAACATAAGCAAGCTATGAACAATTGATTTTATCGATATAACTTGTTTGAACCCAAAGTGAAATACCTCTGGTGAGTTAAAGAGCATAGGGTGAAAGAAAGTCATTATGGGAATGATGGGTGATTAATCCCAGAAAGGAATATCACCTTAGGCCAAGCCCGAAAAGGAAGGCCTATGAACAAAACCAACTCTGGGTGAGGGAAGGTTTTAAACGTCCACTACAAGGACTAAAATCCTTAGAGAGGGTTCCCATAAAGAGGCTCCCATAAAGATAGGGATCACCATAAGATGAAAAGGATAAGGGTTGAGAAGTTGTAACAAAATATGTATTGAAGAGAGGGCTCACCATAAGATGAAAAGGATAAGGGTTGAGAAGTTGTAACAAAATATGTATGTTCAATAACATGAAGCCCTCAATTCAACTTTTAGGATGAGTGTCCCGACCTGGGATGGGTCAACCCAAGGGTGTGAGAAGGACCTAAGGAGGAGGGAAAACCCTAAACTTGTGTGGTCAAGTTGGGGGTAAGAGAGTCTAACCTTCTCTTATGAGTCAAGAAGACACCCTAGGTTAGGACTTTCCCTAAAAGGGGTGAGTTTACCAATCAGTTTAAGAATTGAGGTAATCATAAGTGTCACTAAAGCTTCAGAGATTAAGTGTATGAATCATGAAAGCACATATATTGAGTATGATTCTTTGGAACCATGTATGCCATTTCTAAGGGACATGAGGAAAAGTCACTATAAATGTGACCGGTAGAGTGAGACCAAGCCCAGATGGGAAGGTCTCCATGAGCCCAATGAAGGGACATAAAGTAAACTATGTGTGCCCTTAGAGAGGAAGCAAGATCAGGCGATAGAATTTTATAAAGGATATAATGTGTTTGAATATTATTAAAGAAAACTTACAAAAATATGTAATAAAATAGAATGGAGTAATTACATATAAAGGAAACTGTAACGACCGATAAACAAATCATTATTGATTAAGAAGAATTAAACGTTAGCAGCGGATTACTGAAAATCACTAAAAACTAAAACCTTTTTCAAAGAGATCCAATCATAGGAAAACTCTTTCAACAAGAACCAATGTGTTACATTTACATCCTGGTTCATAAGTACATATTTTGTACCATCTCTTCTCGAGAGTTACAATATCCACTGCCTTATTAACAGCTAAACACAGAAAATATAAGAACCTCAAGGCATCAAGCCAAAAACTCACATCGATGTAAAAATACTAACTACTAACTCTGAGGACCTGAGAGTACAGAGACGACACATAGGACTTCTATCTACAAGACACGACAAAAAGTACACTCAACCTGAGATGTCCCTGTTGGCACTGCTGCTACTGATGTTCTTCCTCTACAAGATATTCTCAGTCTCCTCCGTGCTTGTTCACCTAAAAAAATGTTGGATCCCACGGGGGTGAGACAATTGTAATTGCCCCGGCGAGAGATATAACTCTCCGCCAAAAAAATCGTTCATATCATGATACTTATGAGTTTGACCCAGAGGTAGAACTCTCTCAAACATGAAACATCACTACAGCATGATCTTTAGACCTAGTACCCATTTCATTGACCATGGTTGTAATAGAGGGAAGCTCGACCTAGGCGTACCGGTCGAAGCAAGCCCATGTAATGATCTGAGACTCATTGAATCCAATGTAGACTAGCAAAACTCCCTGGGACCTAACACAACACCCTCAAAGCAAGGAAGGGAGAGTCAACCTCGTGGTTGACCAGGCTGTGACAAGTGGAGCATCTATTTTCCCGTCGCGAAGAAGAAGATGAATTGGGGGTCAATGGAAGAGTCGGATTCCCATGACCTCCCACATCCCAGTCAGTGTGGGACCACAAGCAGGACCATGTCAACTGCTCAATATATCTTTCCAGGGTATACTGGAAACTTTTCTATAGAGTTACAACGTCAACTGCACTCTCATCGGCAATCGATAGATTTAATGTTTATCTTCATCGACCCGACATTGAATATCATTGGGAGATTAGTGATACATCCATCCCAACCATCAGGAGATTTATGATACATCCATCCCGACACATGAAGGATTGAGAGGTTTAATGTTTACCTTCCATCAATCTCTTCACCAGGACGTACAAATATTTTCACCCATTTACCCCTGCATATTCAAAATATGTGAATTCCAGGAAATCCCATAGGAAAACCTATTTCACCATCACCAACTACTGACGATGATGGATCTATGGTCAGATGACTACATGAACGGATTTCACTTGATTAATTAAGTACACTATCATATTCTTTTAGCATCAGCCAAGTTCTTAAACATAACTTATTATGAAAATGCTATAAAGAAACATGTATTATTTTCATCAATTACTTATCAGTCTTTAAAAGACATTGGGAACTCAATCCCTCATTTCAATACTGGGAATTCTCATCCCTTCACAATCTCATTACCATAATCATATGGTTCTAGGTATTCAAACCCTTAGCTCATCATTGAGCATTGTTACCACTTTTCCTGGTAACTATCACCTTCAGGTCATCTGACCAAGGTAAACATGATATTTGCTATTACAATCATCACTCATGGTACTTGAGGCCCATTAACTCTCTTGTTACCTCTTACCAGGTAGCAAGATATATTATGGCACACAAGGCCCAATAACAATAGTAAATAAAACATCATAGCTCATACCTAACCATGATCAAAATATCAGAATACCTGCATGGTTAGTATAGATTATAATAGTGACTTTAATTACATATCAGTACCCTATAGAAAAAATATGGCTTCGCTAGTCAAGGGTAACACCACTATTCCCTTACTAGGGTTAGGGTTTCCCATTTCATGTCAATTGGGAATATTCATCCCATTACCCAGACCAGGGTTATGGATTATCACCATAATTCCCAAGATTAGGGTTTCACATAATATCTCCCCAGATTCAGGGTTTACATTCAATATCCCACAAATAGGGTTTACTATTCATCCCAATTAGGGTTTCATATTCCAATACCCATAATAAGGTTTTACTATTTATCCCAATTAGGGTTTCATATTCCAATACCCATAATTAGGTTTTACTATTTATCCCAATTAGGGTTTCATATTCCAATACCCATAATTAGGGTTTTGCATCACATTAACCTAAATTAGGGTTTCTCATGTCTTCACCCTGGATTAGGGTTACATCCTTACCCTGGATTAGGGTTTCACTCAGAATTGCCCTAATTTAGGGTTAGGGTTCATTAATCTTTTCATTTAGGGTTTATGCTCATGATTAGGGTTTCATGATCTCTTTGCTAAGGATCATACCCTTAATCACCACATGAATCATACTCATGTATGAATTCCATTCTATCATTTCCACTTGATTTGGTTACATCAATCATCCGATCAAGTTTATACAACTATGATTAACATAGTGTACAAAGTTATTGTTCTTATAAGCAATTAGGTTTTATCCCTTTAAAGGTATTAATCATTTAGGTACTTTTAGGATTTCAACCTTTGTACCTTCATTTATTACCATCACTATCAATCATTGGAGTAATGGAACAATCATTACCTTTAATTTCCACATGATTGAAACACAATAGACCACCATTTGGTTTTGGGGTTCCACTCACCAAACGGTTTTGAAACCATTTGATTCCAAATAGTTTTGAAACTGTTTGACCCCAAATGGTTTCAAGACCGTTTGGGCTCAAACGGTCTCAAGACCGTTTGGGCCAAACCAGCCTCAAAACTGCATGGGTCACTTAGGGAAATCACCAATCAAATTGAACGTAATTTGCACCATTGAATTGGTCATTGATTAGGCAATTGAAGGATTCATCAATCAATACCATTAGATCTTTATCCAATAATCAGGGATCAAATATTAACCCTCCAAATGGTTTTGAAAACCGTTTGGTCCCAAACGGTTTCAAGACCATTTGGGCTCAAACGGTTTCAAAACCATTTGACCCAAATTATCTTGAAATCGTTAGGGGTCAATCATGGATTCTTCAATCAACTCGATTAGGGTTTCCAATTGAAGGATTGTACATACATTGAATCAATCAATTGGATCCATTGGATCATCATCCAACATGTACTAGGGTTCAGACCTCAAATGGTCAACCTAACCAAACGGTCAACCCTCTCTTGTGGTTTGAAGTCCAAGTCATCAAACGGTTTGTAAACCGTTTGGTCTCCAAATGGTTTGGTGAAACCGTTTGGACCAAAAGTCATTTACTCCCACTGCTTTGAACAAGTTGGAATCTCTCTTATCAAAGTATTTGCTACCCATTTTCTCTATTGTGTCGAGCATCGCGTTGAAGTTTCCCATCACGACCCAAACATTGTTGATATTATAGAAGATTTCATTCAAACATGTCCATAAGAGAGGTGTTTTGGTTGGGTTCAGACTGCCATATATAAAGGTAAGATGCCAGTCTTGACTAACTTTGCAATGAATCAATTGTCTGTGGTTAATTAGGACTTCAAGATTGCATTGATCGGTATCCCAGAGTAGCCAAATGTCACCCAAGAAGCCTAGAGCTTCAACTCTATGTGAGCCAGTATAGCCAAGCTTGCGGGTGATAGAGAGAGTAACATCTCCACTACAATGAGTTTCAACTAGAGAGAGAATGTGAATTTAATACATTGCTTTATATTCTTTCAGAAGGTGTTTTTTTGTTTGGATTTAGCTCCGTGTACATTCCAACAAAGGATGATCACCATCTGAGATTGTGAGAAGGGAACTAGTTTATTGCGGCCCCAGGTCCTATGGACCGACCACCCTCACTAGGCTGAGTCTCCTCCATTTCTTGATTGTCCTCTGGGAAATTGAGGATGCATCTAGATTCATTGGTGTTGTTCATAGTTGCAAACAACTGTGCTATTTCCCCCCTTTACATTTCCTGTCAGGACTGACCTAAACTGGTTCTATATTACCTTCATGTTCCTTAGAAGAGTGCCACTATTGCCTATCCTTTGCCACCCCAATTGAAATTTGGAGTGGCTTGACTAGGGATTATATTGCCTCTTCCAAACTGGAAGGGAGTGTTGGATTCATGACCTTCGCTCATTTCATCATCTATCAGGATCATCGATGTGTCCTGGGGATCTAGGGGGTGCTGGCTAGATGACCCCTTAGCTGGTGTTGATGAATTTCCTTGGGTGGATATTTGTTTTTTTGGTTCCCTTTTTCTTACATTTATGATTCATCATGCTCTCTCATTCATCTTCCTCAGTCCCGAACTCCTTAGGTGGCGATTCGTTGGCGTCAACTCCCGTTGGGGGGTCGAAGTAGATGATTCCATGATTTTGTCCCTAGTTTCTTGGGGGGGGGTTGCCTCCTTTCTGGTTTCTTGTTATGGATTTCCTAAGTGTAAGGAGTGGCTAAAACCATAGGGTGGATCATTTGTGTTGTAGCATTTGGAGGCAATAAGTTGGGGACAAAGGCACATTATTTAACTGCATCACCCACCCATTCACATCTCATGTAGATGACGGACATGTTCTCATATTCGATACAAAACTATTCCCTGTTCACCATGACCACTGACAGAAGTGTCTTGGAGGTATCCACCTCCATAGTAATCCGCACAAACTTCTCTCGATTACCTATTGTTGTGGTATCATCGATCTTGATAGTCTTCCCTATCAGGCTACCTATACTCACCAATAGTTGTGTTTGGTAGAGATAGACCGAGAAGTTAGGGACTCTCGACCAAACCACCAGTTTGCGAGGTATGGGATCTGATGGCCTGAAGTTGGGGGTCCAAGATTAGATAGAGAGGTAATTGTCAAAGATAGTCAGTGGACCACCTGTCATGGCTACAATGAAATCCATCTTGTTTGATAATTGTATTATGTAGTACCCCATATCCAAATCAATGGCTTTGAACATCTCTGTAGGGTTCCAGAGTACTTGAAGTCTATTGATTAGGGCCTGAAATCCAATGTTTATCCCGTTGACCTTCACCACCACCGCAAACTTCCATGGTTCTAGTAGCGGTTGGATGGTGTCCGGGTTGACAACGATGGCTAGTACAAATTCGTTGCGATCGATCAAGATGTCTTCTATCCTGATTATGTCTGACAAGACCTATTTGATGGATAGGGGCACCCTAGGATTTACACCTATTGTGGCCTCAACGTAGGAGTGCAGTTGGCCTTGCACTTGCGTGATGTATTATGCTAAGGTCAAAGGTGATTCACCTCCAAATTCCTTGGAAGTGCCTATAGCAGAGTCATCAGAGTTTTGCATAGGGATGCTCAGAACTATAGGACTAGATCACAGTGAAAGCCTAGACTAGGCAATGCCTCCCCGACCTCCAGAGTGGCTACCGCATCTGCGATTACCGTCATCGCCTCTCCCAGCCAACACCCTGGGCTAGGGTTTTGGTATAATACCTATTTCAGTGTTGATTAATATATAGAAACCCTTTATTTTGATATTAATATGTTAAAAACATTAAAAACCTTTCTTTTATGCTATTATCTGATCTTGTTGAGTATCATGATATGAACGATGATAATTATGATAAGATAATTTGTGTTTCTAAAAGAGAATAATCACTAATAAATGAGGTAGGGTATAAAAACCCTAGTTTTAGTGATTATGATGCTTAATATAGTAAACCTGAATATTTTTAATTGTTATCTATTGTTTATAAATATAATCTTGACCTAAAATAATCATAATTACAATGGTGATAATTAGAGTTGCTAATATGAATAACCATGCATATGAGTAAATAGGGTTAAAGATCATAACTTGCTAAGTTGTTAATGAAATTAATCAAAGCTAAGTGATCATCATGAAAGATTATGTTGGATATAATAATTAGGGTTCCAAAGCATGAATCTAATGATAAACCCAAACATGAACCTAAACCCTAGAATTGGACTGAGTAGGGTTTAATCTAAATAATGTGACGGTGAAACTTTAGGGTTTACGTACATGCAAATTAAATGATTGGATTCCTCCTTGCTTGTTTGATTGGATGATATGCTTGAAGTATAATTCGATGTTTGTGTAGTTCTACAAAAGGTATGTGCTTACACTTATGACTACCCACAATAGTTGGTAGTTTTTTCTGAGTTTTTCTCGAGCATTGAACAAATAAACTATTGGATGTTTATTTACATTATGTTCAACTATAATGCCACTATGAGCGTCACATAAATAAAGACTATGTGAAGAAAATGCCAGTTCTTATTTGCAAATAATTGATTGTTATATGTTGTTATGTATTTGCACACTTTTGTATGCACCTCACGTACACAATATATTTTGATATGTTGATCTGTGATTTTGTTTCATGATGTTTTAGGTACATGCTAGATAAGAAGATTTCATGACAAACAACTAAAATTACATGGAGACATTAAGCTAAATAAGGAATATTAGATACATATTTCTTCTCATATGTATAAATTTGACGATAGAAATTCATGTAACTCCTTGAAGGAGAATTTTTTAAACAATAGTTGAATTAATCAAAATTATTTGCTATTATTTCTTATTTGGTTAAATCTGGATCCTTGGGAATTTTAGGTAATGGTTCTCAACTTTTGGGGTCTTTCTTTAATTGGGGGATGTGAAAAGGTGAGGCCGTTACATTTGGTATCAGTGCCCCAATTTTTTCAAATAATATTTAATAGGTTATGATTTCAAGTAATCTGTAAAAATATGAGGGAATTATTTGGGCATTTTCTAAAGATGGTGGTATCTCAAATGAACAATGACCTTGGGGCTGGAAAAACTTTCCTCTGCACCTCTAGCCGGCTTACGAGGACTCCCAAGCCCGTGCATCCAGCCTGGCCAAAGTTAGAAGAATTTTCCCAAAGTAAAATACCTTTATACTTTCTTCTCATCTTGGTTCATCCACTTTTCATTATCTTTCTTATTAAACCCCAAAATGATATTTTCCTCCTCATGTTAAGTTATGTTTTTTAGAAGAAGTAGGGTTAAGGCATCCTATGCCAATTAAATGTATATGAATGCAGAAATAATAACGAACATATAATATGGAAATATGTTATAGAAAAAAAAATATGTTTTATGGGTTTTTGCTTATGAGGGTAACCCTAGATGGAACTAAGGTCAGTATGGGGAAACTGTAGTGGGTCAAGGGACATACAAACCCTAAGATGCATGGTGCAGTCCCTAAACCTAACCTAAAACCCTAGTCCTACAAAATGGGAGTAGTGTGGGAAGTAGATTAATCCTACCCAAATGAACCCTAATTAGGGTGAAAAAGGAATAAAAAAAGATAAAAATAAATTAGGATACTTAGTCTCCCATGCATTTGTGCATGTGGGACAAGGCATTAATGAGAAAGTTTTAAGAAACATAAGCAAGCTATGAACAATTGATTTTATCGATATAACTTGTTTGAACCCAAAGTGAAATACCTCTGGTGAGTTAAAGAGCATAGGGTGAAAGAAAGTCATTATGGGAATGATGGGTGATTAATCCCAGAAAGGAATATCACCTTAGGCCAAGCCCGAAAAGGAAGGCCTATGAACAAAACCAACTCTGGGTGAGGGAAGGTTTTAAACGTCCACTACAAGGACTAAAATCCTTAGAGAGGGTTCCCATAAAGAGGCTCCCATAAAGATAGGGATCACCATAAGATGAAAAGGATAAGGGTTGAGAAGTTGTAACAAAATATGTATTGAAGAGAGGGCTCACCATAAGATGAAAAGGATAAGGGTTGAGAAGTTGTAACAAAATATGTATGTTCAATAACATGAAGCCCTCAATTCAACTTTTAGGATGAGTGTCCCGACCTGGGATGGGTCAACCCAAGGGTGTGAGAAGGACCTAAGGAGGAGGGAAAACCCTAAACCTGTGTGGTCAAGTTGGGGGTAAGAGAGTCTAACCTTCTCTTATGAGTCAAGAAGACACCCTAGGTTAGGACTTTCCCTAAAAGGGGTGAGTTTACCAATCAGTTTAAGAATTGAGGTAATCATAAGTGTCACTAAAGCTTCAGAGATTAAGTGTATGAATCATGAAAGCACATATATTGAGTATGATTCTTTGGAACCATGTATGCCATTTCTAAGGGACATGAGGAAAAGTCACTATAAATGTGACCGGTAGAGTGAGACCAAGCCCAGATGGGAAGGTCTCCATGAGCCCAATGAAGGGACATAAAGTAAACTATGTGTGCCCTTAGAGAGGAAGCAAGATCAGGCGATAGAATTTTATAAAGGATATAATGTGTTTGAATATTATTAAAGAAAACTTACAAAAATATGTAATAAAATAGAATGGAGTAATTACATATAAAGGAAACTGTAACGACCGATAAACAAATCATTATTGATTAAGAAGAATTAAACGTTAGCAGCGGATTACTGAAAATCACTAAAAACTAAAACCTTTTTCAAAGAGATCCAATCATAGGAAAACTCTTTCAACAAGAACCAATGTGTTACATTTACATCCTGGTTCATAAGTACATATTTTGTACCATCTCTTCTCGAGAGTTACAATATCCACTGCCTTATTAACAGCTAAACACAGAAAATATAAGAACCTCAAGGCATCAAGCCAAAAACTCACATCGATGTAAAAATACTAACTACTAACTCTGAGGACCTGAGAGTACAGAGACGACACATAGGACTTCTATCTACAAGACACGACAAAAAGTACACTCAACCTGAGATGTCCCTGTTGGCACTGCTGCTACTGATGTTCTTCCTCTACAAGATATTCTCAGTCTCCTCCGTGCTTGTTCACCTAAAAAAATGTTGGATCCCACGGGGGTGAGACAATTGTAATTGCCCCGGCGAGAGATATAACTCTCCGCCAAAAACATTATTATTGCAGTTATAAAATGAATCAGAATAGAGGATAAGCAGTTTATGTCATTCTCATCTTTAAATATTGCAACTATCTATGATAGACCATTAAATCATCTATTCTCTTTATAAAGAATAGGAAGAACATGTATATCACTTATCTATTATATTAACTCAACATCTCATGCATTTCTCATGATACTCATTACTATGATATGTCACCCATGACTCTTTCTTGTTTCTATCTGATGGCCTTAGTCAATCTACTAAACAAGTATTGGTTTGTACTGGATATGAGAGTGTACTTCATCATGTCCTGTTTAGGCATTGGTACATACCAATCCTGTATAAATATTCCAGTCATTGGATTATACTAATCCTATGCAACTAGTATGAGCATTGGATTTTTATTGTTCCTATGTATCCATTCCAAGTATTGGACTATGCCAATCCCAACTATTCTAGGTATTGGACTATGCCAATCATGTGCAACTATTCTAGGTATTGAACTATGTCAATCCTGTGACATTATTCCAGGTATTGGACTATGTCAATCCTATGCAACTATTCCAGGTATTGAACTATGTCAATCCTGTGACATTATTCCAGGTATTGGGTTGTGATCAATCCTGTGCAGTTATTCCAAGTATTGGGTTAATACCAATCTTGTGCAGTTATTCCAGGTATTGGGTTAATACCAATCCTATGCAGTTATTCCAGGTATTGAACTATGTCAATCCTGTGACATTATTCCAGGTATTGGGATTTAACCAATCCTGTGATATTATTCTAGGTATTGAACTATGTCAATCCTGTGGCATTATTCCAGGTATTGGGATTTAACCAATCCTGTAATATTATTCCAGGTATTGAACTATGTCAATCCTATGCAGTTATTCCAGGTATTGGGATTTAACCAATCCTGTGATATTATTCTAGGTATTGGGTTGTGATCAATCCTTTGCAGTTATCCTAGGTATTGGGTTAATACCAATCCTGTACAGTTATTCTAGGTTTTGGGTTAATACCAATCTTGTGCAGTTATTCTAGGTATTGAACTATGCCAATCCCGTGACATTATTCCATGTATTGGGATTTAACCAATCCTGTGCAGTTATTCCAGGTATTGGGATTTAACCAATCCTATGATATTATTCCAGGTATTGAACTATGTCAATCCTGTGACATTATTCCAGGTATTGGGATTTAACCAATCCTGTAATATTATTCCAAGTATTGAACTATGTCAATCCTGTGTAGTTATTCCAGGTATTAGGATTTAACCAATCCTGTGATATTATTCTAGGTGTTGAACTATGTCAATCCTATGACATTATTCCAGGTACTGGGATTTAACCAATCCTGTGATATTATTCCAGGTGTTGAACTATGTCAATCATGTGTATCTATTCCAGGTATTGGATTATACCAATCCTGTGCATCTTATCACAGATTACCACATCTTGTCACCTCACATTAGGCAATAACCATTCTCATGGCTCATAGAGAACATTTAATATCTTGTCACCTCTCACTAGGTAACAATTAACATCATGGCTCACAAGGCCCATAAAATATCTTGTTACCTCTCACTAGGTAACCATTAATATCTTTCTTAAAGAGCTGGAGGTGATATCTATGATGTCTTGAAGCATTACTTTCCTTATTATTTTTAACTTATGTTTATCAACTTGTATTGTATGAAGGTATTTCCCATCTTAATACTTTTATCCACTAACCTATCACCTTTATCATAAAGTGCATAGGTTATAGAACACACATTAGAATTGCCCAACTATCTTCAATGATATGGACTCATCTCAGATTAAGGCATTGCTTGCTATAAGGTTACCTATAATCAATCACTTTAGGTATTTCCCTTATCAGTGTAATAGTCAGCATTCCATTATTAGGATTAGATCTCCCATACCATCACCCTTTATTAGGGTTTAGGGTTTCACATACTATCATACTTCATTAGGGTTAGGATTTCATATACCATCACCTTTCATTAGGCGTTCACATCACATTACCCATTATTAGGGTTTACTATTCATTCTAATTAGGGTTTCTCATGGCATCACCCTCAATTAGAGTTTCTCATAGAATCACCCTCAATTAGAGTTTCTCATGGAATCATCCTCAATTAGGGTTTCTCATGGAATCAACCTGAATTAGGGTTTCTCATGGAATCGCCCTCAATTAGGGTTTCTCATGGAATCATCCTCAATTAGGGTTTCTCATGGAATCACCCTCAATTAGGGTTTCTCATGGAATCACCCTCAATTAGGGTTTCTCATGGAATCACCCTCAATTAGGGTTTCATGATCACTTCATCAAAGATCATACTTTAGAATCTTAATCTATTCATATTGAAGGTTTTTGAAGCTTATCCATTACATGATTACCCTACATATATGGATTCCTCTTTCTCTCATCCTTTCTAGGATGTTGACTATGTCAAACTTGGATAAATTAGGTCAACCAACCCTTTGATTAAACACATCCAATTAGGATTGACATAGTGTATTAAAATATTTCTTACTTAAGGTTCAAGGATTAACTCATCTAGGGTTACCAATTACTTACTACCTTAAAGTACAACCCTAGTGATTATCTTTGAGATAAATCAGTAACAATCATAGGGTCATTTTATCTTTTATCACCTTAGGTTTCCCATTGACTTAATTACAATTAAACATCCAAACATTCTTGACCATTGATGCTCTAAACGGTTTGAAACCGTTTAAGCAAAACAAATTGAAACCGTATGGACAATTTATACTTGAAACCACTTGGGTCTCCAAACGGTTTGAGACCATTTGGTCTCAAATGGTCTTGATACCATTTGATCCCAAACGGTCTTGAGACTGTTTGGACTCAAACGGTCTTAAGACCGTTTGGTCCAAACTCTCTCAAAACCGAATGGACCAAAAAGGTCTTCCATCACTTTATCAATTCAGGATTTCAATCATTAAACCATATATCAATTGGACCACTGATTTATTCTTCAATTGGACCATTGAATCACCCTTCAAATATACCTTCAATTAGGGTTTTGAACCCAATTGAACTAGGGTTTATAATCAAGAAACCATCAATTAGGGTTTTGAAATCGAGGAACCATCAATGGTTGACATTGTGGAACTATTCCAATTGAAATCATTGGATCATCATCAAACCATGACATGACCTGACCTCAAATGGTCTTGAGGTCATTTGGACGACCTCCAAACGGTCTTGAGATCGTTTTCCCCATCCCATAATTAAATTTTGTGAAATTCAATTAGGGTTTAGATCATTGGATTGATCATCACATTAGCTATTGATTGTATTTCAATTTGATATCTCTAGATCTTTAAATACTTAACCATACTCAACCCTAGACCTCCAAATGGTCTTGGTTGACCTCCAAATGGTCTTGAGACCGTTTGGGTTAGTCAACCCAAAGTTTTAATTCAACCAATTGAAATTTTAGCACTTAACCCGATTAGGGTTTCTAATTGGAGGATTGTCCATATATTGAATTAATTAATTGGATCCATTAGATCATCATACAACATGTACTAGGGTCCTGACCTCAAACAGTCAACCCATCCAAATGGTCAACCCATCCAAATGGTTTGGAATCCAAACCACCAAATGGTTTGGTGAAACCGTTTGGACCAAGGTCTTAAAATCATTTTCCTAGGATATTTTTGAGGTGTGTGCTTAGGATGATGTCATCATCATCAAGCTATGATCCTTCATATTTTGCTGTAAATTTCATGGTAGTTCTATTGGTTTGATCAAGTGAATTTCAAGAAGAACAAATGATCAACAATTGATAAGGAATTGAATGCAATAACAATAGTAAGGGTTCAAGTTATAAAACCCGCCTCCAATTGAGCTTCAAAGCTCCAAGCTCCACGTCTTTAATGGTGGAAGAAGCTTTCTCAACTATCCCAAGCTCGTCCTCAAGCTTTTGAGTGAAAAGAAACGGCTAGGATAGAAGATTACATGGAGAAAAGAAGAAATCCATCTACTTTCGATTTCCACCATGAAATCATGGTGAAAGAAGGTCAAGAAGCTTACTAAAAGGTTGGGGGTCGTCCTCCTGTTGCTCCAAGATCCCTTGGTCGTTTTTGCAAAAAATAAGTGAAAGGGGTTTCGAAATTACCCTTTCAACTCATGGATAAAGGAGCATATATATGAATTTTATGAAAAATTCATTTAAGAGAGAGAAAGTAGGGATTATCTCCTCCATTTCCTTGCCACTTGCCCCCCTCTCTTCCTTAGATACGAGGATATCTTCCTTGCCTCTAATTCCTCTCAATTATCCATGATTTAGAGAAAAACAAACTAAGCACCTTAATCCATTTAATAATAATATCCTAAAGTCAGTGGATAATTCGTTTTCTTTTAATAATGTGAGTGAGTTATCCACTTCCTTTAGATATTTTCGTGCCTTTTCAAATCACATGGTCTTCCACCCTTTTTCAAGATAATCCCTCACCTTTTAGTTAAAGGTCTCTTCAATTAATATATTTATTTTTGCATTAATTGAAGTAAAGTTCCAATTAAGCTTAAATCTTGATTATTTTAATATCAAGGTTCTCTCTCCTCCAAAGAGATACAAATGAGATGCCCCTCTCATTTTATTTACTCTACATGATGCCAAGAAACATTAGGGACTATTTTGAAGTGGTACTTTGCATATTAAACCCTAGGTTTTGGGTAATTTGCACATTACACCAAAACTAGGTTTTAATGCACAAACATTGCTTTATCAGCTCTTTCTTGGTACTCAGGCTACCACAAGCCATACCTCTACATCATTTTCATTATCATGATGCTTCAACACATGAGCAAAATCTTATCATGTAACATTTTCAATTTAACCACTCAACTTGGGTAATTTGCACTTTAGTCCAAAACAAGCAAAACAATGTTTCAACATTATTTGAAAAGGACTAAAATTGAAACATAAGTTCCTCTTGAACCTTAATTACTTTTCAATAAATAAAAGAAAGCGTATAATTAACTTTATTAAGAAAAAAATCTAGGGTTAAGACATAACCCAGGTCAGGGATGTTACAGAAACCCTTGGGGAGGGTAGAGCCCTAAGTCAATCCTGAGATCAAGCAAGGAATATTAAAGGTACATAAGAGTGATGGGGTTAGGAGCTGATCGTGCTTCAAATGCATAAAACCATGAAGCCAGAAGGTAACGACTATGTTTTATCGAGTCCCATGACTCAGGATATTGGCCACTTTGATGATTTCATAAGGCCCAAGGGGTGAATGTGAGAGGCACTCCGTATATGCATTAGGATGAGATCACTCCAAAAGTACCTATACCCCTAGAAAGCTTGAGGAAATGACTAGGGCTAATGAGACATGAGGTGTAAATAAAAAAATATACAAGAAGTCATGTAATAATGAGATCTTAAGAGGAGTTATGAACAAACTCTAGAGTGAAAAAGGCATTTGACTTCATTAAATATAAGAAATATGTGGAATTAAAAGGCATGGTATATAGTCATGTTGAGAATGATTCAACCAATATGAAATTTTAAGATAATGTGTGGATATGCCATCTTTGCTCTTGGAATGGGATGAACTTTGTATTTGGGCCACAATCAAGTGCTTATTTCATCTCATTATGAGTGATATAGAGGGGTAAATACATGTTATGCTTAGAGTTGACATATGCGAATGAATACCTTAATTTGAGTTTTATGGACATGATCTGGGTTGAGGTGTTACCTCACCCTTGTGTGAAAATAAATGAATGATGGGTTGGAAACCTAGGTGAAAAGGTAGTCACCAAGTCAAATTGGAATCACTAATGAAAATTTAATCGCCAAGAGATGATAACATGAAAGAACTATAAGGATGTGGATATACCTTGAACTAGATTCAAGTACCAATCTTGGTAATAATATGAGGATTTTGGCATTTTAATAAAAGTGATTAAAAATGATCTGAGTAGGATTGCTAACCCTAAGTTTTGAAATTAAGATAAGTAATCGTTCACCTTGACCTTACTGGGTGTGAATTCTAGGGGTAAAATTCCTTTTAAGGAGGGGTGAATATTATGACATCAAATTTTAGTAAATTTAAAATATATAAGACTTTGTTTGATAAACAAATGCTCAAATTATATTTGACAACATAACAATGATGACCACTTTGTGGCATGGGTGCATCCCATGGCCCAAGTGAGGCCCATGAGACTATTTGCTTTGCAAATATGTCCTTGTGGCACAAGTTAAGGAAATAAAAGGAATACTTACATAAAAAAACATAATAGCCTTATGGTTTGTTAGAAAATGGAACTTTGAAATATTTGGACAAGTTTCCAAAAGAAAATAAAATATATAGTGTTTTATATAATTGAAAGAGTAATTATCTAGTCGTTATTGGAAACACAATGTTTTGAGGCAACAAATAGTTTTATCTCGGTCTGACCTTTGACATACTTGAAAATAATAAGGAAAAGAAGAGAATTTTAGAATTTTGAGGAAAAAGGACTAGCCTTATGGTGTGAGTAATTAATATAAGGATATACTAAAATAGAATGTTTTAGCTATTTAACTTGTTCCAATAAATCCCAAAAATTAGATGTATGTTAGAAAAGTTAATAATGACTTATCCTTCAAATTTGGGATCGAAAAGGTGTTTCTAATGGCTGAGTGAAATCTAATAAGGAAGAGGGTTTTATTTGAAGTTATTACATGGTTCCAATCATTGGATATCTATTTAATGCACCCAACTTAGTGTTGGATGGTCCACGCTCGCTAGATGTGTCATGCAAAGTGTGACCATCAAATCAGTGATCAATGGCTGACCCATTCTCTCCTACCTCAAGCCCTTTAGGAAAGAGCAATGTTCACACATCAAAACCCCAAAACTCGATCTCCCTCTTTCTTCTCAACCTTTTCTCTCAAAAATAGGAGCGCTAAATTTGAGAGATCATGATGATGTCAACAAGCCCTTGAAATGTGATGATTTTAAAGCATTTTAGAGATGCCCAAATCCCTATTGAATCGGGAATCTAGAGCAATACCAAATCCCTTGGTATGTTGTTACATATGCCTATATAAGGCCCTAATGAATTCGAACCAGAGGTAGAACTCTCCCGAGAATGAAATAGAACCATGACGGGATCTCTAGACCTAGTAGCTAGTTCATTGTCCATGGATGTAATAGAGGGAAGCTCAATGTATGCACACCAGTAGGAGAAAGCCCATGTGAGGATTTGAGGCCCACCGAATCCAACAAAGACTAGTGTAACTCCCTGGACCCTCACACATCATTCTCAAAGCAAGTAAGGGAGAGTCAACCCTGCGGTAGACTAGGATGTGACAAGTGGAGCACATATTCCTTTGTCGTGAAGAAGAAGATGAAATGGGGGTCAAATGACTTAGACACCCCTTGTTGCTCGCTTAGAGAGTAAGGGTATGGATGGCCTTTCACAATATTAGGAGCATGGACATGCTGGATCCCACTGTTGAAGCAGCACACACTCATTAGATGGGCCAAACCACATGGTCGTTACTAGTTAAAGGTAGTTTGTTGAGTTGGCGTGTGTAGATTGGTTGATTAAAGGTTTAAGTTGAAAAAATTTGTAGTAATTGACAGGATAATCAGATCCAAAAGAATTATATATGAAAATTTATCAACAAAACAATAAGGAACACAAAGAAAATATAATTGAGATATAATTAGGCTTCCTATTTTAAAAGGAGGGATAATACTTATTTAAGCGATGATTAATATATATATAAACCCTAGATTTTGATATTAATGTGTTAAAAACATTATAAGCCTTTATTTTATGCTATTATCTGATGTTGTTGAGTATAATGATGATCAAGATGATAATGATGATAAGATAATATGGGTTTCTTAAAGAGGATAATGACTAATAAGTGAATTAGGGTATACAAACCCTAGTTTTAGTGATTATGATGTTTAACAGAGTAAATCTGATTATTTTGAGATGTTATCCGTATATCATTTATGCATTAATATATAAGAAAATGGATCAACATATATAAGATGAGGCATTTATCTATATAAGATCTCACCATATCCAAAGTTCTATCACAGTTGTATTCAACTAAGCATAAGTAAACATCTCCTAAACATCTTAAAAAAATATACTATTATCATGAGGTTGACCTACCACATCCTTCTTAATATGGACAATCATAGGTGACTCTTCTTTAAAATTGACTACCCATACCACCATACCCCTGTAGTGAGGACCTAGCCAGTTGAATAGGTCTGTTGCAAACCAACCAGGTAATTGAGGAGGAGGTGGAGGTAAAGATGTAGGAGGTTTCTTAGGCATTGTGTCCTGCATATATATAATCACATCAATTTTCATGTATATATAGATAAAAACACAATGTAAATTTAACATACATCAGTATAGAAAACTCCTGCTTTGGGCCATGCAACTATGCCACCTTCTGCATCACCTATCGTCTCATGAAAATGGTGGTCATATGGAAGTGTAGTCTACTTCCAAGCATCATAGACATGCCTCAGAGTCACAGGAACCACATCAAAGGGAAATGAAGCACCATGAATAATGTCACCTTCAAGGTGTAAATAAGCCTCACCGAGTGCAATGACATATCCATGTAATAAAAGATGACATGGCCTCAACCCCTACAAATTTTCATAGAGTGTTATATATGTACCTAAACTCAAACATATTATACAAATCATTCTGAAAGAATACTATGTCATAAAAATACTTATAGCAGGCATGCTAGGTATTGGGTTGATGAGATTACTCCCAACCACCTCTATCATAGGGCCCCCCTTGTATGAAGAGCGGGGCACCACTGATATTACTAGAGGAGCTGAATGAGAAACTTGATACTGTATATTTCTTCCACTATACCCTTTGCAATAATCTCTTGTACCTTTTCTTCTGAGAATCCTCCTTTCAAGACAAATTTGCACTTATGCTTTGATGACCCAAAGAAGGCTCTTATACCGACACCAGTGCCAACAACCCTAACACACCCAAGATGCTCTGGGTTACCTAAAGGAACTGTCAACTCATCCCTTTTACCCTCAGGGATGAACTTGCCTTGTGTCCTTTACTCATGGAGCTCATGTGAATCAACATTAATAGTAATTGATTAGTAAAATGTAACAATCAAGGTCAAGGTAAAACATGACAATCATCAATAGTAATTTCTCTTAGAGTTGAATTTTACCATTTTTGTATCTGCCTCAGTAGTTGCGGGGTTGGTTATTTCTCTAGATTTGGTTTGCCTCACATCTATCCATACACCCTGGCGAGGTAGAGGTTTAGGAGTAGTAGAGGACTCAACAATCCTAGGAGTAGGTTGTTGAGAAGAAGATGCCTGTAGTAGGTTTTGGCAAAGATTTGCATAGCCACCTAAACCCATCGTGTGGTTGTGCACTTTCTTTGCACTCCTTTCTCTTTGAGAACCGCTTATAACTTGGTTAGTCAAAAACATTTGTTAAATATGTAATATAATGAATTCAAAAAATTGTATTCAAAATGAGAAATGAGGCTTAATACCTTGAATTTGTTGGTTTGTCTCTTAGCAAGAAACGCCTCCCACACCTTCAGGTCATAGTTCCATTTCTCAATGGCTGACTTCTCCTTCTTCTCAACTTTCCATATGTATTTTTTTGTCAGATTTGTCCTATATATCCTTAATAAACTCGCACAACATTGCATCACCTTTTTGCGATGCAATTTTTCATCCAGGTCAAATATGCTATGTAAAAGATTATATACTTAATAAAATATTCTTAAAAACAAAATTATAAATAGATTTAGAAACATAATTATAAATGATAATATCTCAGACATAGTTCCTTCCATATTAAGTCTTTCTTGCTTTGGTCAATTTTATTCCATGATTCTACAGTTAAATCTATTTTGCTACTAGTAAGAACACTTAGATATGATACAGAAGAACTATAGTTCTTCCCAAAAGGATTTCCTTGAGCATCAAACTCAACTACCAGCTTCGATCCCTTAACCCTTTGCTCTAGTAACTTGTTCTTCATGGTGATGCCTCATATTATTGCATGCTTACGATGTTGCACATCAAGCTCAGCAAGATCCTCAGGGCACACAACCTCATGCTAAAATTGACAAAAAGCACATATAAGTCATAAAAAGATATAACAATACAACGTACACCAGTGTACAATTGACAAAAAGGATATAACAATGCACCTATATGTAATAAAACAATATGACTTACACAATTGTCATGCTCATAGTGCTCATCCTCACGGTAATCATGATCATGATCATCATACTCATGGTCAGAAATGTCAAACAATGAAATATAAGTGATAAATAATGTAAAATGCATATCTAACATTTAAAGATCATAAAAGCATGGCTCTGATATTTGGATTTTATCATGAACATTCCCTCTATGTGATCTCCATGCATATATAAGTTAGTGTTAGCTTCAATATTTTGCGTTGGCAAGCTAACTGAGAATGGACTAGACTCACCATGCTTGTCATAGAATTCTTCTTCATCTATAAGATCTACAATGAATTGCCCTTTACCATGAAGAACAACCAACCATTTTTGTTCTCAAGATCATTGATATAAAATACTTTCTTTGCCTATGATGCCAATATGAATGGTTCACCCTTCTTACCAATCTTTTCAAAATTCACTAATGTGAAACTCAATTCATCCACTATAACTCCTTTGGTGTTATCAACCCAGGTAAACCTAAAGACCGGAAGTCTAAAATCTATGTAGTCAAACTCCCATATGTCTTCAATGACACTGTAATATGACATTTTAGCTTCACATGGACTCTTATCTTTCGGACTAGAAAAATACAATGAAGACACTTGAAGGGTGACCCCACTATTTTGGACGACACTCTTACCATCTTGATGCTTTGTGTAATATGAAAATCCAATTATGTCAAACCCTTCATAAGACATAACATTCTTTTTTGGTTTGAAGGTGAGGCATTTGATATTTTCAGCAACATTATTTGGTGTTTGAGATAGTCGGCATAAGATTTTATCTTCAAAACACCTAATAAATGTCTTGTTATGCTCTCTAGAAAGACATATTGAATTGGCTCGAGGATATTTTGTCTTGATGAAATTGGTATGTTCGATGATATAAATACTCACTTCATCAATGGTGTGTAAAATATAAAAGTTTGCTTGTTCCCACATCTCACTACTGACTACTTCCACTCGTTCTCCTAAAATTTGTTTGTTGAAATGGTCCTCAATATTCTTATCACATATAGGAGCTTCATTACAACTCAAAAAATCATTGCAAAAGTCCATAAACTTCGTAGCCACTTAACCCTCAATAATAATCCCATCAAATCGATAATAGTTTTGATCATAACCTTTAAAAACACTAATGTACTGTTCAAAAGGATACAACTAATGCAAAAAAACTGGTCCCAACATTTTCACTTCCCTAATCAAATGGACAACAAGATGTACCATGATATCAATGATTGAAGGAGTAAAATACATCTCAAGCTGGCACAGGATAACACACACTTCTCTTTACAACTTATTAAGATTTTTAGGTTCAATAACTTTGCTTCATAGAGTGTTGAAGAAGAAACAAAGCTTGGTAATCACAAACCTTACATGCTTTGACAGATCGAATTACCACGGGAAATATTTTTACATTAGAGTGTGACAATTATGAGATTTAAGACCTATTAGCTTCAAATCCTTCATTGATACCAATCTACAGATATTGTAAGAGTATCCTTTTGGTACATTAACATTAAGCAAGCACTCACAATTTTTTTTCTTCTCCTTTCTAGACAATGTGTAACAAGTATGATGTAGGTATGTTTTTCAATCGCTACTAACTTCTTTTGTTAATTTTTTCCTTATGCCCATTTCATGTAGGTCCATTCTAGATTTGATGCCATGTTTAGTCTTACCTGTTATATTCAACATAGTACCAATGACACAATCACATACATTTTTTTGACATGCCTAACTACCAAAGAACTCCAATAAGGAAGATCCTAGAATATTTACTTCTTCTTATATAAAGCCTTTTCACTCTGTGTCGGAATGGTACATTGTGATCTCTTACCGAATGCATTGACAAATTCTTTTACTCTTTCATAAACAACCTCCCCTGATATAGGTTTAGGGGCACTCATTCCCCATTGGATCCATTGAGTGCTTTGTGTAACCTTACACAAGGATGAACTTTTGGAAGAAACTTTTGATGAACAAAATATACAGTCTTTCCCCCATGTTTTAGTCATATTGAATTAGTGTTCTCTTCACATATAGGGCATTCTTTTGATCCTTTAACATTGTATCCAGTCAAATTCCCATATCCTAGAAAGTCATTATTAGTGCAAAAGAACATAGCATGCAAATGAAATGTATCTCTATGCAAAGAACCATAGGTCATTATTGTTGACTTGAGAGTTATACATTGTCCATATTTTGATAATGACTTAACCATTCCATTCATATGTATCTAATATGTTAATTTAAGATTGATTTCAGGCATTAGGTACATGAAAAGGATCAAATTCACCAAGCCCTAGCTTGTCCAAATTCAAGTCAAAATAAATGCAAATGTGCAATTTGGGAAATCACTCACAACCACTTTAGAATATTTTTGTAATCATTTTTATTGATGATACGACTTGTAACTAATATGAGAAAAATCAGGGATGCTTAATTCCATCATTTGATCACTTAAAAATTATTTTGGAAAATTTGTCACAACACTTTAAACGGTCAAGTTTGAATCTCGACCGATTTATGATGGATGGAAATGGTTGCATTGGTCGAGTTGTACACTCATAGAACTCGACTAACCAACTTTCTGACCAAAGTTGATTTTGGCTGATCGGTCGAGTTACCTCAGGACAAACTCAATCGATAGTTTGAAAATTGGCTTTGTTAGATAGTGGATTGGTCGAGTTACCTTTATTAAAACTCAACTGAATGTATAGTATGGAAAACATAGAAAAAGTGATTCCAACCATTGGAGAGTTGTTAGAAATGAAAATAGACCCACTGCAAGTTGTAAAAAGGTTGTTTTTTGTTCTTAAGTGACCCCAAACTCAAAGGAACACCTCCACCTATAAATAAGACCTCTTGGAGTTCATTCCAAGGCTTCTAATTCATGCTATCCTTGGTCCTTGTTATAGTTGAGTGTGCTACAACCCTTTGAGCTCCTTTCTCTCGCTCTCATTTACAAAGAATTTTGTGATTATGAGTGAGTTAGACATGTTGTAAGAGAGCTACCTCAATGTTACCTTGTAAAACTCTCCATCTTTCCATCTTCCCCGTCCCCTTTCTCAAAGAACAAAGGCTGAAGTGATCTTCACCAAGTGAAGGAGTTGCTTTTGTTCTTCTTCAAGGCTGAAGAAGGTGTGAAGATCTTGTCCAAGTGAAGGAGAAGGACAAGGCGGAAGATCCAAGGAGCTTGGTGGGTAAATACTCAAGGCTGAAGACTTGTTGCAAGGAGAGATGTCCTAGGAGAAGGAATCGAGATGCTTGCAAGAGTGGGTAAGACTTGTTGTGAGGTAGAATACTAGCTCTTGGATAGGTAAACCCTTGGATGTATGGTGGTCTTCTTGTATGTCTTATAATAGAATATAAGTATACATGGCTTGCAAAGTCCTAGAGTGTGACCTCTCTAGGTAGAGGACTAATGGTCTCTTAGTTTGGAGATTAGAACCACTCTAGCACCTTATCCAAGTGTTGGTTTCAATCTTTCTCATCCTTTCTATACTTGTTTAGTAGGACCTTAATTCAGTTTTAGCATTTGGTTTCAATTGATATAACTTGAAGGTCTAACTATTCTTGTGCAAGTTTTGAAGATCTATTCACCCCCTATAGAGCCCTAGATCCAATAAGTGGTATCATAGCTTGGATCTTCTCCAACAAATATCCTAGGAGAAGAGAAGATGGGTGAGAACCTACTTGGTTCCCTCAACCTAGAGGCATACTTCTCCATGTGCCCTCGATCTTCGACGACACCAACTTCCTCTATTGGAAGCGACAGATGCAATTTTACATTCAAGGAATGAACTTTGATATGTGGAAAGTGATGATTGCACCCTACAAGGAGCCAACCGAAGCTGTATCAACTTGGGATGAAGTAGCTCTAAGGACTGAATAGCTCAATGCCAAAGTTGTTAGCATCCTCTATGCAACCCTTACTTCATTTAAGTTCAACTGCATCTCCTCATGGGAAAAAACCTATGAGATATGGGACAAGTAGTGCATCAATCATGAAGTCACAAAGCAAGTGAAGTAGGTGAGGATCTATATGTTGAAAAGCCTCCTAGAGAACTTGAAGATGGGGAAGAAAGAAGGAGTTTCTGAGATGTACTCAAGGCTCACCATCATCATCAATGGCCTAGCTGCTTTGGGACATACTTTGGATAGAGGGGCAATCAACTCAAAGATATTGAGGTCTCTTCCAAAGAGATGGGAGTCAAAGGTGATCTCCATTGAAGAAGTAAGAATTCTTGGTGATCTTCCAACTGAGGAGCTTATTGCAATATACAAGCTCATGAGCCAAGACTTGACAAGCAAGAAGAAGAAGAATCAAGGAAGATCAAAGATAGTGCCTTCAAAGATCAAGTGAAGCCTCTCATCCTTAAACAACAACTTGCTTGCTGGACCTCTCCCTACTAATCTAGTGAAGATGATGGCCCTAGTGAGCATGAAGCCAACTTCTCCAAGGGAAAGCACTTCAAAGGAAAGCAATCTTTTTTCATCTACTCCAAGGTGCTACAAATGTGGTAAAAATGACATTAAAAGAGTGAATGTCCTAAGGCTAGAAATTAACATCACAAGAGTAGATTTAAGGAGTAAAAGTACAACAAATATGGAAAATATAAGAGGAAGGACAAGAAGGAGAGGAGGCACAAAGACACATCTCATTCAGCTTGGGAAGGATCATCCTCTAGTGGCTAAAGCTCCGATGAAGATGGAGAGTGCCACCTTGAACTCATGGCCTCCACAAGTGAAGATATTGGTGAGGTAAGTGAGGTAAGTTTGCATGAGTTAGCTAAAGAAACTCTTATTGAAATGCATGTACCTACCCATTCTTCTTATTCCGAATGTAAATCTAAAAAGAAGAGGTTGGGTAAAATCATTGATGGCTTGTATGCTAAACTTGATATTCTTGAGCAAAATGAGAAAACTCATGTTGAGAGCATTGATACCTTGCAAGGCCAATTTCTTGATCTTGAGCTCCATACAATGGAGTTGAAGTATAGAATGGTGTCTATCTTAAGAATATTTCATATCTTATAGAAGACAACTAAAAGTGCCTTAATGAGCTTGTGTTACTTAAAACTAAAAATGTTGAACTTAAGATTATTAGTGATTCTCATAGATATGAGGGGGTTGTTTATCTTAAAGAAATTCAATTTCTTAAATATGAAAATGCTAGGTTACTTGGTCAAGTTAATGATTTATCTTATATACCCATTTTGCCTACTAATGATGTTGCTTTTATCTCTCTTGAAAAGGATTCTTACTTGACTAAAGTCCTCTATTTAGAGGCTAACCTTGTTCATGCTAGAGATGATCTTGCTAGTTTTTCTTCTACTGATATATCTCTTACTGATGACAATCATAGACTTAGAGCCTCTGTACGGAAATTCCTCAAAGAGAAAAACTCCCTTAATGAAATCCTTGACCATTCTAGCAAACAAAGTGGTACTAGTGGTTCAGGATTTGTAGGGGGAGCTCCTAAGAGTAAGAGTAAGGCCAAAGGTAATAAAAAGAGTACAAAAACTCCTCTTTTCATTGGAGAGTCTTCTAGCTCTAAGAACCGTATGATTTTCTCTCATTGCAAAAGTGAGGATCGTTATTCTACTTATTGTCCTTACAAGCCTAAGGGGACCAAACCAAAGATGAAATGGGTGCCCAATCTAACTCTGGATCCCAAAGTTTGAGTTGGGAATCGACACTCTCCTTTCTTGTAGGAAAAAGGAAAATAGATTGTTGATAGTGGCTGCACAAAGCACATGATAGATGATATAAGCCATTTCAACAATTTCACAAAGAAAAATAGAGGTTCAGTTACTTTCAGGGACAATAAGAAAGATAAGGTAAAAGGTGAGGGTGATGTAGGTGAATCCTTGTGTATCAAGAATATTCTCTTTGTAGATGTCCTACATCACAATTTAATAATTTTTAGTCAATTATATGATCATGGTTACCCTGTGTTATTTACTTCTTTTGAATGCTTGTTCCTAGATTTCCTCACGTAGAATGTCATATATAAGGAAACTAGAAATGGTAATTATATAATCTTTATGTAATTGTGCTTGAGTCTATTAAGCCTATTATTGGTGGATGCCTTGTATTAAATTTGAATGATATGTCTCTTTGGCATCATCGGCTAGGTCATGTAAATATGCATCAATTGAAGAAGTTGAGCAAAAAGGACTTTGTCAAGGGACTTCCCAAATTGGATTTTGAAAAGGATGAGGAATGCCAACCGTGTACCTAAAGAAAGCATACCAAGTCCTTCAAATCCAAAGGAGTCCTTAGTACCAAGAGAGCTCTTGAACTTCTCCATATTGATCTCTTTGGACCTATGAGAACTCAATCGCTTTGTGGCACCAAGTATTGTCTTGTTATTGTCAATGATTTCTCTCAATATACTTGGACCTTCTTTCTCATTTCTAAAAGTGACACTCTAGATGTTTTCTCTAGATTTTGCAAATGAGTTGAAAACAAAGCTTCTTGCTACATTGTTTCCATCCATAGTGATCATGGGGGAGAATTTGAAATGATATTTTTGAACATTATTGTGAAGAGTCTATATATGCACATAACTTTTATTCACCTTGAACACCTCAACAAAATGGGGTTGTAGAGAGGAAGAAAAAGTCACTACAGGAAATGGCTAGGACCATGCTTTTAGAGTATGATACTCCAAAGAAGTTTTGTGCCGGAGCTGTTAGTACCTCATGTTTTTTGTAAAACTGAATTTTCACATATCCCTCTTTGAATAAAACCCCCTATGAGATATGGCGTGGTAGGAAGTCTTCTATCGAGTATTTTCATGTTTTTAGGTATCCTTGTTTTGTTTTGAACACAAAAGATTCTCTTGACAAGTTTAATCTGGAATCATACAAGGCTTTCTTTATTGGGTATAGCACTACTAGAAAGGCTTAGAGAGTGTATAATGTTGATCTATCTAAAGTAGAAGAATCTATTAATGTCAAATTTATTGAGACTAACTGTTACAACCCCAAGTTTTAGGATCTTTTGGTGGGAAATGTAATTTCTCTTATTAAAGATATATGAACAAATAATGATGTGATTTGATGGGATTGTATGAATTTCATTTACAATAGCTTTGTCGGTTGCTTTGTAGGCTTTATTGGCTATTGGGCCCAATTATAAGAGAAAGAAAAAAAGGAAATTTGGATAATAAATGGATAAATAAGAAAAGAGGAAAGGGAGATTTAGAAACCTCTAGAAGGCAAAGGAATATCCTCCAAAAGGGAATTTCGTGCCTTTAGGGTTCCTTGGGTTCCAAGGAGTCCCAGTTGCAAAGATAATGCAACAAGAAAGAAAAATGATCAATTAAATGTTGCTTTATTAATAAGGAAAGATGAGATAATAATACAATTACAAAAAATATGTGGATATACAGATAATGGATCCATATTGGAAAATATTTTGTGTCCACATGAATTCTAATGGAAAAAGGAATCAAAATCAAGAAAATAAAAGAGAGTAAGAAAGAGAAAATATGAGAAATATGCATAATTGAGTAATAAATTGCACCTAACGAAAAGGGCACGATTTCTTTGAACATTGAACCCAAATTTGGCAAGATGATAGATTACGATATTATTATGTTTCCCTTAAAATTTGGGATTAATTGGATAAGCGGTTTAAGAGTTATGATTTTTAGAAGTTTCCCTAAATTAAATATATTTCTGATTAAAAGAAATAGAAAAGGAAAAGGAGGGAGCGACGCCAGCCGTCGGATCCCCGTGTGGTCCAGGGGACCATGGATCTGACGCTAGCTGGGCGTTGTCCTCCTCTAGTCGAAGAAGGAAAGCAATTGGATTTTCAAATCACACCACGAGCAAACTAGGAAAGCACACGGTTGGGTTCGTGAGAGCTTTCCGCACCCAACTAGCCTAACTTTTAGAGGGTTTTGTGTGTTCTAGATGAAACACCAAATTTGGTCAAGAGCTTGGGTAGCGGCAAGATGGGGAAACCCTAGAGTAGCCTCCCAAACCTATGAATAGTACCCCCTCTCAACTCCTCTCACCCTCACACACCTAACTGACACCTTCCCTGACCTTCTCGTGCTCCGAGGTTGTGTGTTGAGGTTGTTCCGGTGATCTCCAATTGTGGCACCACCGTAGGACAGAGTTGGCTGGATCGGGTGGAGACGAGTAGCAGTGGTCGTCCGATCGCGATCCATGATAGGCCACGAAGAAGATCAACGGCCCTAGTGCCCCACATTCTTCAATTGCCGTGAGTGGGCGTGTGTGACGTGAGCCATCTGATCCCACTCGGTCAACAACGACCAAGGTTCCAACGGCCCTTGATTTTCCGCAAAGTCCAGGTAACTCGCCTCTCTGACCAAAATTTAAGAAAAAGGTGGAAACTTGTACAAATCATTAAAAATAGATCCTTTGGCCGAAAAATACAAATAAGTAGTGCTTTTTTATCAGAAAAATGCAGGGAATCCAATAAAAATATAATTGAATCCTAATTATATTTGAAATTCAAAAAGTATGTAAAGATGCTATCTTTAATGGTTTAACTAATGAAAAACCCTAATATTTGATGATCAATGAATTGGGAAGGGTTATATGGATGTTTAAAGTTGATATTAACATGCTGTTAATAAAAAGGACAAATTAGATCCAAAAGGATGATCTTTACGCATAGTTGGATTAATTTAGGGTTCCATATACATGAATATGCATTAATGGCCTTAGAAATCCTAATTTATGTTGATATGAATTTTAATGGTTTTAATTGTGCAAATCCATGAATAAAATAGTGGTAAGATGATTCTAAGCTAATTTGAGTATGAAAGATTCTAATTGTGGATAAATACCCTTAATTTGGTAATTAGGGTTTCCTAGTGTATAAAAGTGGAATTAATGTGAATTTAGGGTTTGCTAACCTAGAAGATGTGAAACATAGTAATTAGGGTTCCTTTGAGTATTGAACTGTAATTCTTTATTGAGTTGTCTATTCAAAAGAACTCGAACATAATAATTGGCCTTAATGATCTTGACATAATATAAAAGGATAAAGATGGTAGTTTTGGTGTAAAAGAGACACATTATACTTAATTGACATTCAATTATACCTATGATGTTGAAATTTGGGTTTGTGGACCAAAAGAGCATTAAAAGTGATACTTGAATTATGGAGGATAAAACCCTAAAGTTGGCCTGGAAATCCTAAGGTGGAATCCAAGTCAATATTGAGAATGTTTTGGACAAAACAATGATACATGGGTGTTATGCATTAATTTCAGGATATTGTTGATTGCTTGATTTATTGTTCTTGCTTGGACCTCGAGTTACTCTGGATCAGGTATGTGGTTATTTATGAGAAATCAGTCTAGTTTCACAAAGTTTTCTCGAACTATTGATCGAATTGGATGCAACCTAACCTGTTGAATGTTCATTCGTGCAATCCTTTTAAAATCACTATGATTATCACAATTTAATAGATATGTGCATTCTCGAACCTACATGCCTCCCTGATGTATGATGCATGACCAAGCCCTAAAGGGAAGGTCAATTAGGTCAAGCCCCAAAGGGAAGACCAATGGGCACCATGAGAGGTGACCCCAAGCACCAAGCTCGGGATGGAGAAGATGGCCTTATGTCCCTTGCAAGGATAAAACCCTAAGAGAGGGTAATCCAGGGTTTAGGGCAAAAGTGGTTGAGAATGTTACATTGAAAATGTAAATTTGGATTGTTAAATAACTTAATTGTGATATTTAGGTTGTTAGAAATATTTTTGAAACTTTGGTTGTCCCCACATACCGGCATATTCATTTATGCTGACTGACGTTTTGTTTGTCGGCATTTTAGGTACAAATATAAAAAGGACAAACAGTAAAGTGATACATTGTGAAGGTATGAATTAAAGTATAAGGAGGATTAGTTAGAATAGACTACATCTGTGGATAGAAGTCTAGAAATCCAATCTTTTAAAGAGGTATGCAAAGTTTTATTTTATTCCAGCTTTTCAGTATAGTTTTGGTAGAAGTTGATAATTATTATTGATTAATTGCCGAACCACTGATCTGAAATATTGGGATAACGACTCTGACCTTCTAGTCTCCCTTAATTGGGGGTTATCGGGAGGCGGGGTTGTTACATTTGGTATCAGAGCCGTGGTTCCTCATTTAATCCTTAGTAATTATTAAAATTTACAAACTCTGTGGAACTGAGGGAGTTATTAGAGGATTTTCCAAAGACTGTGGTGTCTAGAAAAGGATCATGGTCTGGGGGCTGGCAATATTTTCCTCTACCCTGCTAGTCGGTCACGAGGACTCCCGGATGCGGTGTGACTTCTTGGCCAAAGTTTGAGGTCTTGACTCAAAATAATATACCTTTAGGACACTCTCTCATCTATTTCGTCCCTTCTCAACCCTAATTCAATTGAGATTCTAAGGTTTAGAGTTTTTCTCACTCTTCCTCACCCTCTTGAGGTCAGGGTAAGTATGATAAGGATTAGGGAATCCTCCACCAAATCAATCAAAAGCATGTAAATAAGATATCATGGAAAAAAGTTTAATAGTTTAAGTGTAAACTAAAGATTAGTTGCATGCTTAGGTTGCATGACATGTGTTGTCGTGCCCTCAGGAAAGACCTGAGGTCAGACCTTCTTGTCAGGAGGATGAGTAGAGAGGTAGCCTTGGAGGCAGTGGTCTCCAAGAAGAGGTAGAGACCTGGTGTATCCTCTGAGGATGATGCTAACCCTAAGTTGTTGAAAGAGAGAGATGACATGATGAGATAGATAACATGGTTGACCGTATAGGTGGGTTGACATGCATGTTGGATTTGAGTACCTACGAGAAGCATGAACTTTTTGAGGTGCTTTGACCTAGTGCCTTTTTGGGCAACCCAACCTTGGAAGGGCCGTGCCTGTTAGGGTGAAGGATAACTCCTTCATCAAAGAGATTAGTGATGACCATATAAAAACCCTTATGGGCTTATATGAGCATAGAAGAGCATGCACCTATGTAGGACAACACATTAGCAGTGTTGACAGTAGGTTGAAACCTAGGCCAGAAGGGCATGCTATTAGATTATGAGATATCATGCCAAGCTTTGGATAACCTTGATCGAACATAGGTTTGGATCATACGTTTCACCCATGTAGGGTATGCATGAAAGCTTGATCCACCTTCTTAGAGAAGAACCTCCAGTGGTAAGGTCAGTTGTAGGGTTACCTCTAGAGAGAGAGCAAGACCCGAGAAAGAAGGTTGGAAGCTTAAACTCTGAGACATGAGGGACCTTTAGAGGTTTAAAATGTCTTGACCTAGGATGGATGACCTAAGAGGATGGTTGTGGTTGCTTCACGCGTGATCCTCAGAGACTCATCATACCTTGGATGCCTTAGAGGAACCAAACCCTAGAATGAGAAGAGGCTTCTTGAACCAATGTATAGATGTTATAGATGCCTACCTTGTAGGTATAGGAAGAGAGTTCCTTAGACCCTGAAGAAATAGAGTAACAAGTTATGTGGCCTCACACCGAGTCAGTTGTCCTTGTATAGGACTCTACGGTGTTGTTACAACCCCAATTTTTAGGTTCTTTTGGTGGTAAATGTAATTTCTCCTATTAAAGATATATGAACAAATAATGATGTGATTTGATGGGATTGTATAAATTTCATTTATAATAGACTTGTTGGTTGCTTTGTGGGCTTTATTGGCTATTAGGCCCAATTATAAGAGAAAGAAAAAAAAGGAAATTCATATAATAAACGGATAAATAAGAAAAGAGGAAAGGGAGAGGTAGAAACCTCTAGAAGGCAAAGGAATATCCTCCAAAAGGGGATTTCGTGCCTTTAGGGTTCCTTGGGTTCCAAGGAGTCCCAGTTGCAAAGATAATGCAACAAGAAATAGAAAGGATCAATTACATGTTGCTTTATTAAGAAGGAAATATGAGATAATAATAAATTACAATAAATATGTGAATATACGGATATTGGATCCATCTTGGAAAAGATTTCATGTCCACATGAATTCTAATGGAAAAAGGAATCAAAATCAAGAAAATAAAAGAGAGTAAGTAAGATAAAATATGAGAAATATGCATAATTGAGTAATAACTTGCACCTAAGGAATTGAACCCAAATTTGGCATGATGATAAATTAAGTTATTATTAAGTTTCCCTCAAAATTTGGGATTAATTGGATAAGCGGTTTAAGAGTTACGATTTTTAGAAGTTTCCCTAAATTAAATATATTTCTAATTAAAAGAAATAGAAAAGGAAAAGGAGGGAGCGACGCCAGCCGTCGGATCCCCGCATGGTCCAGAGGACCACAAATCTGACGCTAGCTGGGCGTCGTCCTCCTCTAGTTGAAGAAGGAAAGCAATTGGATTTTCAAATCCAACTTTCTCACAAATCACACCATGAGCAAACTAGGAAAGCACACGGTTGGGTTCGGGAGAGCATTCTGCACCCAACTAGCCTAACTTTTAGAGGGTTTTGTGTGTTCTAGATGAAACGCCTAATTTGGCTGAGAGCTTGGGCAGCGGCAAGATGGGGAAGCCCTAGAGAAGCCTCCCAAACCTATAAATAGTACACCCTCTCAACTCCTCTCACCCTCGCGCACCTAACCGACACCTTCCCTGACCTTCTCGTGCTCTGAGGTTGTTTGTTGAGGTTGCTCCAGTGAGCTCCAATTGCGGCACTGCCGTGGGATAGAGTTGGCTGGATTGAGTGGAGACGAGTAGCAGCAGTCGTCCGATCGCGATCCACGATAGGCCACGAAGGAGATCAGCGGCCCTAGTGCCCCGCGTTCTTCAATTGCCTCGAGTGGGCGCGTGTGACGTGAGCCATCCAATCCCACTCGGTCAATGACGACCGAGGATCCAACGACCCTCAATTTTCCGCAAAGTCCAGGTAACTCGCCTCTCTAACCAAAATTAAAAAAAAAAGGTGGAAACTTGTACAAATCATTAAAAATAGATCCTTTGGCCGAAAAATACAAATAAGTAGTGCTTTTTGATCAGAAAAATGCAAGGAATGCAATAAAAATATAACTGAAGCCTAATTTGCAATTCAAAAGTATGTAAAGATGCTATCTTTAATGGTTTAACTAATGAAAAACCCTAATCTTTGATGATCAATGAATTGGGAAGGGTTATATGGATGTTTAAAGTTGATATTAACCTATTGTTAATAAAAAGGACAAATTAGATCCAAAAGGATGATCTTTACACATATTTGGATTAATATAGGGTTCCATGTACATGAATATGTGTTAATGGGCTTATAAACCCTAATTTATGTTGATATGAATTTTAATGGTTTTATTTGTGCAAATCCATGAATAAAATAGTGATAAGATGATTCTAAGCTAATTTGAGTATGAAATATTCTAATTGTGGATAAATACCCTTAATTTGGTAATTAGGGTTTCCTAGTGTATAAAAGTGGAATTAATGTGAATTTAGGGTTTACTAACCTAGAAGATGTGAAACATAGTAATTAGGGTTCCTTTGAGTATTGAACTATAATTATTTATTGCGTTGTCTATTCAAAAGAACTCGAACATAATAATTGGCCTTAATGATCTTGACATAACCTAAAAGGATAAAGATGGCAATTTTGGTGTAAAGGAGACACATTAGACTTAACTGACATTCAATTATGCCTATGATGTTGAAATTAGGGTTTGTGGACCAAAAGAGCATTAAAAGTGATACTTGAATTATGGAGGCTAAAACCCTAAAGTTGGCCTAGAAATCCTAAGGTGGAATCCAAGTCAATATTGAGAATTTTTTGGACAAAACAATGACACATGGGTGTTATGCTTTAATTTCAAGATATTGTTGATTGCTTGATTTATTGCTCTTTCTTGGACCTCGAGTTACTGTGGATCAGGTATGTGGTTATTTATGAGTAATCGATATGGTTTCACAGAGTTTTCTCGAACGATTGATCGAATTGGATGCAACCTATCCATTTGAATGTTCATTCGTGCAATCCCTATGAAGTCACTATGATTATCACAATTTAATATATATGTGTATTCTCAAACCTACATGCCACTCTGATGTATGATGCATGACCAAGCCTTGGAGGGAAGGTCAATTAGGTCAAGCCCCAGAGGGAAAACCATTGGGCACCAAGAGAGGTGACCCCATTCACCAAACTCATGATGGAGAAGGTGGCCTTATGTTCCTTGCATGACCATTGGGCACCATTAGAGGTGACCCCAGGCACCAAGCTCAGGATGGAGAAGGTGGGCTTATGTCGTTTGCAAGGACTAAACCCTAAGAGAGGGTAATCTAGGGTTTAGGGCAAAAGAGGTTGAGAATGTCACATTGAAAACGTAAATTTGGATTGTTAAATAACTTAATTGTGATATTTAGGTCGTTAGAAATATTTGTGAAACTTTGGTTGTCCCCACATACCAGCATATTCATTTATGCTGCCCGACGTTTTGTTTGTCAGTATTTTAGGTACAAATATTAAAAGGTAAAACAGTAAAGTGATACATTGTGAAGGAATGAATTAAAGCAGAAGATAGATTAGTTAGAATAGACTCCATCTATGGATAGAAATCTAGAAATCCAATATTTTAAAGAGGTATGCAAAGTTTTATTTTATTCCATCTTTTTAGTATAGTTTTGGTAGAATTTGATAATTATTATTGATTAACTATCAAACCACTAATCTGAAATATTGGGATAACGACTCTGACCTTCCGGTCTCCCTTAATTGGGGGTTATCGGGAGGCGGGGTCATTACACTAACCCCTCTATTTCCAAGGATATTATTAATGATGATGCTGCTGCAGATGAAGTAATTCTTATCCTGAAAGAACTCAATATCACCCAAAAGGGAAAAGATGTGGCTACTCAAGAAGAAGATATAGATTAAGAAAACAAGGATCCCACCCCCACTTTGCAAATAATCATAGGTGACCCCTTTAAAAGAGTGAAGACGTGGGCTGCCTACAACAAAGAAAAATCCAACAACGCCTTTATCTCACAACTCGAGCCAAAGAATGTCAAAGAAGCTCTTGGGGATGATGAGTGGATCCTAGCCATGCAGGAAGAACTAGAGAAATTATAAAAGAGCAAAGTGTTGACTCTTGTATCAATACCATGTGATAGAAAGATCATTGCCACCAAGTGGGTCTACCACAACAAGCAAGATGAAAGTGGCAAGGTGGCAAGAAATGAAGCAAGGTTAGTGGCTCAAGATTACAATCAGTAGGAAGGTATAGATTTTTATGAAACATATGCACCTGTAGCTAGACTTGAGTCCATTTGTATGTTGCTTGCTTTTGCTAGTTATAAGAATTTCCTTCTATATCAAATAGATGTTAGAAGTACATTTTTGAATGGTACAATTGAGTAGGAAGTATATGTTGTACAACCTCTAGGATTTGAACATGATAGTTTACCTAACCATGTTTATTTATTGCAAATGGCCTTAAACAAGAACCTCGAGCTTGGTATGATAGATTAAAGAACTTTTTGTTAGATCATGGGTATATCATGGGCAAAGTAGATTCTACCTTGTTTCTCAAACACACTTCTAACAATTTTGTTCTCATTCAAATCTATTTTGATGATATCATTTTTGGGGGAACTAATCTTGATCTTTGCAATGAATTTAGTGATATTATGTAGATTGAGTTTGAGATGAGAATGATGTGTGAGCTTACTTTCTTCCTCATCTTTCAAATCAAGCAAACTAAAATGGGAACTTCATCAACTATGACATCCCTAGAATTTCTAAAACTTAATCTGACGTGTGACGTCCAAATTGAAACCTCACCTTAGCAAGAATCCCAATTCAAACACCACACACTAGGCTAAGAGGAAGAAAATCAGAGGAAGTCAGAAGGAAACAATGGTAGCACATTCACATGAATAATAACCAAACCATACAACACATGTTCACCATTCAATATATAATTAAAACATGAATTATTACAACATTTGAGGTTACACATTGAACAACAAACTTTTACATATACATGTACTACCACTAAACAACAAGATCTTAAGACAACAGGTCCATCTATACATCAACTTGCCATACAAATCTCAACCATCCTAGTCTACAAGAGCATATGTCTACAACCTAAGCAAAAGATTACATGTGGTACACGTCAGCACAATATTAAAAAATATTGTACTGAATGCGCCTATGTGTCTTTTTATATACCTCTCATTATTAAGACTTGGTAATAAGATCAAACTAATACTTGGCAGTAATAAAAGATAGAAAAATCATACTCAAACTAGAAAGTTTATTAAAAAAAGAGCCCACATATTTTAAGCACATTTCCATCAATATCTTGTACATCTGCCACCAAAGGGATATATGATTTTAGGCCTTACGATCTCTAGCAAAAGAGTTAGATGATATATACAACATGATTTCCTACCAAAGAGTTAGATCACTCTAATGCACTGTACTACCAAATAGTTTAGTACTATAATGTGATGGAACAGATATCTTATGTTCATGTGTTCATAGCCATATAAGTATGGAAAAATCAAGCAAGATATCATACAAGAACAATCATTTCATTCAATACCATATGCCAAGTATTTGTACACACAATGCAACCATATTACATAGTAGGCCAAGTAAAAGGTAAGGGCGTACCTTAGAAAGAGATATCCTAATAACCACATTCCTGATGTCAACTATATCCTTGTCAACCCCTGATCAAGATAAGATCATGTACTATCATCAGATTCTCATCATTTATTAACCCTAGTTATGCCCATTTTAGGGTTTAGCTTGGTCATTAAGATATGTGCACATTATTTGTCTTAACTTCTTGAGATTAGGCTACTGGTCTTAGATTCTAGATTATGATATATTTCTGATTATTTAGCTGCATATAATTATGTGTACATATTAAGCCTAGGTTACATGTATTAATCATGTTAGGGTTTTTACATCATTTTAGGATCCTTTAACATGTAACATTATTTACATGCATAATAATGATCTCAGAGTTACATATTATCTTCCAATAGTATATATGAGCTCATACTGTAATTTTTAGAATTTCATGAGCATATATGTAATTATTGCACATTAATAAGGGTTATTAGCCGTATTTATCTATATAAGGTAAATTACATGATTTCATGCATCACCATCATAATCATTGACCTTAAATTGATTATAAACATGAATATGGATTTACTGACATTTTATCATAATTTTAGGCCATCGTTTGATATTTATTATCCATCAAACATGTGTAACATATCATACATAATATCACTACGTTTTAATCATCAAAAGGTTGATATTACCATTCTACTGTGTTCTACTCATTTTTTTGAACATTTTGATACCTTATTTGTATATTTCTAATAAACGATCTAATTACTATGAATTATCAAAGATCAACATATATATATTGTGATTTTTTACCTTTCTTAGCTAGACGACGTCTGCCACATGGGCACCAAGGTGACACTGCACCTTGCTTTAGCCGGCTGGTTATGTTCAGCATTGATCATGGTGGTCTATCATGATTTGACTTGGTCTGCTATTTGGGTCGTCTGATTGGATGGGAGCTATAGCAGGTATGCTCCCACCCTCTTTCTCACGTCTCTACTCCACGCCTACATTCTCCGCAACATGGTACAGGCGCCACCTCAAGGGAATCTTCCTATGAGCAATCGACTGCTCAAGAGTGCTCCTCATCAACTACTTAGGCCTCCATCACCTTCGGCTACCTCTTCCAGACCTTCACAGCCACTTGTCTCCTAGGATGCGGCTACAGAGCTCATTCTCCACCTGATCATCGTTGCATGATTTGGTTGTGGAAGAGCAAATAGGGATATCAACTCCTCACTTCCAGCCTCTAAAATATACACACTGAAAGCTCATTCAGACCTCCACTAATATCTATGTCATCTCCATTTAAGGTGGGGATTCCTCGACAGCCACAACCGATCTCCATCCTCAACCCCAACAAAGTGGAGCTGGGAACCTAGAGAAGCCTCTGTGGAAAGGATTGGAAAGGCCTCAGATGAGAACTCCAAACCTCCAGCTTCCTTTTCCCTCTCTCATCTTCTTTGAAACCACCTTCTAGCTCCCTTCTCTACTCCTGGCCACAACCTACTCAGTGCGGTGGAGAGGCTGTGAGCGGCAATGCCTCATTCTCCCTACCTATTGAACCAAACTGACACAAATAAGTGCTCGGGAATCTCCTTCTATTGAGTCAAGGACAACTACTCAGTCATAGACACCTCTCAGCCATGATCTTTGACCAACACGTCATGGAGAGATCACTGTGTAGTCCAGGCTCTAATCGCAAGGTTGAAGACAATGATCATAGGCACTCGATCTGAATATGCGGCTAGGATTCTTCCTCTCATTTGGCAATCCCCGGTGCCCTAAATGTTGGTGGTATGTCCACTTGATCAAGGATATAAGGCCAAAATAGAGCCACACATCCCAGCCAAGAATCCATGGGTGCGTGACACATCCAACTTAGGCTAAAAACCCATCACTTTGGTCCATCAAACACCAATAATGTACATTATTTCTAAAATTTCAAACCTTAATAACTTCCTCTAGGATAATCCAATTGCTATGAAATTTTAACCATAGCTTTATCATACCTCAAGGTACAATGCATTCAATTTTGGTGTCAAAAATCAACTATTTGACCATTCAATTAAATACCTCACAAAGGTATAAATTTAAGGATCTTAATCATGTTATCAATATAATTTGACATCCAAACTTTGACAAAATGCTTGGGACTCTCAAAACAACTCAACATGCATGAATTCACTTATGTCATTAGACATTTAAGGATTCCAAAAGTCCACCCATCACATCCTAAACACCTTAAGAGAAATTTCGTCCTTTAAATTAAGCCAAAATCTAGTCTATCACATCATATACATCTTAAAAAGAATTTCATCCTTGAAATTAAGCCATTTTCATACTCCAAGGATAACTAGAAGGTCTTAGTCTACATGTAGGGACCACTTTAGGTGCAACATCCTCACAAACAAAAGCTCCATAATTATTTTTATATCAATCCTAAGAGATTTCAAAAACATCTAGGGTGAAGCCCTAAACATATAACGTTGAACAAGGGTTTAGAAACTTTGATTATGTCATTCCATCTTTTGCGCTAGGATTCTCATTTTCCCTTTACCCAAGCATTTAGGTTTCAACATTAACTTATACACTTTATGAAGGATTTAATCTTTTTTAACTCACTTTATCCTTCTAGATCATATCAAAGTGACATCATTATTATATTGCGCTAATTTTTCAAGCTATATTCACAATATTATTTATACATAACATTAACACCACATTCAATCTTTATCATAATATTGTCTCATTTCATTTTCTCATATCAGATTACAAAACTTTACTAGTGAACCGGTCACTATATTAACCAACTATATTACATGTTCATTATTTATGTAACATGTATCATTAGTGTCATCTCATTGTACTTTCTCATATTAGGTTGAAAACTCTATTAGATATTCATCATGATATTAGCCAATTATTCACATTATCATCATTATTCATGTATATGGTTAACCATTTATGCATTGATATCTATTAAACTATCTCTATGTTTCCCTCATATCATGTCTATATATCACGTCTCAAGATTAAATCACATCCTTACATATATTATATCATTGTTGTGCTAAACAAATTATGTGAGTGGTTTGTTAAACATATATCAAAACTTCATCTAGTGCAACTAAGCTTATCCTGACCCATATCATGAGGATAGTTCCATGCTCCATCTCTCTGAGCCCACTCATATCCAGATTATCATATCAACACAAACTTTATCTTTCCTCTTATAATCTAGGGTTCTCATATTACCTCATTGACACTTGTTGATTATATTACAAGTTCTAGCCACATTAGCACAAACCAAAACATGATAGGACATTTTATTTATAGATCTCTATCCATGGAACATGCTTACCCAAAAATCTCTTATATATGCAACCACTAGATTCCTACAAAGAACCACCAAACTGAGATTGAGGCTTTACAAAAGCAAACATAGTAGCCTCCTCTAGGGTCTTGGGCATATCTCCCTCACCAATATGGTAGGTTCTCATATTCATGTTCACATGTTCATATATAGACAACCTCTTCTATTTCTAGGGTTTGGTCCTCCCAAGGACATCTAGGGTTCTACGTGACTACATGTGTAACATCCCTGACCTGGGTTATGCCTTAACCCTAGATGTTTTTCTTAATAAAGTTAATTATATGCTTGCTCTTATTTCTTGAAAAGTAATTAAGGTTCAAGTGGAACTTATTTTTCAATTTTAGTCCTTTTCAAATAATGTTGAAACATTGTTTTGCTTGTTTTGGACTAAAATGCAAATTACCCAAGTTGAGGGGTTAAATTGCAAATGTTACATGATAAGATGTTCCTCATGTGTTGAAGCATCAAGAGAATGAAGATGATGCATAGGTAAGGCTTGTGGTAGCCTGAGTACCAAGAAAGAGATGAAAAAGCAATGTTTGTGCATTAAAACCTAGTTTTGGTGTAATGTGTAATTTACCCAAAAACTAGGGTTCAATATGAAAATTACCACTTCAAAATAGTCCCTAATGTTTCTTGACATCATTTAGAGCATAGAAAATGAGGGGGGCACCTCATTTGGATCACTTTGGAGGAGAGAGAATCTTGATATTAAAATAATCAAGATTTAAGCATAAATTGGAACTTAACTTCAATTTAAAGCAAAAATAAATATATTAGTTGAAGATCCCTTCAACCAAAAGGAGAGGGATGATTTTGCAAAAGAATGGAAGACCATGTGCCTTACAAAGGCACGAAAATATCTCAAGAAAGTGGATAACCCACTCACATTATTAAAAGAAAAAGAAGTATCCACTAACTTATGGATATTATTATTATAGGGGTTAAGGTGCTTAATTTGTTTTCCTTTAATTCATGGATAATTGAGTGTAATATTATGCAAAGGGGATATCCTCATAACCAAGGAAGGGAAGGGGGAAGTGGCAAGGAAATGGAGGAGATAATCCCTACTTTCTCTCTCTTAAATGATTTTTCAATAAAATTCATATATATGCTCCTTTATCCATGAGTTGAAAGGGAATTTCGAATCCACTTTCACTTATTACTTGAAAAAACGACCATGGGAGCTTTGAGCAACAGGTGGATGACCCCCAACCTGTTGGTAAGCTTCTTGACCTTCGTTTACCTTGATTCCATGGTGGAAATCGAAAATCAATGCATGATTTCTTCATATCTCGATCCCATCTTCAATTCTAACCATTCCTTTTCACTCAAAGATTGAGAACGAGCTTTGGGATAGTGAAAAGAGCTGCATCCACCATTTTTGACGTGATCTTGAAGCTTTGAAGCTCAATTGGAGGCGGGTTTTATAACTTGAACCCTTGAACTTTGTTATTGATTCCATATTTTTATCAATTGTTGATTCCTTCATTATTCCCAAAATTTTATTTGAATGATTGGTGAAATCACCATGGAAATTACAGAAAGTTTCGTGGGTTTGTAGCTTGAAGATGATGATTTCATCTTAAGCACACACATAAACATGGGCAACCGGTTTTCAAAACCGATTGAGTTAATTCGGTTACAAAACTGAATGGATAATTGATTTCAAGACCGAATGGGTAATTGCTCTTAAGATCAAATGGGTAATTGATCTTAAGACCAATTGGAGATACTTGCTGATGTAATTGGACGTTGATCCAATGGTCCTAATTGATTGGTTGAACGAAACCCTAGATGCCCAAATAGTTTCAAAACCATGTGGTGTTGAAATGCCAAAATCGGATGGAGATCTAAAGTGATCAAATCATTTGGAGATTTAAGGTGATGATTGATCCATTGATCAAATGGTTGATAATAATGATTATCAATGATAGGTACAAAGGTTGAAATCCTAAAGTACCGAGATGATCAATACCTTTAGAATGGTTAACCCTAAAAGCTTATGAAAGCAATGTCTCAATACACTATGTCAACCATAGTTGTACATATTTGATTGAAAGGTTGATGTAACCTAATCAAGTTGAGTGGATTATAGAAATGAATTCATACATGAGTATTAATTATGAAGAATATGTGATTAGAGTATGATCCTTAGTAAAGAGAACATGAAACCCTAATATAGTTGGTTAATAAGCCATAATCCTAAAAGTTGGGCCATCCTGAGTGAAACCCTAGTCTAGAGTAATGATGTAACCCTAATTTAGGGTGATGATATAAGAAACCCTAATTATGGGTAATGGAAGATGAAACCCTAATTGGGATAAATAGTAAACCCTAATTATGGGTAATTGAATGGAAACCCTAATTAGGATGAATAGCAAATCCTAATTGTGGATAATTGAATTTAAACCCTAATTGAGGGCGATGTCATGTGAAACCCTAATTGAGGGTGATGCCATGTGAAACCCTATGCAATGGTATGATGAGGAGCCCTAATATAGGGTGAAGGTATGTGAAACTCAAATTTTGAGTTATAATAAGTGAAGCCCTAATCTTAGGCAATATGATGATAAACCATAACCCTAATAAGAGAACCCTAATGATAAAATAGTGGGTATTACCTTATAAAGATGAAACATCTCAAATGGTTGATCATAGGCAACTTTATAGTAATCAATGCCTTAACCTGAAATGAGTCCATATCATTGAAGATAGTTGGATCATTCTTGTGTGTGACCTATGCACTTCCTGGTAAAAGTGATAGGTTAGTGGATGAAAGCATTAAGATGGGAAATACCTTAATCCAAGATAAGTTGATAACTCAAGTAAGTTGGAAGTGATGAGGAAAGTTATACATCAAGATATGATTGATATCACTTTTAGCATCCCAAGGTTGATAAGCATTGATGTACCTCAAATCCAATATACTTGGATAGGAAAAACATGAAGTATGTTATGTAAATTGTTACAATGAATTGTAATGAGTTTGATATACTTTGATAAGAATAGGCTAATATACCTTGAGAATGGGGTTAAGCTAAACTAATGAGTATGATGTAATCATACCATGATAAGGATGAGAAATGAACTCATACCTTGTATTGATAATCATTTAATGATAAATGTTAATAAGTAATAAACATGATTGAATACTCGAGATGTTAATGGATGCTCCTAGAGGTGTGGAACAATATATTAAGGTTGATTTGATAAATATGAAATCCTAATTAATGTGAGATGGGAAACCCTAACCCTAAATTGGGTAATGGGACATGAGAAACCCTAATGTGATGTGAATAGTAAGCCCTAACCCTATTGAGGGAATAGTGGTGTTACTATTGTATTACATGAGGTGATATGTTATTGTTTCCTAGTGAGAGGTGGCAAGATGTGTAATGGACTTGTGAGCCATATGATTAGATGTTGCCTAGTGATAGGTGACAAGATGTTTAATGCCCTTGTGAGCCATATGATTATATGTTGCCTAGTGAGAGGTGACAAGATATTTTATGGGCCTTATGAGCCATTAGAACAATTGTGACATAGTGAAAGGTACCAAGATGATTATAAAAGTTTATTGTAAGAAATGATAATTTTTTAATAAACTTAATAAAAGGAACAAGTGTATTCAATAAAGAATGTGAAAAGCTATGAAGGATAACCTCAGGGTTCTCAGCCTAAAGAAGGATGTGATGATCAATGATGAGTTCAAGGAATTTATATTGCATGATCTGTGTAATCAGGATTGGTTAAAGTCCAATACCTGGCAGAGGCATGAAGCCTATAATCAGGAGTGGTTAGAGTCCACTTCCTGGCTATGTAATCAGGAGTGGTTAGAGTCCACTTCCTGGCTGTGTAATCAGTATTGGTTAAAGTCCAATACCTGGAAGAGGCATGAAGCCTGTAATCAGGAGTGATTAGAGTCCACTGCCTGGATATGTAATCAGGAGTGGTTAGAGTCCACTGCCTGGCTGTGTAATCAGGATTGGTTAAAGTCCAATACCTGGCAGAGGCATGAAGCCTGTAATCAGGAGTGGTTAGAGTCCACTGCCTGGCTGTGTAATCATGAGTGGTTAGAGTCCACTGCCTGGCTGTGTAATCAGGATTGGTTAAAGTCCAATACCTGGTAGAGGCATGAAGCCTATAATCAGGAGTGGTTAGAGTCCACTGCCTGGCTGTGTAATCAGGATTGGTAGAGTCCAATGCCTGGTGATGTAATCAAGATTGGTTAAAGTCCAATACCCGGCAGAGGCATGAAGCCTATAACCAAGGGATTGGCATAATCCAATGCCTAGATAGAATATGATGATGTATACTCTTATGTCTGGAATAATTCAATATTTGTTTAGCAGATTGGCTAAGGCTAACAGATGAAAACAAGAGTGAATCATGGGTGACATATTAGGATAATAAGGAAAAACTTGAGATGTTTAAATGATATGGTAGATAAATGATATACATGTTCTTCCTATTCCTTATTAAGAAGATAGATGATTTATTGTTCTATCATAAATAGTTGCAATGATTTAAAAGATGAGAATGCTTTAAACTGATTATCCTCTGCCTAGTTTTATATCATTAAACTGCAATAATAATGTTTTTGGCGGAGATTATATCTCTCGTTGGGGCAATTACAATTGTCTCACCCCCGTGGGATCCAACATTTTTAGGTGGACAAGCACAGAGGAGACTGAGAATATCTTACAGAGGAAGAACATCAATAGCAGCAAGGGTAATAGTGACAGCTCAAGTTGAGTGTACTATCTATCGTGTCTTGTAGATAGAAGTCCTATGTGTCGTCTCTGTACTCTCAGGTCCTCAGAGTTAGTGGTTAGTTCTTTTAATGTATCGATCTGAGATTTTGGCTTGATGCCTTGAGATTTTGAGTTGCTTAAGTATAACTCTGACAAAGTAATTGTTATATATAATTCTCGAGAAGATATAATACATGTGATATGCTTATGAACTAGGATGTAGATGATATACATTGGTTCTGATAAAAGAGTTTTCTTGTGTATGGACCTATTTGCAAAATGTTTAAATTTTTAGTGATTTTTGTTAATCCGCTGCGAATGATACGCTTCCGCATTAGTTAATCTTATTTTTATGAGTTGGATGCCACAATTTAGTGGTATCAGAGCTCTAGGTTCGTTGAGTCTACAGAGACATAGGACTAAGGTGTCAAGTATGTTATAAGTGTACCCCAATGTATCTTATAGTGCCTTCTGTTTATGCAGAAGAAGATATATAACTCCAAGATGTCTGGAGAGCACGAGGAACACGTTGTTGAGAGCAATGTTGCGGCAACAGTGGGAGGTGCAAGGTATTAGGCGAGGGAGGAACCAGTGCCTAAAAATCTCCATGTTGATGAAGTCATGAGAGGAAACCCAGATGTTCATAATCTTTTTGGGCAACTCATGACTACACTGAAGTATATGGCAGACCAGATGCCAGCACCAGCACCTAGGGCACCAATTTCCAATGAGGGATATGGGTCTAGTAAGACCTTTGAACGACTACATCATGTAGGAGCCATAGAATATGCTGGGACATCTGACCCAGCAGATGCTGATCTCTGGCTCACTGAATTAGAAAAGGCTTTTAAGATCCTTAGTATCCCAGATGCTAACAGAATTAAACATGTTGTGTACCTTTTGAAGGGTAGTGTTGGACATTGGTGGGCTATAGAAGAAATAAAAAGGAATGATGAAGAGGTTGGATGGGAGGAATTCCGTTGAGAATTCGTCAATAAGTATTTTCCAAGGACTTATTTAGATGAAAAGATCTCACAGTTTGAGAAGATACGACAGGGAGCCATGTCAATAAGTGAATATGAGGTTAAGTTCATGGAACTTTTAATGATTTTTTCCTCATATGGATGCTACTGAGGAGGAAAATATTCGATGTTTTGAAAAAGGATTGAATGCAGAGATGTCTATTCCGGCATCATCCCTAGAAAGTAGAGAGAGGTTTTCCACATTTGTGGAGTCAATTCGAAGGATAGAAGGGTCTATGACAAAGAAACATGAGACAGACCTTAAAAGGAAGTCTAAATAGTCACAGGAACAAGGAATTGGTGGTACTAAACAATCAAAGATTTCAGTAGTACTGACTCAACCACAATGTAGTGCACCCAAGCAACAGTCACCTAAAAGGCTCAGAGCCTGCTATAGATGTGGACATAGAGGACATCTGAGGTGGCAATGTCCAAATAGAAAGTGTTGGGGTGACCCAACATACAAGACACTAGATAACTGGTAGAAGGTAGGCTTGTCAAGATAGAACTTTCTATTTTGAATTATCTTTTGTTCCCTACTAAAAGAAAGGTAGTTGTTATTTAGTTTATTTGTATAATCCTTTGAGGATATGAGGAAGAGATAAGTAGAATGAAAACTTGTGTTCAGTTTAATATTCTTTTATATGTTTTGAAGTTTCTCTTTCTCCTTTAAGGAAGGGAAGAGATTAAAAAGGAACTCAGAGAAAAATCTGAGATATTAAGTATATCAAAATTTAAAGAGATGAAAAAATAAAATAAAATAAATACATACTAACTAATTTCAGTTCTTGAATACCCTGGCCAGGTATTCATTTATTGACGGCAAGGTAAGTATGACATACCTATATTGTTATCTTTCTGATTACTCTGATCAAGTAATCATTCTGAAACAATCCAAAGAAGCCTAATCAAGAAGGAGATGTGGCATGGAAATTTCTACCACATTCTAATCGATATACGGAGGAATTTCATTTAATTATAAATAAACTTATAAACAAAAATGAAGATGAGGATATGATGTGTTTATTAACACATGTGTTATATACCAAGGTAGGGGATTCTGGTATCTGAGAAATATCGAGCTATTTTATGATGGTTACCTGGAATGGTTAACTGTGGAATCAGTCCAGTTACCTAATGTAGCATGGACATCATATGTTAGGGGTTTATGCTTTGCATAAACATAACATTGATGAGAATGAACTATTTGAAGGAATAATTGTAAAATTATTGCAAGAAAAGTTTATCAAATTAAATTAACAAATAACCTCGATCTAAATAAGAAAAGTGTTACCTGACACAGAATTAACTCCACAGTCAATAATGAAAGGATAGTGGAGTATGTGTCCTATGTGTTTGATTCTATGAGAATTTTGTGTGGAAGAACTTTGTATTGATCAAAGTTATATGGTGTCTCCATAATAATGAGATGTTATGTGGAGACTTGATGATACAACAAATGAATAATATATGTCTCCTTTTTATCTGGGATTTCGGGGACGAAATCCTTGTTAGGGGTTTATGATTTGTAACATCCCTGACCTGGGTTATACCTTAACCCTAGGTGTTTTTCTTAATAAAGTTAATTATATGCTTTCTCTTATTTCTTGAAAATTAATTAAGGTTCAAGGGGAACTTATGTTTCAATTTTAGTCCTTTTCGAATAATGTTGAAACATTGTTTTGCTTGTTTTGGACTAAAATGCAAATTACCCAAGTTGAGGGGTTAAATTGCAAATGTTACATGATAAGATGTTCCTCATGTGTTGAAGAATTAGGAGAATGAATATGATGCAGAGGTAAGGCTTGTGGTAGCCTGAGTACCAAGAAAGAGTTGAAAAAGCAATGTTTGTGCATTAAAACCTAGTTTTGGTGTAATGTGCAATTTACCCAAAACCTAGGGTTCAATATGAAAATTACCACTTCAAAATAGTCCCTAATGTTTCTTGGCATCATGTAGAGCAAACAAAATAAGGGGGCGCCTCATTTGGATCACTTTGGAGGAGAGAGAATCTTGATATTAAAATAATCAAGATTTAAGCATAAATTGGAACTTTACTTCAATTTAAAGCAAAAATAAATATATTAATTGAAGAGCCCTTCAACCAGAAGGAGAAGGATGATTTTGCAAAATAATGGACGACCATGTGCCTTGAAAAGGCACAAAAATATCTCAAGCACGTGGATAACCCACTCACATTATTAAAAGAAAAAGAAATATCCACTAACTTATGGATATTATTATTATAAGGGTTAAGGTGCTTAATTTGTTTTCCTTTAATTCATGGATAATTGAGTGGAATATGAGGCAAAGGGGCTATCCTCATAACCAAGTAATGGAAGGGGGAAGGTGGCAAGGAAACGGAGAAGATAATCCCTACTTTCTCTCTCTTAAATGAATTTTCAATAAAATTCATATATATGCTCCTTTATCCATGAGTTGAAAGGGAATTCTGAATCCACTTTCACTTCTTACTTGCAAAAAAGACCAAGGGATCTTGGAGCAACAGGAGGACGACCCCCAACCTGTTGGTAAGCTTCTTGACCTTCGTTTACCTTGATTCCATGGTGGAAATCGAAAATCAATGCATGATTTCTTCATATCTCGATCCCATCTTCAATTCTAACCATTCCTTTTCACTCAAAGCTTGAGGACGAGGCTTGGGATAGTGAAAGGAGTTGCATCCACCATTTTTGACGTGATCTTGAAGCTTTGAAGCTCAATTGGAGGTGGGTTTTATAACTTGAACCCTTGAACTTTGTTATTGATTCCATATTTTTATCAATTGTTGATTCCTTCATTATTCCCAAAATTTTATTTGAATGATTGGTGAAATCACCATGGAAATTACAACAAGTTTCTTGGGTTTTTAGCTTGAAGATTATGATTTCATCTTAAGCAAACACCTCAACATGGGCAACCGGTTTTCAAAACCGATTGAGTTAATTCGGTTACAAAACTGAATGGATAATTGATTTCAAGACCGAATGGGTAATTTCTCTCAAGATCAAATGGGTAATTGATCTTAAGACCAGTTGGAGATACTTGCTGATGTAATTGGACGTTGATACAATGGTCCTAATTGATTGGTTGAAGGAAACCCTAGATGCCCAAATAGTTTCAAAACCATGTGGTGTTGAAATGCCAAAACCGAATGGAGATCTAAAGTGATCAAATCATTTGGAGATTTAAGGTGATGATTGATCCATTGATCCAATGGTTTTTTAATAATGATTATCAATGATAGGTACAAAGGTTGAAATCCTGAAGTACCTAGATTATTAGTACCTTTAGAATGGTTAACCCTAAAATCTTATGAAAGCAATGTCTCGATACACTATGTCAACCATAGTTGTACATATTTGATTGAAAGGTTGATGTAACCTAATCAAGTTGAGTGGATGATAGAAATGAATTCATACATGAGTATTAATTATGAAGAATATGTGATTAGGGTATGATCCTTAGTAAATAGATCATGAAACCCTAATCAAGTGGGTTAATAAGCCATAATCCTAAAACTTGGGAAATCCTGAGTGAAACCCTAGTCTAGAGTAATGATGTAACCCTAATTTAGGGTGATGATATAAGAAACCCTAATTATGGGTAATGGAAGATGAAACACTAATTGGGATAAATAGTAAACCCTAATTATGGGTAATTGAATGGAAACCCTAATTAGGATGAATAGCAAACCCTAATTGTGGATAATTGAATTTAAACCCTAATTGAGGGTGATGTCATGTGAAACCCTAATTGAGGGTGATGCCATGTGAAACCCTATGCAATGGTATGATGAGAAGCCTAATATAGGGTGAAGGTATGGGAAACTCAAATTTTGAGTTATAATAAGTGAAGCCCTAATATTAGGCAATATGATGATAAACCATAACCCTAATAAGAGAACCCTAATGATAAAATAGTGGGTATTACCTTATAAAGATGAAACATCTCAAATGGTTGATCATAGGCAACTTTATAGTAAGCAATGCCTTAACCTGAAATGAGTCCATATCATTGAAGATAGTTGGACCATTCTTGTGTGTGACCTATGCACTTCATGGTAAAAGTGATAGGTTAGTGGATGAAAGCATTAAGATGGGAAATACCTTAATCCAAGATAAGTTGATAACTCAAGTAAGTTGGAAGTGATGAGGAAAGTGATACATCAATATATGATTGATATCACTTTTAGCAACCCAAGGTTGATAAGCATTGATGTACCTCAAATCCAATATACTTGGATAGGAAACAAATGAAGTATATTATGTAAATTGTTACAATGAATCGTAATGAGTTTGATATACTTTGATAAGAATAGGCTAATATACCTTGAGAATGGGGTTAAGCTAAACTAATGAGTATGATGTAATCATACCATGATAAGGACGAGAAATGAACTCATACCTTGTATTGATAATCATTTAATGATAAATGTTAAAAGTAATAAACATGATTGAATACTCAAGATGTCAATGGATGCTCCTAGAGGTGTGGAGCAATATATTAAGGTTGATTTGATAAATATGAAATGCTAATTAATGTGAGATGGGAAACCCTAACCCTAAATTGGGTAATGAGACATGAGAAACCCTAATGTGACGTGAATAGTAAGCGCTAACCCTATTGAGGGAATAGTGGTGTTACTATTGTATTACATGAGGTGATATGTTATTGTTTCCTAGTGAGAGGTGACAAGATGTGTAATGGCCTTGTGATAAAAGATCTTGAGGCTCATGGTGATTCACATCTTATCTTAACTTATCTTATCTCATATCAGAAAAGCCTATGTACTTGCATCATCAAGCTTATGTCAAAACCTCAAAATTGAACTCAAATCCTCAAAGACAAATATATATATCATCACAATTCATCTTATATCATCTATATAAATCTTAGTTCTTATTATCTAAACATATTTCATCTATTCCAGCTATCACATATTCCAACAAGGCTCTAGACATCTAATCTAGAACTATTCTCTCTTCTAGACTGATGTCATACACTTTCAATTAGGTTGCATGACCACCTCCTACTCGTACATTTCTGGAGACACAATTTGTAATACATATATATAATATTATATAGTTTTTCTCTGATAAAACATGCGTCAGAGAAAACTACCGAGGTTTGATTCGATTGGAATAAAAATTTGAATCCACAAAAAAGTGCCCCACACATGGCAGAGAGTCAAGTGCCATGTCACCTAGTGAAAAGGGTGAGAACACAGTGTAGACTAGTGTAGCTACCTAAAACATAGATGCGTCATATGTTAAAGGTTTCTCATCCCATGATGTATGCCATTTCCAAATAATGCAACATCCCATACCGCTGCACTATAAGGAAAGAACGACACCTAAGGACATGCTATACAACAAGCACTAGTCTAAACCTCATTCTATGACATCTAGGTGTTAACCTAGAGGCTAAGTCAGATCTAGTCTCAAAAGGATGACTAATCTAACCCTAATGATTTTCAAGTTCAAGGTTCTTTAGTTTTGAGTTGCATAGTGAGAAAATTGCATGCTTTTCTATTCTTCTTGCTCTGATACCACCTGTGATGTCCTTGGATTTTCTAAAACTTAATTTGATTTGTGACATACAAATTAAAACCTCACCTTAGTGAGAATCCCAATTCAAACGCCACCTTTAGTGTTAGGACCAGTTTTAGGGTTAACTCCAGAGAGAATGAGACCCATGGGAAGAAGGTCAGAGAACCTAAACTCCAAGATATGAGAATTATGAGAAATATGTGATATGATATGTCCTAAACTAGACTACTCCTAAGTTAATGGGTTGAGTTACATTATGCATGATTCATGGTGTAGCATCCAACTCATAAAAAAAGATTAACTAATGCAGAAGCGTATCATTCGCAGCGGATTAACAAAAATCACTAAAAATTTAAACCTTTTACAAAGAGGTCCATACACAGGAAAACTCTTTTATCAAGAACCGATGTATATCATCTATATCCTATTTCATAAGCATATCACATGTACTATCTCTTCTCGAGAATTATATACAACAATTACTTTGTCAGAATTATACTTAAGCAACTCAAAATCTCAAGGCATCAAGCCAAAATCTCAGATTGATACATTAAAAGAACTAACTACTAACTTTGAGGACCTGAGAGTATAGAGACGACACATAAGACTTCTATCTACAAGACACGACAGATAGTACACTCAACTTGAGTTGTCACTACTGTCCTTGCTGCTATTGATGTTCTTCCTCTACAAGATATTATCAGTTTCCTCTGTGCTTGTCCACCTAAAAATGTTGGATCCCACGGGGGTGAGACAATTGTAATTGCCCCAGCGAGAGATATAACTCTCCTCCAAAAACATGATTATTGCAGTTTAATGATCTAAACAATAGGATCTTAAGACAGCAGGTCCACCTGTACATCAGCTCGCCATACAACTCTCAACCATCCTGGTCTTCAAGAGCATATGTTTACAACCTAAACAAAAGATTACATGTGGTACGTGTCAGCACAATATTCAAGAATATTGTACTGAGTATACCTACATGTCTTTTTATATACCTCTCATTACTAAGACTTGGCAATAAGATAAAACTAATACTTGGCAGTAATAAAAGATAACAAAATCATACTTAAACTAGAAAGTTTATTAACAAAAAAGCACACATATTTTAAGCACATTTCCATCATATATCTCGTACATCTGCCACCAAAGGGATAGATGCTTTTAGGCCTTATGATCTCCTACCAAAGAGTTAGATCATATATACAATGTGATCTCCTACCAAAGAGTTATATCACTTCAATGCACATTACTACCAAAGAGTTTAGTGCTATCATATGATGGATCAGATATCTGATGTTTCATGTGTTCATATCCATATAAGTATGAAAAAATCAAGGAAGATATCATACAAGAACAATCATTTCATTGAATACCATATGCCAAGTATTTATACACACATAATACAACCATATTGCATAGTAGGCCAAGTAAGAGGTAAGGGCGTACCTTAGAAAGGGATATCCTAATAACCACATTCCTGATGTCAACTATATCCTTTTCAACCCCTGATCAAGACAAGATCATGTATTATCATCATATTCTCATCATCGTTAACCCTAGTTATGTCTATTTTAGGGTTTAGCTTGGTCATTAATATATGTGCATCATTATTTGTTTTAACTTCTTGAAATGAGGCTATTGGTCTTAGATCCCAGATTATGATATATGTTTGATTATTCAGCTGCATAATATTATGTGTACATATTAACCCTAGGTTACATGTATTAGTCATGTTGGGGTTTTCTCATCATTTTAGGATCATTTAACATGTAACATCATTTACATGCGTAATTATGATCTCAGAGTTACATATTACCTTCCAATTGTTGATATGAACTCATACTATAGTTTTTAGAATTTTGTGAGCATATATGCAATTATTGCACATTAATTAGGGTTATTATCCCTATTTAGATATATAAGGAAAATTACATGATTTCATGAATCAACAGCATAATCATTGACCTTAAATGGATTATAAATACGAATATGGATTACTGACATTTTATCATAATTTTAGGCCATCGTTTGACATTTATTATCCATCAAACATGTGTAACATATCATACATGATATCACTGTGTTTTAAGCATCGAAATGATGATATTATCATTCTACTATGTTCTACTCATTGTTCTGAACATTTTGATATCTTATTTGTATTTTTCTAATAAATGAGCTAATTACTATGAATTATCAAAGATCAACATATATATTGTTATTTTTTACCTTTCTTGGCTAGTCGGCTTCTGCCACATGGACACCAAGGTGACGTTACACCTTGTTTTGGCTGTCTGGTTAGGTTCAACATTGATCCCGGTGGTCTATCATGATTTGACTCGGTCTATTATTTGGGTCGTTCAGTTGGACGGGAGCTGGAGCCGATCTGCTCCCACCCTCTTTCTCCTGTCTCAACTCCATGCATGCCTTCCCTGTGACCTGGTACAGGTGTCGCCACAAGGGATTCTTTCGATGAGCAATTGACTACTTAAGAGTGCTCCTTGTCAGCTACTTAAGCCTCCATCACCTTCGGCTACCTCTTTCGGACCTCCATGGCCACTCTCTCCCAGGATGCAACTATGGAGCTCATTCTCCACCAGATCGCCGTCGTAGGGTTTGGTTGTGGTAGAGCAAAGAGGGATGTCAACTCCTCACTTACAACCTCTAAAATATACACACTAAAAGCTCATTCAGACCTCCTCTAATCCCTTTGCCATCTCCATTTAAGCTGGGGATTCCTCGACAGCCACAACCGATCTCCATCCTCAACCCCAACAAAGTGGAACTGGGCACCTAGAGAAGCCTCTACAGAACAGATTGGAAAGGCCTCAAATGAGAACTCCAGACCTCCATATTCCTTTTCTCTCTCTCATCTTCTTTGAAACCACCTTCTAGATCCCTTTTCTACTCTTGGCCACAACCTACTCGGTGTGGTGGAGAGGCAGCGAGAGGCAAGGCCTCGTTCTCCTTACCTATTGAACCAAGATTACACAAATAAGTGCTCGGGAGTCTCCTTCTATTGATTCAAGGACAAATACTCATTCATAGAAATATCTCAGCCATGATCTTTAACCAAAATGTTGTGAAGAGATCACTGTGTAGGCTAGGCTCTAACTGCAAGGTTGAAGACAATGATTGTAGCCACTCGATCTGAATATGCAGCTAGGATTCTTCCTCTCCTTTGGCAATCTGTGGCACCCTTAATGATGGAGGTATGTCCACTTTATCAAGATTCTAAGGATAAAATAGAGCCATGCATCCTAGACAAGAATCCATGGGTGTGTGACACAACCAACTTAAGCTAAAAATCTAGCACTTTGGTCCATGAAACACCAATAATGTGCATTATTTCCAGAATTTCAAACCTTAACAACTTCCTCTAGGATAATCCAATTTATCTAAAATTTTAACCACATCTTTATCATACCTCAAGGTACAAACCAATCAATTTTGGTGACAAAATTCAACTATTTGAACATTTAATTAAATACCTCACAAAGGTATAAATTTAAGGATCTTAATCATGTTATCAATATCATTTGACATCCAAACTTTGACAAAACACTTGGGACTCTCAAAACAACTCAACATGCATGAATTCACTTTTGTCATTGGACATTTAAGGATTCTAAAAGTCTACCCCATCACATCAACCAAGGCAAGTATACAAGTAGTCTACTTAAGTGCTTTGGGATTGAGAACACCAAGTTGATGGACAACCCCATGTCAAACACCGCCAAACTTAACTGAGATGAAGAAAGTGAGAAAGTGAATGAGAATATCTATATAGGTATGATTGGAAGTTTAATTTATTTAACTACCTCTAGACCTAACATTATGTTTAGTGTTGGCTTGCGTGCTCTCTTTCAATCAAATCCCAAGAAATCACATCTTATAGCTATTAAGAGAATTTTGAGGTACTTAGCCAAGACCCAAAACTTTGGACTATGGTATCCTAAGTCATGGGACTTTACTCTTACTGCTTATAGTGATGATGATTATGCAGGATGTTTGATTGATAGAAAGTGCACAAGTGGCACTTGCTTCCTCCTATGATCATGCTTGGTGTCTTGGTTTTCTAAGAAACTTAGCACAGTGTCTCTATCAACTACCAAGACTGAATACATTACAGTTGGGAGTTGTTGTGTCCAGGTCCAATGGATGAAGAAAATGCTCAAAGACTTTAACATTTATTTTGATGCTTCTCCTATCTTTTGTGACAATACTAGTGCAATCAATTTATCTTACAACCCTATATTGCATAGTAGATCCAAGCATATAGAGGTTCGTCATCATTTTCTTCATGATCACATTACCAAAAAGGATATTTATATCACACATGTGGATATAGAAAATTAGTTGGTGGACATTTTAATTAAACCCCTAGCTAGAGAGAAATTTAATTTTATTATATCTAAACTGATCGTGACTGCTTTGGATGAATCTGATCTGCCTTCTAGCTAGTTTCTATCTATCCAATATACTTTTCTCATGTATTGATCACCCTTGCTTGCTAAAGTGCTAAAATTTCATGTTCTTATGCCTTTTTTTGCTTATTTTGGGTATTTCTCACAAAGGCTTGTTTTATCGCTAAATAGTACCCAATGATGAGTGATATGTGCCTAAGTATGTCTAAAATGCAAAATGGACCAGAAAAATAAATTTAATTAGCACTCAAACGGTGAGAAACTAAGATTTCTAATGTTGGGACAAAACTTCTATCGGTTAAGTTGCCAACTCGACCGATTGGTGGTCGATGGCTTTTGTAAAAAACAATTTGGTCAAGTTTCTTTCTCACAGAACTCGACCGATGTCTGGGCTGGACCAAATCTTAAGTAGGTTTTGATCGACTATTCTCCCTCTCAACTAGAGAACAGTCAAATGATTCCTCATCCAGCTCTCTCAAGCTCTCAACCCTAGCCCCAACCTTCCCTCTTCTAGCCCTAGCTAGCCCTTGTTTGACCTTCCTAGACACTTTTTCTATCTTCCCTAGGTGGTTATACAACTTTTGGTGGTGTTTTTCTTGTGTTTGGTGTCGCAATCCTCTTCATTTTGCCTCCATGGCCTCAAATGGGAGAAAGAGAGCTGCCCCTTCCGGAGTACCATCATCTTCTTCAAATATCACCTCATCCCCTTTGATGACACCTTCTTTGTTTCCAACAAAGCTCTAAATAGGTACAAGGAACTCCTTCCTAGGAATCATTTCCCTTTTGGTGCCTTATTTGGGCATCGTTCGCACAAACAAGAGGTTACATATGAGGTTTTTGAGTTTCTTTATGACCATCACCTTGCTGCCCTGAGTGTTGAAAGTCAGTGCCTCCACAATTCCATGACAAGCAATAAGGCGGTTCATGAATTCTATGCAAATTTTTCGTGGAATTATGACACTCTTATACCCCCTCCTAATACTCAAGTGATTATCACTTCCATGATTTTTGGTAAGAAATCAACAATCTCATAAGATACTTTGAATATGTTTTGCAATGGACTGAGGTAATTGACAAATGGAGGAAAGACTATCCTGAGTATTTTGACCTTCTTGACCCTAAGGCCTTCTATCAGCAATATGATATCACTCTCCATGATATTCACAAGTTCTTGAAGAAGCCTCAGACACCCTATAGGAAGAAATCCACCATACCACCCTCTTCCTTGGGCCTCAAAAACCACATACTCGCTTTGGTAGTCAACTGCAATATTCACCCCAAAAAGAATTAAACTCAAATTGCAGAGAATATCGCAGTGATTATATTCTATCTTTTGAAGAACATATGAGTCAAGTGGTCTTGATACATTCTTCACCATATGACCTACTTTGACTCTAGAAAGAATACTCGTGGCACCCACCCACCCTACCCAGCCTTGATATGTGGTCTCTTCACCTTTGCGACTGAGAAGTATCTTTTTCATTATTTTCATTACAAACCTTCTAGAAAAGGAGTTACCATCAGTGAGACCACTCTCAAGAAAACCCTTTTGCCTACATATTCTTCCACCACTCCTGGAGTCTCTACCTCTACTCAGGCACCTCCACCTCCCTCCCGACCTTCCCACGCCTCATTTCATGTATCTAATGAAGCCCTCATGGGTTACATGGTGCATCAGTAGGCGTACATCCTATAGGTTTAGGAGCACCTGCATCAGGATCTTTGTTAGATCATGTCTACCATGAACCTATCCTTTTCCCATCCTTACCTTGCCTACCGACCCTACCCAGGTGATGATAATGCTTCCTATGTATATAATCACTTCTACTCAGCCCATCCACCTACTGCTTCTGCTGCTACACCCTCTGTTGTTGGTGGACCTACCCCTTCACCTATCACTGGTGTGCTACCTCTCCCTACCGGCCCCATATCTACCCTACTTGCAAGCTTTGACACTTCTTCTCCCACTTTCCCTCAGGCCAAGGAGCTCCATGATCTTAGCATGACTTGAGATGGGTAGAATGCCATGTGGCATGGTCGTGGTTTTGGTTCTTCTACCGATGAGGAGATGCCCAAATAGGTTGATGAGGAAGTTGTTGCTATTGACGAAAAGGCATCTGAGAGTGATGACCATGAGGATGGTTCTTATGATGATGGCCTTGTTGTTGACTCTAGTGATGAAGGTGAAGCTGCTTCTTCTACTGCACCTTCAGATGGAGATGAGGAATACGAGCTTGAAGCTTTAGATGATGATGTCAATGATGACCCTTTGGACTTAGATAGCCTACACACTTAGATGTTTTAGTTTTTCGTCTTTATATATTGATCATATACATATTTCTAGACTATTTTGTACTCAAGACATCTGGGCACATCATCTGAGTTGTACTATTTCTATCATCATATTGTTTTCATCATTTTGGCTTGTAGTTGCTTTGAGAACGTGCTCCTATGTTGTAATCTTAATCTTTTATATCATAACTCTATGTATGTTCTATAATGTGAGTTAATGGTATGGTTTCCATATTTTGATTATGACATTAGTTGCTTGTTTCTCTCTCATATCTATTTGATGTGTGTTATGTAGTTGCATGTTTTATCTTATGTTTTGGTTGTGCTGGGAGAAGGCCTATTTTTATGATCTTCTACACCCTTACATTTTGATAGTGTCAAAAGGGGGAGAGAATTTTGATGTTTTAAAATCTCAATTGTAACATCCCATCCACAACAAAACATGATTACATACTAACCAGTGGATTACCGAAAATCACAGGAAATTAAAACCAATTTACAACAAGCACCACAAGATGAAGCATATTACATTTGATCCAACACTTTCATTTCATAACATCTTTTCAAGGTGTTACAACATTTTCCCATCATCTCTTTACATGAAATAACTGTTTTTCATGTTGTTTTACATCAAGATACATACCAAAACCTTTCATCGATTATTATACAAGAAATATCGAAAAGCTCTCCCGAAGACCTGAGCGTACAGGGATGACACATAGGACTCTACTTTTAGACACTATCTATTCCACCGGGTACGATACCTCTGCATATCATCCGTATCTACACGATCTTCATCTCGCCAGGAACGTCCACCTAAAAAGGGTTATTAACCAGTGGGGTGAGACACACAGTCCCAATGAGAAACATAACCCTCTACCAGCTTTATTATGATCACAGATAATTGATATAAGCAGATTATAAGAGCAGCATACTGAGCAGGGCCAATCTTACCACCAATCTTACCAAGATATTTATGAGGCCTATAACCAGGTACTCTTTATGGAACATGATTGACAAGATAAGCTTTATAAGAACTCATCACATGATATAAGGTTCATATGATAAACTGCAGTTTATAACTAGATCAACTTGTACAAAGAAGGCCTCAACCAATGTTCCATATTTGCCCTAAGCAGGATACTATACAGCTTGATTATGAATTATTATGCCCTGAGGAAGTGAGCCGTACCGCTCAATTCCAACCTTCAGCTGCGAAGCCCAAAGCCGGTGCCATACAAGGTCAATGGATGATCCGGACTCCACGACCTCTCCTCCTCGTGGTCAGTGCACGATAACCAACAAAGTGGCCTCGACCACAGGGTCAGTCCCATAGGCTGCCCTATCTATAGCCCGACTTGGTACAAGTCTCGGCACTAGTATACATCTGAGCCACGAGCCAATTCACCATGCTCCCGAGCCATCAACACATTCATGCTCTATCACACTGAGCCATGGACCTATTCACCATGCTCTTATACACATCTTGAGTCTACAACCTTAGTTCATTCTAATCCTCCTATTTTTGGCTAGGAGAAACCCCACATATTCAACAATATGCACTCCGGGTTAATCCAGCAGGAGAACCCATTTTACCATCACCTAAATACTAACGATGATGGATCTATGGCCAGGGCAAACTACATGAGAGATTCATCTATAAATAGTTAATGTATTTTAAGTAGATTGTTGGGGCAATCAAGTTGTATTAAGCAACCACATATAAGACATGAACAACATTAGATTCATTACATTGGTGTTATATTGCTACTACTATTTCCATTTCCCTCAACAATCATCACATTTCCATGGGATATAAATCCCTCACATCATCTCATAGTGCTACTGCCTCTTAAGGCTTCATCATTACACATCATCATGGGATATCAATCCCTAAGTTCATCACATTACACCAGTGCCTCTCAAGTCATCATCAACATCATTAGGGAATATCAATCCCTCATGTCATCACTAGAGGATCACACCTCAACATGCCTTTCCCATCATACTGGTGATATATGTTATCTCATCAACAATATTACTTGGATATTGCACATATATCAAGTGTTATACGAAGCACATAATCATATAATCACCAATGCTCTTACTTGGCTATTAATTCAATACACCTACATGGTTAGCTTGCATAAGAAAGAGATAACTGGATCACCAAACATAGAACATATATCGTTAGATAACATATTATGATTATCATGCTATCAAGGATTTAGGTGCATAGGATTGGAACAACATCCATGTTCATAGATGTGTCAGTAGTTAATTTATATTATTCTTATCAAACTGTGAGCATCCATCATGCCCCATATCTCATGAACATGTCTTTGATTATCATGTCATCAAAATTAAGGTTTATAGCATTGGAATATTCTTCCATCATTATGAACATATACAGATTAATGTCATAACCAGTGTATAAATCAATGCATACTACTGTTACCACATCATGGGTATCCCATCATACCCTATATCGAAAATCATATGTGCATCATCCCTAAGAATTGACTTTAAGGATCATATGCCATGTTCCAACATCCAACTTAATCAGAGGTTCATCTATCATTAACCATAGGTAACCATTATCCAAGGGTTCACAACCTACCTTGTCATAGCTTCATAAATAACAAAGGTGTACACTCAAGATAACGTACATAAGGGTATCGGGTTAGAGCACAACCCTCACTAAAAGCACATCATCTCTCACCAAAGAGTGTGATGCCAACACTATATCGGTTAAGCATGCAACTCTTCACCTGTGTCGGCCAGCACCCATCTAGGGCTACGACCATACCGGCTAACCATTGTCACCTTGGTATTATTCAGCACACAACTCGTGATGCCCAAGGCAACAAACCCTATTGTCAATTTTGTATCGCCCAAGCCACTAAGGCACCATGTCGGGCATAACCACCAGCAAGTTGATAATGAGCAACACATCCTCAAGTGCAATGCCTAAGACATCATATCGGGCAATAGCTGAGAACCCCCATTTAATGTTGTGTTGTGCTATCAGTATTGGGAAACTCCCCGAGACGGGCAACACACCTTCATGGTGTAACGGTAGACTAGAACCAAAGGTGAATCATGCCACTAGAGCTATAAGATGTATCGTCCATCCATGTGCATGGTGGTATCGGCAACCAGATACAAGGGGATATCTATCAAGCATCTTATCGGCCAAAGGCGTAACTCCCACAAGCACCAACTCAGGCATATCGGGAAGGGATACTAGTATTACTCAAAGCTTAACCAAGAGTGGGGCTCTCATCCAAAGTATCATTCAAAGCACACCAAGGCCATACCGTCTAACTCATCATAACGGGTAACACCTCATATTAGGCAACACTCTACTAACTCAACTATCAAGCACCATATCGGGCAAGGGGTCTACAAGGTGTCGTCCAACCATATCGTCCAAAAACAGCCCCTATCGGTCATATAGGGTTAGAGAAACCTTATCATTCAAGGCTCCATGTCGGGCAATAAGTGTTGAGATCACCCTATCGACCAAGCAAGAATGTCACCCCAAACTAGGGTTAGGCATCTGTATCACCCAAGGTACCACTTTTAGGGCTAACGTCCATACCCAAGGTTAGCTCATCGGTTTCACCTACTACCAAAGACATCACCATTATATCGTCCAAGATATTATCCAAGGTCTTAACCCCAAGAGCTTGTCGTACAACTAGAGTAGGGCATTCATGTCGCCCAGTACTATATCTCTCAATTGGGGTTGGAGCTCTTTATGGGCCAAGACACTAAGGTTAGGATTACATGTCGGCCAATCACCATATCGCCCACGATCATCATATTAGGTAGAGGTTCATATCGGTCACACGGTCAACAAAGGTTTCACTTAGCATCTTACCCAATTCTCAACTCTAGAAGAGGGTATTGGGCAACAACCTCAAGGAGCCACCAAGTAGAACATATATCGGCCAAGAGACCAACTAGGTGTCCACCAACCATATCATCCAAACCCCTAACCCTAGGGTAGGAAAGAGGTATCGGTCACCACATCATATCACCCCAAAACATCTAGTCCATAGGCTCACCTTTAAAGTCCAAAGGAGAGAAAGGGGTATTGCCACAAACCATCAACCGAAGCATAACTTATTAAGCAAGGTACTATATCAGGAAAACATAGTTGTATCGGGCAAAGTCCCCATATCGGGCTAGTCATCTTCAACCTCTAGCCACCCATTACCGTCTAGCACAAGAAGAACAAGATAAGAATAGTAGTAAAACGTGACCATCTCTATTAAAACAGATCTCAAGTTCCACATGCATGGCTATCATGGAGAAGGGTACTGATTTAAAGACAAGAATCAAAACATGTGCATATGGAGAGTATACATAATAGAGATAGTTAAGAGTTATGTAACCCGCCTTAATAGGATCTCCATGAAAGGAATCAAGCTTCTTGGTCCAAGCAGCAAACCCACGTTCCTCTCCAAGCACATCACCCATCCAAAGCTCCAAACATGCCTTCAGCACCATCATCATCACCTCAAGAAACAAAGGAAGAAGAAGAAGAAACCATGGTTATGTATAGATCAAGAAGAAGAAAGGAGGGGAGATAACCACGTCCTTTCCCTCTCAAATCAAGGGCCTATCCATGGCCGAGAGGGGAAGAGGAAGGTGAATAAGAAAGCACAAGGAAAAGCTAGCAAAGAAGCATGACTCACCAAGGTCGGATCTTGAGCAAGGAGTCTCCATTGCCAAGGTGCTCATCCTCCCAAGCTCCATGGGAGTTTCCCCAAGCTCCTAAGCTTCCATGCTCGTCCCAAACAGGTAGGGGAAGAAAGTGGCCGATATGGAGCACTTGGTCAAGGAGGAAGGGGGTTATATACACCAAGGAAGAGAGAGGTAGCAAGGGAGAGGTGTCATAACCACATAAACCAAGGTGCCACTTGCTCTTGCACTTAACGCCACTTGTTGTCACCCTAGCTGCTCATGCATGGCCTGTTTATACACTCTAGAATGTGTATCATGCATATGGGAAACTTCGATGGCCAATACACCCCTCTTGGGCGACACACTTTCAAGCCCTAGCCGATACACTAAAGGACAAGGTGGCATATGTGACACATATATGATATAAAGACCATATAGAGATGTCACTCCTCATCAAGCAACCACACAAGGTGACCCTACTTCCATCCACGTTCTAGATGATTCCAAACAGAATGAAGAAGACTCTAGAGCTGATAAATTTCATATTAACTGTCCGCTTTGGGTAATTTGCAATTTACACCAAAACTAGCACACAAAGCACAAGCATCAACCAACCAAGCTCAAACTTGGAACATAGGTCCTCCACAAGGTGCCCCAAAACATCATTCTCTTTCTAATGATGCAAGAGAACTAAAGGTATGCTTTAAATGTGATATATTGCAATATAACCCCTTACTTTGGGTAAATTGCACTTTGGTCCCAAAATAAGCAAACGTCGCTCAAACATCATCCAAACGGGACCAAACTGGAAACATGAGCTTGTCACATGATATCAAAACATCTAGAGAGATTAGATTAAGGTTCTAAGCACCTTTCATAAGAAAAGCAAAAAGGGTTAGCCCAAAACATGGGTCAGGGTCCTTACAAGTCATAAACCCCTAATAAGGATTTCATCCCTGAAATCCCAAGTAGAAAGAAGACGGGTGTTACTTGTGCATCGCATCATACAACCCCGCAAAGCTCCTAAGTGGTACAGATCTGTAACCAACATACTTTCTCTTCTCCCAGAGCCACTCAGGGTTTCCTTGTATTGGTCATAGACTCAACCCTCAGTCTCATCATCCTTTGTCTGGTAACACTCTTAGATACCGGAACATCATATGAAACTCGTATTACTCAGGTATCAGTTCCTTCTACTGATGTATCACATTCCTCGTTACGTTTCTGCTGCACTACTCTGATCTCATGAGCTTGTCACTTAAGCTTTGCATAACTTGTATCACTATCTTTCTGCTATATATGTTTCAATTGTTCCTTCTCTTTTCACAAAGGATGTCTCTACTCAAGGGGGATCTTTCTCAGAAGAGGTTATCACATGATACATACTCTACAAAACACTTGTATGCACATGACAAGGCTCATAAGGCACCTCACTATGCATCACTTAAGGTTGAACATGAAAAGGAGTTAAACATCTTGGTTATCGGCAACCATATCACCTCGGTTTCAAGCCTATCATGTGTTCATGTCAGCTCCTAAGAGCGAAACGAGTACCAACTCGGATGGTAACATATATGCACCATCTCAACTGATCAGGAAAGGATTACCAACCCTTGTTCATCCATCTCTAACCGCTGCACATCTCGCTTGGATCTTTCGTTACTCGAAACTTAGCTAGGAGTATTCCAAGGAATTAGGCTCAACTAGATGAACTTTCCCAAGATGAACTTACAACATTTCTTTCCCTTGGGTGCATACCTTCTGATGTCATGTTTATGTGGATCATAAACCCCTAACATATGATAGCCACACTATAGGCACTTAGCCGGATCAAACCAAATTCAACCTCTCCATCTAAGATAACTTCACACCTTTCTAAGGATATCCATTCCCAGGGTTATAATGATCCTTGACATGTCACACAGAAAGGGTTTCACTCGACTATCACATCCAGGAAGAGAAAGGATACGGAGGAAAGTATACTTCATCCTGCACAACTAGGTCATCAACAAGGTGCTCGACAATAGGTTATCTCTCTTCTGACTAACAAGAAGGAAACATCTGCCAAACGTAAAACAAGCGCTCAAAGGAGGGTACATCCTGAACTGGATCAACTAGAGAAGATAAGAGGCAAGAAGAAGACAAAGCATAATGGAGTGACTCCATTCAACCTGCCACCACACACTGGTCATACTACCATTTCTGGTCAGCTTATGCCACAAGATCTAACTGTTCCATGTTGCCATCTGCTGCCTGATCAAACCATCCAGTCCTCACTTGCTTATTCTTATCAGCGTTCCTCCGTGACGTTGATCTGCTACCTCGAGGGTCACCACATAGATCCAAACTCCAAAACAAGCTTCTAGCTTGTAGGTTCAACATCAAGGATGATATATCCAGACAGTTCACCTTCTTACTTCTACAATCTAGGCATCTTGATTCTTAACCTTTTACCAGAAGACATGTTCTCATATACTAGTTTTCCTTACCTTGGTATCCATCTCTTGAGTCAAAACTTAGATCTTCTTTATAGTCTACCGTTGTCATAGATTCAAAACATGTCAAGAGGATCCTATTGTCATCATCTATCATAGATATCTCTATCTTGGAAACTAAGGTCCAAGATCAGCTGATACTTTTCGAAGTATCCAACTAGAGATCACTCCAAAAGCATACATATCAAGTGACACAAGGTCCACTTGACAGCCATTCCCTCAGAAGGACGGAACATAAAGGAACAAACTCCTCCCATAACCCCCATCAACATCTATGGTTTCATATCAAAGGGGAGGGTATTATCACTTTCTTTAATCCTTACATGAGTTTTTCAACCGTTTAAGCATCGATAAACCTTGTTCCATCTGGTTTCATCCTATTTCTTCTTAGTTTCCTTGCACCCAGCATAGGAAACATCAAGACCATTACGTATTATTATTCTCCTTCTCTTGTCATCGTTTCATCATACTCATGGTTATTTCCTGATTATATTAGATTTTTATTTTCCCTTTGTGAAAAAGATTGTTGTTCTTCACATATTCTTTATTGAATAGGGATCATCTCCTTTGTTTTCTCTTTCTTATCCCGAATTTGCATGTTATACTTTCTCATTTCTACTTATGTTTATTGGTTGGTCTGAGATTATCTCAGGTTCCATCTTATTTACTCATCACTTGTCCTTCTCTTTCAGGTATTTTCTTCATCTTGTGTGAGTTTTACGCTTTTACTTACCTTGTGATCATAGGTTAATCTATCTTTTGTCACGTATATCTCTTGAGATTATGGTTTCAAGAACTTATCTCATCATATTCTTATACAGATTTAGGTTTCATAGAACCATTATTTCCTCTTTTGATTATCAAGCATCCACGTATTAAGAGGTTATGGTGCATTTATTTACTTCCTTTATAACAAGATGAAGGTATTAGCATCATATTCCTGATTTGTTATGCTCTTTAGATTGCTCCAGAATGACTACTTGATCAGAGTAATCAAGGAGGAAACAATCTAATGCTCCATACATACCTTTGTCTTCAATATTTGAATACCTGGCCAGGGCATCAAGTACTGAGATTAGGTAGTATGCACCATATTTTATGTCACGGTCCAAACTTAGACACCATCCTAATCCTAGTCCTAGTGTCCCTGTAGACTTGGCAAACCTAGGGCTCTAATACCAAACATTGTAACACCCCATCCACAAAAAACACGATTACATACTAACCAGCAGATTACCAAAAATCATGGGAAATTAAAACCAATTTACAACAAGCACCACAAGACGAAGCATATTACATCTGAGCCAACACTTTCATTTCATAACATCTTTTCAAGGTGTTACAACAATTTCCCATCATCTCTTTACATGAAATAACCGTTTGTCATGATGTTTTACATCAAGATACATACCGAAAACTATTCATCGATTATTATATAAGAAACATCGAAAAGCTCTCCCGAAGACCTGAGCGTATAGGGACGACGCATAGGACTCTACTGCTAGACACTATCTATTCCACCAGGTACGATACCTCAACATATCATCTGTAGCCACATGATCTTCATCTCGCCAAGCACGTCCACCTAAAAAGGGTTATTAACCAGCGGGGTGAGACACATAGTCCCAGCGAAAAACATAACCCTCTACCAGCTTTATTATGAGCACAGATAATTCATATAATCTGATTATAAGAGCAGCATACTGAGCAGGGCCAATCTTACCATCAATCTTACCAAGATATTTATGAGGCCTATAACCAGGTACTCTTTATGGAACATGATTGACAAGATAATCTTTATAAGAACTCATCACATGATATAATGTTCATATGATAAACTATAGATTATAACTAGATCAACTTTTACAAACAAGGCCTCAACCAATGTTCCATATTTGCCCTAAGCAGGATACTATACGGCTTGATTACGAATTATTATGCCTTGAGGAAGTGAGGCATACCTCTCAATTCCAACCTTCGGATGTGAAGCCCAAAGCTGGTGCCATACAAGGTCAATGGATGATCCAGACTCCATGACCTCTCCTCCTCATGGTCAGTGCACGATAACCAACAAAGTGGCCTCAGCCATAGGGTCAGTCCTGTAGGCTTCCCTATCTCTAGACCGACTTGGTACAAGTCTCGGCACTAGTATACATCTAAGCCACATGCCAATTCACCATGCTCCCGAGCCATGAACGCATTCATGCTCTATCACACTGAGCCATGGGCTTGTTCACCATGCTCTTATACACATATTGAGTATACAACCTCAGTTCATTCTAATCCTCCTTTTTTCAGCTAGGAGAAACCCCACGTATTCAACAATATGCGCTTCGGGTTAATCCCGCAAGAGAACCCATTTTACCATCACCTAAATACTGACGATGATGGATCTATGGCTAGGGCAAACTACATGAGAGATTCATCTATAAATAGTTAATGTATTTTTAGTAGATTGTTGGGGCAATAAATTTGTATTAAGCAACCACGTATAAAACATGAACAACATTAGATTCATTACATTGGTGTTATTTTGCTACTGCTATTTCCATTTCCCTCAACAATCATCACATTGCCATGGGATATAAATCTCTCACATCATCTCATAGTGCTACTGCCTCTCAAGGCTTCATCATTACACATCATCATGGGATATCAATCCCTGAGTTCATCACATTACACTAGTTCCTCTCAAGGCATCATCAACATCATTAGGGAATATCAATCCCTCATGTCATCACTAGAGGATCACACCTCAACATGCCTTTCTCACCATACTGGTGATATATGTTATCTCATCAACATTATTACTTGGATATTGAACATATATCAAGTGTTATACGAAGCACATAATCATATAATCACCATAGCTCTTACTTGGCTATGAATTCAATACACCTGCATAGTTAGCTTGCATAAGAAAGAGATAATTAGATCACCAAATATAGAACATAGATCTTTAGAGAACATATTATGATTATCATGCTATCAAGGATTTAGGTGCACAGTATTGGAACAACATCCATGTTCATAGTTGTGTCTGTAGTTAATTTATATTATTGCTATCAAACTGTAAGCATCCATCATGCCCCATATCTCATGAACATGTCTTTGATTATCATGTCATCAAGATTAAGGTTTATAGCATTGGAATATTCTTCCATCATTATGAACATATGAAGATTAATGTCATAACCAGTGTATAAATCAATACATACTACTGTTACCACATCATGGGTATCCCATTATACCCTATATCTCAAATCATATGTGCATCATCCCTAAGGATTGACTTTAAGGATCATACGCCATGTTCCACCATCCAACTTAATCAGAGGTTCATCTATCATTAATCATAGGTAACCATTATCCAAGGGTTCACAACCTACCTTATCATAGCTTCATAAATAACAAAGGTGTACACTCAAGATAATGTACATAAGGGTATCGGGTTAGAGAACAACCCTCACTAAAAGCACATCATCTCTCACCAAAGAGTGTGACGCCCAACACTATATCGGTTAAGCATGCAACTCTTCATCTGTTTTGGCCAGCACCCATCTAGGGCTACGATCATAACGACCAACCATTGTCACCTTGGTATTATTCAGCACACAACCCGTGATGTCCAAGGCAACAAACCCTATAACCCATGACGCCCAAGGCAACAAACCCTATTGTCCATTTCTTATCACCCAAGCCACTAAGGCACCATGTCGGGCAGCACCACCAGCAAGTTGATAATGAGAAGCACATCCTCAAGTACAATGCCTAAGACATCATATCAGGCAACAACTAAGAACCCCCATGTAACGTTGTGTCATGCTATCAGTATTGGGCAACGCACCTTCATGGTGTAACAGGAGACTAGAACCAAAGGTGCATCATGCCGCTAGAGCTATAAGTTGTATCGTGCATCCATGTGCATGGTTGTATCGACCACCAAATACAAGGGGATATCTATCGAGCATCTTATCATCCAAAGGTGTAACTCCCACAAGCACCAACTAAGGCATATCGAACAGGGATACTAGTACTACTCAAAGCTTAACCAAGAGTGGGGTTCTCATCCAAAGTATCATGCAATGCACACCAAGGCCATACCATCTAACTCATCATAATGGGTAACACCTCATATTAGGCAACACTCTACTAACTCAACTATCAAGCAACATATCGGCAAGGGGTCTACAAGGTGTCGTCCAACCATATCGTACAAAAACACCCCCTATCAGTCATCTAGGGTTAGGGCAACCTTATCATTCAAGGATCCATTTCAGGCAACAAGAGTTGAGATCACCCTATCGACCAAGCAAGCATATCGCCCCAAACTAGGGTTAGGCATTTGTATCACCCAATGTACAACTTTTAGGGCTAACGCCCACACCCAAGGTTAGCTCATCAGTTTCACCTACTACCAATGACATCACCATTATATCATCCACGATATTATCCAAGGGCTTAACCCCAAGAGCTTGTCGTGCAACTAGAGTTGGGCATTCATGTCGCCCAGTACTATATCTCTCAACTGGGTTTGGAGCTCTTTATCGGCCAAGACACTAAGGTTAGGATTACATGTCGGCCAATCACCATATCACCCACCATCATCATATTAGGTAGAGGTGCATATCGGTCACACGGTCAACAAAGTTTTCACTTAGCATCTTACCCAATTCTCAACTCTAGAAGAGGGTATCGGGCAACAACCTCAAGGAGCCACTAAGTAGAACATATATCGGCCAAGAGACCAACTAGGTGTCCACCAACCATATCGTACAAACCCTAACACTAGGGTAGGAAAGAGGTATAGATCACCACATCATATTGCCCCAAAACATCTAGTACATAGTCTCACCTTTCAAGTCCAAAGGAGAGAAAGGGGTATTGCCACAAACCATCAACCGAAGCATAACTTATTAAGCAAGGTACTATTTCGGGCAAACATAGTTGTATCGGGCAAAGTCCCCATATCGGGCTAGTCATCTTCAACCTCTAGCCACTCATTACCATCTAGCACAAGAAGAACAAGATAAGAACAGTAGTAAAACGTGACCATCTCTATTAAAATAGATATCAAGTTCCACATGCATGGCTATCATGGAGAAGGGTACTGATTTAAAGACAAGAACCAAAACATGTGCATATGGAGAGTATACATAATAGAGATAGTTAAGAGTTATGTAACCAGCATTAAGAGGATCTCCATGAAAGGAATCAAGCTTCTTGGTCCAAGCAGCAAACTCACATTCCTCTCCCAGAACATCACCCATCCAAAGCTCCAAACATGCCTTCGGCACCATCATTATCACCTCAAGAAACAAAGGAATAAGAAGAAGAAACCATGGTTATGTATAGCTCAAGAAGAAGAAAGGAGGGGAGATAAACACGGCCTTACCTTATCACATCAAGGGCCTATCCATGGCCGAGAGGGGAAGAGGAAGGTGAAGAAGAAAGCACAAGGAAAAGCTACAAAGAAGAGTGACTCACCAAGGTCAGATCTTGAGCAAGGAGTCTCCATGGCCAAGGTGCTCATCCCCCCAAGCTCCATGGGAGTTTCCCCAACCTCCTAAGCTTCCATGCTCATCCCAAACAGGTAGGGGAAGGAAGTGGCCAAAAGGGATCACTTGGTCAAGGAGGAAGGGGGTTATATACACCAAGGAAGAGAGAGGTATCAAGGGAGAGGTGTCATAACCACATAAACAAAGGTGCCACTTGCTCTTGCACTTAACGCCACTTGTTGCCACCCTAGCTGCTCATGCATGGCCTGGTGATACACTCTAGAATGTGTATCGTGCATCTGGGCAACTGCCATGGCCGATACACCCCTCTTGGGCGATACACTTTCAAGCCCTAGCCGATACACTAAAGGACAAGGTGGCATATGTGACACATATATGATATAAAGACCATATAGAGATGTCACTCCTCATCAAGCAACCACACAAGGCACCCCTACTTCCATCCACATTCTAGATGATGCCAAAAAGAATCAAGAAGACTCTAGAGCTAATAAATTGCATATTAACCTTCCACTTTGGGTAATTTGCAATTTACACCAAAACTAGCACACAAAGCACAAGCATCAACCAACCAAGCTCAAACTTGGAACATAGGTCCTCCACAAGGTGCCCCACAGCATCATTATATTTATAATGATGCAAGAGAACTAAAGGCATGCTTTACATGTGACATATTGCAATATAACCCCTTACTTTGGGTAAATTGCACTTTGGTCCAAAACAAGCAAACATTGCTCAAACAACATCCAAACGGGACCAAACTGGAAACATGAGATTGTCACATGATATCAAAACATCTAGAGAGATTAGATTAAGGTTCTAAGAACCTTTCATAAGAAAAGAAAAGAGGGTTAGCTTAAAACATGGGTCAGGGTCCTTACATCAACCATATTGTTTTTACTGCCTATGTGATCCTTTTCTTGTCTAAGAATATGTTTTATCATGTGACGTACTAAAGGACCATGTAGTATATATTTTATATAGCTTTGTGTAGAAAGACTAACTATGCAGGTAAGAGTGAGAATAGATTTAGGGGGATCAATTCTCATTGTTCAAATTATGAATCCCTTTGCAATTCACAAGGCACTACTACAGAAATAGCATTCAGTGACACTTTTCTGGGCGTCGGTTATTAAGAAAAACCGACGCCTTCTATGTTAGGCGTCGGTTGTTTACGAAAACCGACGTCTATATTCGAAGACCAGCCAGACACGGGTACCGCTTTGTCTTCAGTGTCGGTTGTTTATAACAAACCGACGCTTAAAGTCGCCCGCGAAAAATAGTGTCCTTTTCAGCGTCGGTTATTTAGGTAGAAACCGACGCCTATGTCTGATGAAAATTTGCGCGAAAAGTGTCACCTTCAGCGTCGGTGATTAAAGGATAACCGACGCTGAAGGTGGTTCCCGCCAAACAATTTCATGAAATTATCGCCCAGTTGGACGTCGGTTTTCTCAGACAACCGACGCTAAAGACGTTTAGGCGTCGGTTGTTGTAAAAAACCGACGCTATTTGGGACTTTATAACCCGCGATGCCCGACTCTTCCTCTTCTTCTGTTTCATTGCGAGCCCTTTTTCTGCTTCTCCGTCGATTTCCCACCCTGTCGCCGTCGATTCTCTTCTCCTTCTTCTCCACGACAGCGCCGTCGTGCCGCCACTGCTACTCCGGCGCCCCCTTCTCCGCCGCCACTGCTGCTGGAGCTCGCCGCCGACGCCTGACGAGCCTGGAGCTCGCCGCCTCAGCCTGCCTGACGCCTGGAGCTGATCGCCGCCGCGGCCTGCCTGACTGGAGCTCGCCGCCGACGGCGCCGCCGACGCCTGCTTGACACCTGGAGCTCGCCGCCACGCCATCAGCTTCCACCTGACTCCCGCTGCCTCCCGCGCCAACAGGTATGCGCCAACTGGTTTTCTGGAGTCAGTGTTCTTAGACAATTATAAAAAAAGAACTATATACTAGAAATTTTGATAACTGTTCTTAGACACATCTTTATCTCTGACTAAGGTAGTTTTCATTTGATATCATATTCATCATGTTCATCATGTTGTTGTTTTTTATTGCAATTTTATGTAGATATTCTCCTTTAAATCCTAAGAAAATTATACACCCTTTAATTACAAACCCTAATTCACCTCTAGTCACTCACTTCTATCGATTATCCAAATGTAAATTGCCCCTTACTATGTCACCATTCATTCCAATGCAAAACTGGACCTTCCTACGCCACCATTTACTCAAAAGGTAGTTTTCATTTGATATCTAATTATTACATTAAGGATACTGAAAAAACTATATGAGTTACACCTTCATAGGAATGCATACAACTTCTATCTGAAAGAGATCTAAACATGATAAAAAATAATCTAAGATACAACTTTCTTCATTTAGGACTAGTCCAAGTATCTACAAAATCCTTAACTAGAAAAGGTATAAATTATTCCTTACTTCTATCCCTTAGAGACTGTAAGCATCTAAAATTCTCAGATTCCCTTCTTAGACTTCTAGAATCAACACTACATGAAGAATATGTTTCCTTCGATAATATGTTATAACATAGTATGATCTTAATCTGATCTGGATGTTCAAAATAATGTAGTATGTTAAATATGATGATTAGGGATACATATAATGTCTAGTAAAGATTCCTAGACCTTTTGTTTGAAACTATTGATTTCTTGATTTATTATTTAATAATGCTCTGTTGATTAGGATTAACCATGTTGCATGTAGTTTATAGACAATTATTATATATAAGAATGCAACACATGTATTTGTTGGCCTAGAAACCCGTCCAAGATTTACTCATTAGGAGTAAATCTTGGATAGTCCCCGGTTTGGGACTGTTCTTGAACACCTAATCTCACTTAGGATGTAAGTGTATAATGTGTATTGGGTTTTTGAGAAACTTTCAGTAGCATTTCCCTGTTTGTTCTCTAAGTACATATGTACTTAGAGAACAGCGGGGAAATGCTGCCGAAATTTTCTTGAAAACCAATTACGCATTATACACTTACTAGTGAGATTAGGTGTTCAAGGATGGGATAGGTGGTACACATTTATTATATATAAGAATGACATCAAATGTGTTTGTTGGCCTAGAAACCCGTCCAAGATTGACTCATTAGGAGTAAATCTTGGATAGTCCCCGGTTTGGGACTGTTCTTGAACACCTAATCTCACTTAGGATGTAAGTGTATAATGTGTATTGGGTTTTCGAGAAAATTTTGGTAGCATTTCCCCGTTTGTTCTCTAAGTACATATGTACTTAGAGAACAGCGGGGAAATGCTGCCGAAATTTTCTCGAAAACCCAATACACATTATACACTTACTAGTGAGATTAGGTGTTCAAGGATGGGATAGGTGGTACACATTTATTATATATAAGAATGACATCACATGTGTTTGTTGGCCTAGAATGTGAACAATCATTGTTTTTTATATTACTTGTACATTGGTATAAATTAGAATGAACAATCACTAAATTATATACTGTTTGTATGGAATCCGGCTTCATTGTAGATATCTATTATTGTTGGCCTAGAAACCCATCCAAGATTGACTCATTAGGAGTAAATCTTGGATAGTCCCCGGTTTGGGACTGTTCTTGAACACCTAATCTCACTTAGGATGTAAGTGTATAATGTGTATTGGGTTTTCGAGAAAATTTTGGTAGCATTTCCCCGTTTGTTCTCTAAGTACATATGTACTTAGAGAACAGCGGGGAAATGCTGCCGAAATTTTCTCGAAAACCCAATACACATTATACACTTACTAGTGAGATTAGGTGTTCAAGGATGGGATAGGTGGTACACATTTATTATATACTAGGGAAATGTTGCCTAATCTTTTCCTAATATATACTTGTTTTCTCTGATCATAGAATGGATAGATCATGGATGTCGATTCGTAATCGTTGCACCCCAGAGTTTATATCTGGTCTTGATCAGTTTATTAGATTTGCCGAGGAACATAGGAAAAAACCTACAGATAGGTTCTACTGTCCATGTAGGCATTGCGGTAACAACTTGAAAGTCAACACTGGTGAGGAAATCAAAAGTCATGTCATGTGCAACGGGATTGTACAAGGCTATACAGAATGGCACTGGCATGGAGAGATTTCAAAATCGAAACCAGTAGATGTCGATAGCAGTGCTTGGGTGGAAGAAGAAATTGCCTCTGATGACGTAAATGTGAACGAACCAGTTCCAGCAGACATCGTTGATGCGATGCTGGATAGTTGTAGGGTAGAGCACACCGATCCACCTCCTATCTTTACAAACATTGTGCATGATGCTGAGATACCGTTATACACAGGTTGTGCTAAGTTTACGAAGCTTAGCGCTGTCTTGAGATTGTATAAGTTGAAAGCTAACAATAGATGGAGCGACAAAAGCTTCACTTCATTGTTGACTTTGTTGAAAGAAATGCTTCCTGAAGGAAACGAGCTTCCAATCTCAACATACCAGGTAAATAAAATGTTGTGCCCAATGGGAATGGAGGCCAAGAAGATACACGCATGCCCGAATGATTGTGTATTATTTCAAAAGGACTATGTAGATTTGAAAGATTGTCCAAAATGTGGTGCGTCACGGTATAAATTGACGACTTCGGGGGAGTCCAAAACTGGTTCTCCTGCCAAGGTGTTGTGGTATCTACCTATAATATCACGGTTTCAACGCTTGTTTGCAAATCCGAAAGATGCGAAGAATCTGAGGTGGCATGCAGATGTTAAGAAAAATAATGATGGGATCCTACGACATGCGTCTGATTCCCCACAGTGGAAGAAGATTGATCTATTGTACCCTAAATTTGGTGAAGAAGATAGGAATCTAAGACTTGGGCTTTGTACAGATGGAATGAATCCGTACGGGACATTGAGCAGCCAACATAGCACTTGGCCAGTCATGCTTGTTATATACAATCTTCCTCCCTGGATGTGTATGAAAAATAAGTATGTTATGTTGTCATTGTTGATATCGGGCCCTAAACAACCCGGAAATGATATCGATGTTTATCTTGAACCTTTGATTGATGACTTAAAGAAACTTTGGGCTGAAGGTGTGATGACCTATGATGCTTCAGCAAGAGAGACATTTCGTTTGCACGCTATGTTGTTTTGCACTATTAATGACTTTCCAGCATATGGGAATTTGTCTGGATATAGTGTCAAAGGAGCTAAAGCGTGTCCTATATGTGAAGAAAACACTGATTCAATAAGATAAAAACATGGCGGCAAGACTGTATATCTTGGTCATCGAAGGTTTCTTTCAAAATTCCATCTGTATCGTAGGAAGCGCAAAGCATTCAATGGATGGAATGATGAACGAAGTGCACCTAAACCTATACCAGGGGATGTTGTTTATGAAAGAGTAAAAGACATTGTCAATGAATTTGGTAAGAAATCACAATGTAGTATGGCCACACGGAGTGAAAATTCTTCATTCAAGAAGAAGTCAATATTTTGGGATCTTCCTTATTGGAGTTCTTTGACAGTCAGGCATTGTATCGATGTAATGCACGTTGAGAAAAATGTCTGTGATAGCATCACTGGTACTCTATTAAATATACCAGGTAAGACTAAAGATGGGATAAAATCCAGACTGGACCTACGTGAAATGGGAATAAGGTCAGAATTAACAGAATTACGTGAAATGGGTAATAAAAGAACATACTTACCTCCCGCTTGTTACACGTTGTCTAGAAAGGAGAAGAAAACTTTTTGTGAATGCTTGGTAAATGTTAAGGTGCCACATGGTTACTCATCCAACATCCGTAGATTGGTATCAATGAAAGATCTGAAGTTGATAGGTCTTAAATCTCATGATTGTCACACTCTAATGCAACAAATATTGCCCGTGGCAATTCGATCTATATTGCCGAAGCATGTAAGGTTTGCGATTACCAGACTTTGTTTCTTTTTCAACAGTCTATGCAGCAAAGTTATTGACCCTGATACTCTTGATAATTTGCAAAGAGAAGTGGTTGTTACCCTATGTCAGCTTGAGATGTATTTCCCTCCTTCGTTCTTTGATATCATGGTACATCTTGTTGTCCACTTGACTAGGGAAGTGAAAATGTTGGGACCAGTTTTCTTGCATTGGATGTATCCCTTTGAACGATACATGAGCGTTTTTAAAGGTGATGTTCGAAACCGTTATCGGCCTGAAGGGAGTATTATTGAAGGTTATGTGGCGAGAGAGGTTATGGATTTTTGCAATGACTTTCTCAGTGGTAATGACACTCCTGATAATGACAAGAATATTGAGGAGGGCAAAGGAATTTTGGGATCACGGGTGAAAGTAATCAGCCGTGAGCAGTTGGAACAAGCTCACTTGTATATTTTACACAATATGGATGAAGTGAGTGTTTATATCGAGGAACATACCAATTTCATAAAGAGACAACATCCTCGAGCAAGTTCAATGTGGCTTGCTAGAGAGCATAATAAGACTTTTACTAAGTGGTTTGAAGATAAAGTCTTACATCAACTATCTCAAACACCACATGATATTACAGAAACTATCAAATGCCTCGCCTTTAAACCAAAACCGAATGTTATGTCTTATGAAGGGTTTGACATTAATGGATTCACATATTACACAAAGCGCCAAGATGATAAGAGTGTCGTCCAAAATAGTGGGGTCACTCTTCAAGCGTCGACTATGTACTTTGCAAGTGCAAAGGATAAGAGTCCACGTGAAGCTAAAATGTCATATTACGGTGTCATTGAGGACATTTGGGAGTTTGACTACATAGATTTCAAAATTCCGCTCTTTAAATGTAATTGGGTTGATAACACCAAAGGAGTTATAGTGGATGAATTGGGTTTCACTTTGGTGAACTTTGAAAAGATTGGCGAGAAGGGTGAACCATTCATATTGGCATCACAGGCGAAACAAATATTCTATATCGATGATCCTGCAAATGAGAAATGGTTGGTTGTTCTTCATGGTAAAAGACAGTTCATTGAAGATCCTATAGATGAAGAAGAGTACTATGATAAGTATGATGACTCCAGTCCATTCTCAGTTGGGTTGCCAACTCCACAAAATATTGAAGCTAATGATGACTTATATGTGCGCGGAGATCACAATGAAGGATTGTTAATTGATAAAAGATCACAATTTTAGAGACATGTATGTTTATACAAATGCTAAATGTTTGCCTTTTTCTAGTTAATACAAATGCTAAATGTTTGCCTTTTTCTAGTTAATAGAAATGCTAAATGTTTGCCTTTTTAATGACATTTTCAGATGGCTGACCATGATGAGCATGATGTCCATGATGAGCATGAAGTCCATGATGAGCATGCTGTCCATGACGAGCATGGCGAGGATACTAATGTAAGTTCTAAAAACATATCTTGTATTTCTATAAAATTCATTATCTTCTAGTTATGTCATATATCCTATATTTCTATATTGGGCTAAGTTAGTGTGTTTTATTTTTGTCAAATTTTAGGTTGATGCACCTGTACCCACTGAAGCACTGGAGCAACTTGATGCGCAACACCAGACACTTAACAAGAAAAGGGGCATCACTCTGTTGAAGAAGTTATTAGCGCTAAGTGGTAGTGGATCTAAATTGGTGGTGGAGTTTGATAATGGAGGAAATCCAATTGGAGTGAACCGCAATAATTTTGTGAACTATCTTGGGTGTACCACTCGGAGCCATTGTGGTGTTAAGTATGACAATTGGCATAAAGTTCCTCAAGGGAAAAAAGACTTGATATGGAAGGATTTATGCGTGAGTTATTATTATTTGCAATTCTATTTTGTAGATTACAAATTCTATTATTTGCAATTCTATTTTGGATACTAGTTAATAACATTTCTATTTTACAGAATCTGTTTGCATTGGATGAGAAGTTGCATCGTAAAAATGTGATGCAACGCGCTGGAAAGATGCTTAGGAATTATAGGACAAATCTAAACAGAGAATACATAAAAGAGGGTGATAAGAAGAAGAAGTCAGCCCTTGAACAATGGAACTTCTTGGACAAAGAAGATTGGGACAATTTTGTTGCTTCAAGAAAATCTGAAGAATTCAAGGTATTAGGCGTCACTCCTAATTTAATTAATATACATTGTATTCACCTATTCAAGATTAGCATTTAGTGCTACTAACCAAATCATTAATGTGCATACTAACTAGGCCCTCAGTGACGCACAAAAAGCAAGGCGTGCACTGAATGTGCATGACCACACTATGGGTCCAAAAGGCTATGCAAGCGTTCGCCAAAGACTACAGGCGGAGTCTGCGGCTACTCAGGAGTCTGCTCCTACTCAGGAGTCTGCCACACCCATGCCTCGCCATGATATCTGGATAGCTGGCAGGCAAAACAAGAAGGGTGAAATAAAGAAGCCTGTAACTGCTGAGGCGGCTGCAAAAATGGTAAAATACAACTCTTAGAGAAATCGTTTGAATATTGATTATTTGTGGTGTTAACTTACCAATTTCTGTTTATGGTGATTAGCGGGAGCTGCACGAGCAGAGGAAACAAGGCACGTTCATCCCTCAGGGCACAAGGGATGAATTGACAGTTGCTCTGGGTAACCCAGAGCATCCTGGACGTGTTAGAGGTGCCGGCGCTGGTGTTGGCATCAAAGCATTCTTTGGGCCATCCCAGCGCAAACCCAGAGCGGGACTTTCTCAAGAAGAGGTAACCTATTCTTTTTTTAGAATGTTACTGCAAAAGGAAATTCATTAATAAGAAGCTAATGTTTCTTTTATCCATGTATAGGAGAATAAGAGAGTTGAGGATTTAGTTGCTAAGAAGATCAACGATGTAGTTGCTGAGAAGGTCAAGGAAGAATTGCTGCGGTGGCAGGCATCTCAGGCTTCCAATACGCCTATGGCGACCCACTCTTCTCCTGATGCACAGACTGCGAGTAATCCTGGAGACCCATCGCCTAGCACGTCTGCTGTAAGTATTGTTTATGACATTGTAGTTAGTCTTTTCAAGTTGTTATGTTTTCAAGATGATATGTATATATGTATAATATTCTTTACGTAAATTTGTAGGCATTGAAGCCATGCCGCTTAAGAATGCAAGACTACGTTGTTGCAGAGGCGCAGGCTTACCCGTCCCTTCCTGGGGCAATGTTTCACGGGACTCCAATGCCACAGGGCTACGTTCGTGTGAGCCCGATACGTGTGTTACCTGATTGGAGAGAAGCTACATTGCCATATCCCCACCCGGATATTGATAGACTTGCTGATGCAGAAGGCGGGGTGATATTGTGGCCCAAAGCAGATGTCGTCTACACGACTGAAATTGTAAGATAAATTTACATTGATTTAGACTGTTAATGTGTATATATGATGTCAACTGATCTGAAATTATATGTACAGGTTAAAAAGAAGACACCAGGAGCACCTAGGCCTCCACTTCCACTTCCCGCATTACCCGATTGGGTTCCAACTGACCTAACATACCCGTTAGGTCCTGCTTGTAGGGGAATGGCATGTTGGCTACGGGCACATAATGTACATTGCCCTATAATTATTTCTTTAGATGCAGATTATGCAGGTCAATCATACGATAGCTCTTTATTTATACAAGATATTATTGAGCTGTTTATGTATGATTGGCTGAATACATCAATGATAGAGACATGGATAAGGTGAGATCTTGTTTATACATCCATATACCTTGTGTAAGATCCGGTGATCTGGTTTCTTATATATTAATGCATACGCCTATATGTTTTGCAGCTACCTAGTCGAAGATCATTGCAAACAATTTGCATTTGATCATGTGGGATTTTTGATTCCATCATTGATTAGTTTGGTAGCTAAAGACCCTGATAATGTTCAACAATACTGTATAGATGCTTTTACAATTTTTGGTCAGCAAAAGAAGACGATAATAATAGCTCCATTCAATGTCAAGTAAGTTTACTTTATTTATAATTTGGACTTAAGAAAATTCCATTTTTATTTTGCATTTTGAGTTATTAATTGTTAACTTCTTACTTCTAGCGGTAGACATTGGGAGTTACTAGTCATTGTCCCCGGGACATTCACTGTTTATTATCTAGATCCTGCGGGGAGTACATTGAACACTAAAATTGGACACGTAATGAGAATGCCATTATTCTGGTGAGAAATATTTCATTTTTATATCCGTTAACATCTTTTATTACATTACTATTTACTTATGCAATTTATTGTGTTATATTAACATGTAGGGGTTTAGATGCATTCAAAAAGGCTGGAGGAACGGTCCCAAGGAAAAAGAACCAGCCAATAAATTGGCAGAACGTACAAGTAAGTTCCCGACTCAAATATATATATTATTGATGTGAATTGTGCTTAGTTGTATTATTTTGTATGTTTCAATTTATAGTGTGCTACACAAGACAATGGATGGGCATGCGCATACTATGTGATGCGATTTATGCAGATGATTATCAAATATGCCGCATTGGACATCGATACCATACATGAGGTATTATATATATTCTCATTAGTTAGTATGCAATATATCAATCTTATATTATTTTTATATTATTACTTATATATATACATCATTCTCTTTGCAGGTGTTTAAAACTGACAACACTACAGGTAAACGTTTAAAAAATATACATGCTCCATATACGATGGAAGCATTAAATGAAGTAAGAGAAGAATGGGCAAAAGCCATACAAGCAGTGGCAACTGTAAGATATAATTGGGATGTTGATAGCGATAATGAATGATACTATGTAAATGAATATTTCTGAATGTTAATACATGTATTTGAATGTTTCTATATGTGTGTGAATGTGAGAATTGAATTGATGTCTGAATGTATGTACTTGTGTAGAATTTTGCTTGTGACTTTTGTAGGTTTGCGGCCTGTTTGTAGGCTGATATCAATGGATGTCGTAAACCTGCAGTTCAGAAAACTGAACTGCAGGTTCTCATCCTGCTGACCAGCCACAGCAGGCCTGCAAACTGATATGAAAAAAAAAAAATATAAATAGGCGTCGGTTATTTATAGAAAACCGTCAGGAAAGACCTACAGCGTCGGTTTTTTCAATAAACCGACGCCTGATGTGGCCAAAGCAGTCCTGGAAATGGCGTCGGATATTCATATCAAACTGACGCCTATTTAACATATAGGCGTCGGTCGTTTAGTATATAACCGACGCCAAAAGTGTTCGCGCCACAAAAAATGGCGTCATCTAGGGCACTTTATGCGTCGGTCATCTACTAAAAGACCGACGCTATATTCCATAGTGGCGTCGGTTATTTACTAAAACACCGACGCAGAAAGTGCCCTAGATGATGCCGTTTTCTGTGGCGCGAACCCTTTTGGCGTCGGTTATCTACTAAACGACCGACGCCTATAGTTAAATAGGCGTCGGTTAAAAAACCGACGCCGAAGTGTTCGACCTTTAGCGGCGCCCACATAGGCGTCGGTCGGAAACCGACGCCAAATGGGGTTAAACGACCGACGCCAAAGGCCGTTTCTGTAGTAGTGAGGACAAGGTATAACTTTGCATATCCTTTTCAATATGTAGAGGAATGGTTTGTCATTGTAAAAAAAGGGGGAGAATGTTGACTTGAGAGTTATGCATTGTCCATATTTTGATAATGACTTAACCATTCCATTCATAAGTATTTAATATGTTTGTTTAAGATTGATTTTAGGCATTAGATACATGAAAAGGATCAAATTCACCAAGCCCTAGCTTGTCTAAGTTCAAGTAAAAAAATAATGCAAATGTGCAATTTGGGAAATCACTCCAAACCACTTTAGAATATTTTTGTAATCATTTGTATTGATGATATGACTTGTAAATAAGATGAGAGAAAATGAAGGACACTTAATTGCATTGTTTAATCACTTAAAAAACATTTTGGAAAATTTGTCACAACACTTTAATCGATTGAGTTTGAATCTCATCTGATTTGTGATGGTTTTATGGAAATGGGTGCATCGGTCAAGTTGTACACTCATAGAACTCGACCGACCAAATTTTTGACTGAATTTGATTATGGCTAATCGGCCGAGTTAACCTAGGACAAACTCGACCGATAGTTTGAAATTTGGCTTTGTCGGATAGTGGATTGGCCAAGTTACCTTTATTAAAACTCGACCAAATGTATTGTATGGAAAACACAAAAAAAGTGATTCAAACAATTGGAGAGTTGTTAGAAACAAAAACATATTTGTTATAGGTTGTAAAATGGCTATTTTTGGTTCTTAAGTGATCTCACACTCAAAGGAAGACCCCCAATCTATCAATAAGACCTCTTGGAGTTCATTCTAAGGTTTATCATTCTTGATATCCTTGGTCCTTGCTATAGTTGAGTGTGCTACAACCCATTGAACCCCTTTCTCTCTCTCATTTACAAAGCATTTTGTGATTATGAGTGAGTTAGGCATGTTGTAAGAGGGGTACCTCAATGTTCCCTTGTAAATCTCTCCATATTTCCATCTTCCCAATCCCCTTTCTCAAAGAGAAAAGGCTAAAGTGATCTTCTCTGAGTGAAGGAAGAGTTTATGTTCTTATTTAAGGTTGAAGAAGGTGTGAAGATCTTCTTTAAGTTAAGTACAAGGAGGAAGATCCAAGGAGCTTGGTGGGTAAATCCTCAAGGCTGAAGACTTGTTGTAAGGAGGAGATGTCCTAGGAAAAGGAATCGAGATGGCTTGTAAGAGTGGGTAAGACCTATTGTGAGGTAGAAGACTATCTCTTAGATAGGTAAACCCTTAGATGTAAGATGGTCTTCTTGTAAGTTTTATAATGGAATATAAGTATACATGGGTTGCAAAGTCCTAAAGGTTGACCTCTCTAGGTAGTAGATATATGGTCTCCTAGTTTGGAGATTGGAACCACTCTAAGCACCTTGTCCAAGTGTTTGTTTCAATCTCTCTCATCCTTGCTATGCTTATTTAGATAGGACCTCAAATTCAATTTTAGCATTTGGTTTCAGTTTATATAATTTGAAGTTCTAACTATTCTTGTTCAAGTTTTGAAGCTCTATTCACCCCCTCTCTAGAGACCTAGATCCAAAAATTCCACCTTCTCCCCAGAGTTTCTTTAATTCATCAATCAGAGGTTCAAGATAAACATCAATATCATTTCCAGATTGTTTAGGGCCCAATATCAACAATGACAGCATGGCATACTTATTTTTCATACGCAACCAGGGAGGAAGACTATATATAATGATCATAATAGGTCGAGTTCTATGTTGGCTTCTCAATGTGCCATATGAATTCATCCCATTCGTACAATGCCCAAATCTTAGGTTCTTGACTTCTTCACAAAATTTAGGGTACAATAAATCAATCTTATTCCACTGTGGGGAATCAGGCACATGTCGTATGATCTGATCATTATTTTTCTTTACCTCTACATGCCACCTTAAATTCTCCACATCCATGGTATTGGGAAACAAGCATTGAAACTATTGTATTATAAGTAGATACCACATCACCTTGGTAGGAGAGCCATTTTTGGACTTCCCAAAAGTCGTCATTTTATACCTTGATGTCCCACATTTTAGACAATCTTTTAAATTGCCGTAGTCCTTTTGAAATAAGACATTGTCATTCGGGCATGCATGTATCTTCTTAGCCTTCATTCCCATTGGGCACAACATTTTCTTTAATTCATATGTTGAGATTGGAAGCTTGTCGCATCCAGGAAGAATTTCTTTCAACAAAGACAACAATGCATGAAGCTTTTATTGCTCCATCCATTGTTATCCTTCATAGTAAACAATCTAAACACAACACTCAGCTTTGTAAACTTAGAACAACCTAAGTATAACAGTCTCTCAACATCATGCACAATGTTTCTAAATAAGCAAGATGGATCAGTGTGCTCTAACCCACAACTATCTAGCATCACATTAACCATGTATCGAGTCATTCACATCTACATCATCGATGTCAATTTATTCTTCAACACAAGTACTTCTACTGACATCTAATAATCTCATAGTAGGAATATCTCCATGCTAGTACCATTATGTATAACTCTGTACAATCTCATTGCACTGGACATGACCTTTGATTTTGTCAATAGTGTCGACTTTCAAGTTGTTACTACAATTCCTACATAGACAATAGAACCTATCTCCAAGTCATTTCTTATGTTCCTTCACAAATATTACAAATTGTTCAAGACCATTAATAAACTCTAGAGTGAAATGATTTGGAATGGACATCCATGATCTATCCATTCTATGATAAAAGAGAAAACAAGTATTAGGATTTAGGGTTTACATGATTAGGGTTTAGGGTTTACATGATTAGGGTTTAGGGATAAGGGTTTCCAGATGAGGGTTTATCATTTAGGGTTTACAAATAAGGGTTTACAAATTAGGGTTTAGGGTTTACAGATTAGGATTTAGGGTTTATGCTTTACAAATTAGGGTTTAGAGTTTAATAGTGAATATGTGTATCACCTATCCCATTCTTTAACACCTAATCTCACTAGTAAGTGTATAATGTATGATTGGTTTTCAATAAAATTTCAACAACATTTCCCCACAGCTCTTCAAGTACACCGATGTAGATGGGCAAATATGCACCTACATATGTACTTAGACAAAAAATGGGGATGTGCTAACAGAATATATTGAAAATTGGATACACATTATATACTTACATCCTAAGTGAGATTCAGTGTTCAAGAACAGTCCCAAACTGGGGACTAGCTAAAATTTACTCATAATGAGTAAATCTTGAATGGGTTTCTCGGACGATAGAATTTTAGGTAAATACATAAAAATTTTAGTTTAAATCAAGTTAATTTAGGTCATTCATATAGAAATTTAAGTCATTCATATAACCAAATATAAAAACACTTCATACATGAATTTCAAATATAAAAGAAATTATAGAAGCATAATTTCTCCAATTTGATATCAATTTAGGTATTACAAACTCTTGTTACATTTCATCATACTACAAAAAAAGTTTTCTCTAAAACCCTAGTTACATTTAATCAAATTACACAAAAATGTAGCTGAGATAATAACATAGCTAGCACTATTAGAATTCTAATCTATGGAATTCGATTACTATATTTGATTTGCTACTTGTATGAAAATCCAAAAAATAGAATAAGAAAAATAGAACAAGAGATGGCCTGAGTAGGGCTCTATGTACCTCTCGACTGGTTGAGCTACTTCTATAGGATAACAAGCTCCGACAAGCTAGGGGTTGGAGTAGCGGCTCCAATGAGCTAGGGGTTGGAGTAGCAGCTCCAACGAGGTAGGGGTTGGAGTAGAATCTCCAACAAACTCCAATTAATGGCAACAATGATGATGGTGGTGAGCATAGTGTCGGCGCAATGACAATGGTTATCACAACAACTCCAGTGGCAATCCAACAACAATCTAGGGGAAATAGGCCATGATAGCAAGCATAGCAACACCAACCAAAACAATGCCGACCACATCAGAAACAACGACGACGATGGGGTTGAGCACCTGAGCAGCAGTGATGGTAGGTGAAATCGCTAGAGCGGGGGGATGAAATCGCAATGAAACAAAGATTTGCAAAATTCTATTTCGCGCAAGTGTTATTAAGTTATCTATAGTCATTGGTTGTTTGTGAAAACCAACACCTAAGATCATATTTGTCAATTGACAAGACAAAACTTATGCCTAAGCTAGTGATATAGATGTCGGTTATCTCTAAAAAACCGATGCATAAAGCCATTATTCGGAAGATGAAAAAATTGGTCTAAGTAGGGCCTGAATCATTGGTTGGTCACAGAAAATCAACACATAAGCTAGTGAAACAGACATCGGTTTACTCTAAAAAAAGATGTAAATAAGTTCGTTATTCGAAGGAAAAAATATCGGCCAGTGTAGGGCCCGAGTCGTGGATTTTTTTCTATCAGAACTGACACTAGAGTGCAATTTGAGGGGAACACTTTTTCCATGGGGACGTGGCACAAACCCTTCAACGTTAGTTTGTTAATATAAAATCAACACTTATTGTGCAATTGTTTAGAGTTTTCCAAGTGAAACAATGTTGATTTTGCAGAGAAACAACTGACACCAGAAGTATTTTGGAGGTGAATTTTATTTTGCAAGAAGGTGTCTGTCATCGGTTCCCGGCTAACCGACGCGTATCTTAAAATTTTTGGAGGCAAATATTTTCACTGAAAATTGTATTTTGTGGTTTATTTTAGACGTCACTTTTATAGGAATTGAACTAATGTTAAAGAAAAAATGGTACCCGTGTTTTTCCTAAATGGATAGGACTTGATCAATGGTGACATTTATGTTATTTAACGGACGTTGTTTGATCTATAGTGTCAATTTTTCATTAGAACCAACATATGCAAAAGTGACATTAGAGATCAGAAATGTACTAATGTTGTCATGTGACAATAGAATAAATTCAAAAGGCATGAAAATAACTCAAATCATGGAATTTATGGAAAGAGACAAAACCTAGTGAAATGATAGAGTTATAGCATATATATAAGGAGAGAGAAAAGTCCAAGTAATCACCTAAAGAGTTACAAACTATCAAGGAATTCCATAAAATTGAATAATCATTTTAGATTAAAAAATCATAAGGCTACCACCTTTTTAATCATTTTTCATCATAGTTCAAATTTAAGCACATGCATGTCTAACTGATCATGTATTTTGCATAGAGGAAGATATTTAAGAGATGATTATAAATATATAAATTTGTAATTCATTCTTACTTACATAGATCCGCATAAAGATTCCATTTTCAACAATATAAAGAAAGTAGAAGAAAGAACAAGGTTTTCATGTAGGTATTGAATGAAACATATGTTATATCATTCAACTTTAAAATACTGGAAAAGAGTACACTTCTCTATGATATGAACTTTTTTTTGACATTGACTCCTTTAAAGCTTCAAACAAGCTCCAAGATAACATGCAAGTCATGATCTCTTTGTAAAATATGAGCTTTACTTTTAAAATCTCCAACACCCCTTCTTCCACAATCCTAGAGAAACTAGGGTAAAAGAGAAGAATAAAATAGTGTTGACCCTAGGTAAGAAAACCATGATGCACATAGCTCAAGGTTAGAGAAAATGGAAGATCATCACGAAAATGAGATGAGAAGAAGCTTACTATCATGGATCAAGGTCGGAACAAGGTCAAAGGGATGCAAGAAGAGTTTTAGATCTCCACCTGGGTAGAAAGGAAGAATAAAATAGAATCAAAAACTAGTTCTTTGGTGATCAATGGAAGTTGATATCTCATAATTTGTCATCAACCAATGCATAGAAGTAGTTGTTATGGCTCTTCATAAGCAATGCAAGTAGAAACAACAAAGGAGAAGGAGGTGGGATGGTATTCATAGACTTAGAGGGAAAGAGAAGAGGAGAGAGAAGTAGTGGGTCAATGGTGTCATGCCATCATGGTGATCCATAACCTGATCATCCAACATCATAATCAACAGACAACCCTAGATTCTCATCAGTGGATGGTAGCATGTTCTTTATCGGTAGAACAAAGTAGGAAATCCTTCAATAAAGAGCATTAGTAGGAAACATAATGACTTCCACAGGTATATGTCGACCATATTTCATTGATGGACTTCCCATGGAACTCCTTCTATCCTCACTGATGGAAAATTAGTGTTCTCCAAATATTGCATTTCCATATGTAGGAGACACACACAAACTTCCATCGGTAGTCTCTTGTTAGGAAACAACCAACATCAACTGATGAAAAGGCAGTGTGGTTTCTTAGGCAACCAAGGCCCACCAAAGCAATCTCAACTAGAGAGATAAAAACCAAAACATGCTATGTGCATATTACAACAAGGACCTCCAAGCATTGAAAACTTGCACAGAGACCCATGAGATCATAAATCAACCAAATAAATGTAATTACACTAACATATAATTAAGGTATCCAAGTACATAATTAAGATATAACATGTTTTTAGGGGTTAAGTTGGGTCAAATTTCTTACACATATCTTTTGGTAGGAGCCTCCGAATCAAGTAAAAATTCACCTATTCTATATTAGGTGGTACAAAATCTAGTAATATTTGAAGCGCAAAACCCAAAATTTTATTGTTAAATCTAATTTCCTAAATTCCTTGATATCTAGGAGTATTATGGTTAAAGACAATTAAAATATAATCTCTAGTTGTAAGGAAAAAAATTCAGTAAACTTAGTATGATCGTAATACATTATGTGGGTCGTGATGAAACTAGTTACATTCATTTATACCACTATATGAATGTTTACTAATAGAAATATTAGTTTATTATAAAAGGAATGCAACATAGTTGAACTCTGCTAGTTGTTGAAACAGTCAATTGTCTCTCAAAAAGCAACCTTTTATGAAAATAATCCATAATTTTATAATAGTTTTTCCCTGGGTATTATCAATAACGTGAAAGCTCATAAACTCCACAATTGTATTGGGAATTGAAATTTTAAAATTAGGATCATAAAAGATATACATAAAAACTTGCAACATGAAGAGGGTGGAACACAAGATAACTTTCCCATATTCCTTGAAACATGCAACCTAATGCTTTAAGATACCAAGTGCAAATATCAATGCATCCATCACTATTATTAACATTTTAAGGATGTTTTGCTGTCCCACCTTATGAACAAGAAAATATCATACACTTCAAAAGACCAGACCCACATAGGCATGCTACTTATATATACCATGCCATTATTAATATTAAACAATAACAAATTGGAATATATAAATTTGGTATTTTAAACTTGATAAAACTAAACCACACCTCTTATTCACATGCTAATGAAATGCACTAATGCACGTGTAGAGAAGTATTACAACATAATTCACATTACAATTAATTGCATCATTTATACATATGAGAGAAGTAGACAAATTCCATAACATAAACAACCAACCCAACAAACACTAGAAAGAGATGGTACATGAAAGTTATATGTTGTTCTATGATACACTTGTTTAGTTTTTTATCATCTTGATTTTTCAGCTATTGTTTTTAGAACAAAAAACATAAAAACAACTACCATGAGACTCATATAGAGCCCTAATGAGTAGATAATTTCCACTCAAAATGGATTTCATGTATCATAAGTTTTATTATATATTATTTATGATAAGTATATTTTGAGTAATAAAGGAAACATAAAAATTTATTTTAAGAAATTTCTTTTAGCATAACATATTATTGGACTAAGTGTTGGCTAAATTGACAATATGATAAATCCCTTTGTTTTGATTATGACAAACATTTCCTTCTTATTGATCTAACGAGCTACTTGAGTGTGCAGGATTAAGGTGGATGACAAAGCAACTAGGGAAAATCCACAAGCTTACATATTTATATTTCCATGCAATGTAATCACTGTTGTAAAAACTTGTACAAATATATAATGTACAAGTACTTAGATTGCACGTAAATCAAGCGTTAGATTCTCCCTAGCTAAACACCACATTTAGACAAGTCATTCCATTCAAATAGGATCACATTTGCACACTCATACATATAGTTAGTGCCTAAATTGAAACATTGAAACAGGATCAATCTCGGTCGACAAACTCCTCGACCGAGACAATCTCGGTCGACAATCTTCTCGACCGAGAAAGATCCAAAGTAGCCGTTAGACACAACAGACAAGTTAGTTGGCAGTTGGAGAAAGATGTTGCAAATCACTTGTTCCAGAGAGCCTGTCGGTCGACAAAAGTTCGACCGAGTAGGTGTCTCGGTCGACCATTTGTCGACCGAGATGGTCTCTGACAGCAACTGCAGAATTAATTAATTAGCCGTTGTTAAAACAAAACCTTTGTACCTAACGGCTAGTTAAGCACTTAGAACCCCCTATAAAGTGTCTAGAACGTCCTTAAGCACTTGTAGGCCATTCCTATAAATAGGACATGCCTTAGGACACCTAAAGAGGCCTAAGATACACTTGTGCTATACTTGAGCTTGAATACACATTGGCAATACTGTTTTGAGCAATAGAGCAATTCCTACATTTGCTATTCATTCCCATTGCTCCCATTTCGTGTCCTATAGGCTAGCATCTCCTTACCACAGCACTTACACTTCTACACTCATTGGTTAGGAGATCAATACGCTTGATATAGGCAAATCAAGCCTTGTGCTTAAAAGGATAAGTTGTAATTTCTATTTTCCTTCTTGTTCCTTTTATTCTTTGTATTCTCCTTGCTACTCCTAGGGTTGGAGGCTGCGGATTGGAGAAGGTTCTTCTCAGAGGAGAAGGTGGACTTCAAGCTACTTCAAGAAGGCTATCGCACGGGAAGCTACTTCAAGAAGGCTATTGCAACGGGAAGCTACTTCAGGAGGAAGGCTGCTTCAAGGTGGTGCAATTACTTCTAGGTGAAGGCTGCTTCAAGGTTGGGCGATTACTTCTAGGTGAAGGCTTCTTGAAGGGTTTAGGGAGAGAATTGTAATTTTATGTAAAGTCCTTGCGAGGTAATAAAATTAAATTCTTTCCAAATCCCGGTTGGGTAAGCAACCGGGTAGTGGACTGACAACTTTAGTATTTGCTAAAGTTGGAACCACTCTAAATCCTTGTCCCCTTGTCCAATATTCTTGTGGTTGATTGCTTGAGTTCAATAATTGTTAAAATTATCTATAAAACTCTATTCACCCCCCCCCTCTAGTAGTTTTTCAATTGGTATCAGAGCAGGCTTCAAGGAACCCTAACAAGGTCTTGAAGAATGGGTGACGGGGTGCTCAACAACCTTAATCTTGAAGGGACATTTGTTGCTAGACCTCCAATGTTTGATGGAACAAACTACACATATTGGAAGAGAAGGATGCAGTTCTACTTTCAAGGCATAAGTTGGGATCTATGGAGAATGGTGTCAACCCCTTATGAGCTACCTCAAATGGAATATGCAGCTTGGGACACCAATACGGTAAAATCGGCTCAAATGAATGCAAAGGCTGTAAGTATTCTTTATTGTTCAATTTCAGTAGGAGAATTTAATAGAATATCAAACTGTGAAACAGCCTATGAAATATGGCATAGACTTTCTATAACTTATGAAGGGACAGTTCAAGTTAAGAATTCCAAAGTTAGTATGCTTAAACAAAAGTTTGAACATTTCCGTATGGATCCAAATGAATCTATTAGTGAAATGTATGCAAAATTCTCTTCTATTGTAAATGGTTTAAATGCCTTAGGTAAAGTTGTTCTTGAGGAAGATCAGGTATCAAAGATTCTTAGATCACTTCCTCCCAAATACAAGCCCAAAGTGACGGCCATTGAAGAAGCAAATGACCTCACCCGACTAAAGATGGAACAACTCATTGGCAACCTAGAAGCTCATGAGGCAACGTTAGAAGAGGAAGAAAGAAGAGAACGTGAACATCAACAAGGCAAAAAGAAGGACATTGCGTTCAAAGCATCAACCAAGGACACTCATGACACAAGTGAAGATGATAGTGAAGAAGAAACTCTCATTGTAAATGGTAAGCAATATAAAAGTTTTAAAACTAATAAAACTTCTAGTGTTTCTTCTTCCAGGTGCTTTGAATGTGGAAAAAAGGGACACATGAAAGGTGATTGTCCAAAACTCAAGAAAGGGAAAAAATCATCTCACAAAAAGAAAGAAAGAAAGAGCATATAAAGCTGCATGGGATGATTCAAGTGATGATAGTGATGATGGAAAAGAAGAAGTAGAATGCCTCATTGCTACAACAAATGAAGACGAAGAAGAGGTAAGTCTTTATGATCTACCAAAAGAAGATCTAATTGCTAGTCTTCAAGATACTCATGAGAAATATATTGAGTGCAAGAAGAAACTTAAGAAATCAAATAAAGTAAATGATGATTTAAATGTTAAACTTCTTGCTCTTGTATCCGAAAATGAAAATCTCAAAAAATGAAGATTATGATCTTAAGTTAAAATCGGTAGAAGCTAATTGCAATCTTCTTTCCTTAGAAAAGTTAAACTTGCAAACTCAAGTGAATGATCTTCAGAAACAACCTGTTCTATGTTCACATTTAGATTATGATGAGGTTGTCAAAGAAAGAAACTCTCTAGTATCTGATTTAGATCAAGCAAAGAAAGATATAAACAAGAAGATGAATGATATTGCTAAGTTACAAAGAAATGTAAATGAGTTAAGAGGAAATGACATGCTTGAAAATATTCTGACAATTTCCTCTAGTTATAATGGAAGAAGAGGATTAGGATATGATCCAAGGAGAAATAAACCCAAAAGAGTTAAAGCATCCAAGACTAAGATTATGTTTGTACCTAGGAACACAATTCATAAGAAGAGAAATGAAGTTGACTCTATTAGCTGTCATTATTGCTTGCGTCTTGGACATTATTCATTTTCATGCCCATATAAGAAAAAGAATGATGAGTTAGCTTGGATTCCTAAAACTTAGTAGCTTAAAATTAACTAGTTGAGATTTGACCTAAACTGATTCTTGATATCATAATGTCTTATCTCAACACAATCGAGCTCTAGTGTACATAATCTCTTTTGCTTGAAATTGATTAAGAATTCTGAACATATTCCAGAAACTTGGTCGGTCGAGAATCTGTCGACCGAGTGAACATCCGGTCGAGAAACTGTCGACCGAGCATGTCACTGATTTTCAGACTGCTGTAAAAATTGCTGAATTGTTTTGAAATTGATCAAAATTGCTATCTATTTGACTGTACAATAAAGTATAAATCATGGAAATCATCCTTGAAAGTTTATATAAGATTAATTTGGTTGATTTAAGTCAAAAACTAAAATTATGCTTAGTTTAAAGGAAATTTTTGTTATATGCTTTTATTGTTCTATCATTACATAGGAAAGCAAAATGATTCATTGGTGATATATATCTTAGAAATGCTTGCAAAGAGCACAATGTTATTTTCAATTGGTATCTTTAAAAGATTTGAAATATTCATCGTGCTTTCATTTTTTTATTGAATATCACTTAAACATGCATCAAAAATTGTTATGAATGCTTAATTGGAAATCTGCAATTCATGCCTCTTGGTTGAAATATAATTTGACCAAGGGGCGCTATGGTCGTGGTCAAGGGCGACCTAAAATAAGCTTTGACAAAATGCTTATATGGACATCATTTTAATGTACTTAATCTTAGTATACTTTTGATAAAGGTCAAAATCAAAATTTAAAATCATTTGTGACCTTAGAAGCCTTAAATTGCTTTAATTGTAAGATTAAGGGGGAGCTCATAAAAACAAATTTGATTATTTGATTAAGAAGCTTACAAAAACATTGTAAACATCATTTGGAGTTTGTTACGACCTTAGTATTTTTCTTTTTGGTTATGAAGAAATCTATGAATTTCAGAAAAATGATATATCTTGTACTTAAAGGAACTCTCTAAACAAATCGGGGCTTAACATCCCTTGCATTTGGATGGAGACATTTTTATGTACTCTGAGATTAAAAGGATTCTCATATCATTTTATGGGCTTAACATCCCTTGTAAAATGGATGAGAAATCAATACATATGCCATGAACCTAACAGGATCTCATATCATTTCAAGGCTTAACATCCTTTGCAAATGATTGAGAAACAAATTGTGGCTAAATTAGACAAAAATGATATTAAATCCATGTTCCTAATAGAATATCTATCTAAGGGGGAGCATAGTATAAAATTAAGGGGGAGAAGAAATATAAAATATTTATCTTGGATATCTTTTTGAAATGACAAAGGGGGAGAAAGAATATAAAATCAAAAATATAAATGAGTAAATAAGTTTCATAACATCTTAGCCAGCACTCACTTGCAAAACAAGAATGGCTACAAAAGGTAATCCTCAGGTATGAAACTCACATGCTTTATATTTCCTTATTTCATATTTAGGAAATGTTTGTCATCTTCAAAAAGGGGGAGATTGTTGGCTAAATTGACAATATGATAAATCCCTTTGTTTTGATTATGACAAACATTTCATTCTTATTGATCTAACGAGCTACTTGAGTGTGCAGGATTAAGGTGGATGACAAAGCAACTAGGGAAAATCCACAAGCTTACATATTTATATTTCCATGCAATGTAATCACTGTTGTAAAAACTTGTACAAATATATAATGTACAAGTACTTAGATTGCATGTAAATCAAGCGTTAGATTCTCCCTAGCTAAACACCACATTTAGACAAGTCATTACATTCAAATAGGATCACATTTGCACACTCATACATATAGTTAGTGCCTAAATTGAAACATTGAAACAGGATCAATCTCGGTCGACAAACTCCTCGACCGAGACAATCTCGGTCGACAATCTTCTCGACCGAGAAAGATCCAAAGTAGCCGTTAGACACAACAGACAAGTTAGTTGGCAGTTGGAGAAAGACGTTGCAAATCACTTGTTCCAGAGAGCCTGTCGGTCGATAAAAGTTCGACCGAGTAGGTGTCTCGGTCGACCATTTGTCGACCGAGATGGTCTCTGACAGCAACTGCAGAATTAATTAATTAGCCGTTGTTAAAACAACAACTTTGTACCTAATGGCTAGTTAAGCACTTAGAACCCCCTAGAAAGTGTCTAGAACGTCCTTAAGAACTTGTAGGCCATTCCTATAAATAGGACATGCCTTAGGACACCTAAAGAGGCCTAAGCTACACTTGTGCTATACTTGAGCTTGAATACACATTGGAAATACTGTTTTGAGCAATAGAGCAATTCCTACATTTGCTATTCATTCCCATTGCTCCCATTTCGTGTCCTATAGGCTAGCATCTCCTTACCACAGCACTTACACTTCTACACTCATTGGTTAGGAGATCAATACGCTTGATATAGGCAAATCAAGCCTTGTGCTTAAAAGGATAAGTTGTAATTTCTATTTTCCTTCTTGTTCCTTTTATTCTTTGTATTCTCCTTGCTACTCCTAGGGTTGGAGGCTGTGGATTGGAGAAGGTTCTTCTTGGAGGAGAAGGTGGACTTCAAGCTACTTCAAGAAGGCTATCGCACGGGAAGCTACTTCAAGAAGGCTATTGCAACGGGAAGCTACTTCAGGAGGAAGGCTGCTTCAAGGTGGTGCAATTACTTCTAGGTGAAGGTTGCTTCAAGGTTGGGCGATTACTTCTAGGTGAAGGCTGCTTGAAGGGTTTAGGGAGAGAATTGTAATTTTATGTAAAGTCCTTGCGAGGTAATAAAATTAAATTCTTTCCAAATCCCGGTTGGGTAAGCAACCGGGTAGTGGACTGACAACTTTAGTATTTGCTAAAGTTGGAACCACTCTAAATCCTTGTCCCCTTGTCCAATATTCTTGTGGTTGATTGCTTGAGTTCAATAATTGTTAAAATTATCTATAAAACTCTATTCACCCCCCCCCCCTCTAGTAGTTTTTCACTAAGATGCAATATTTTCTTGTTTAGGAAAGAATGTTCATTCAACTATAGTATAATCATAATGTCAATGCAAGATATTATCCAAAGTAAATAACCATAGAATTACTTATAAATCTTGTGATATCTATAGGAAAATAGTAAAGCAAGATATCATACAAGTGAATAACCATACAATTACTTACAATGTTTGTGATATCCATAGGGAATTGTGCATGGAAACATTCTCATTAATGATCTTTGTAGGACAATCAAGTTGATTATTTGTTTCATTTTCTTGATTATCTTTGCTTTTACCAACAAAGTTACAACTAATGAAATAAATCCACTTAGCCGACCATAAAAGAACTTGCGGTTGTTGGTCCCAATAAGATCCCACCAAACCTTTATTGGTGTGAGAATTTCATTGTAGGGTGTCATCAAAATCCAACCTACTTCAACATTATAGTTTGATCATGTGTACTCAAGCATCAACACCTTATACCAAGAGAAGGAAAGGGTTATTTATATTAAAATTCATATCAACCAAACTCCCTTGACATGGTGAGTTTGGTCAAACATTATGTTTCATGTTATCACCATTTTGCAAAATTGTAGAAAAAAACTAGAGCGAAACATTTATCCCAATTCCTGATAAGATCACAGTTCAATATAGGTTATATTAGGAAGGCAAGCATACCCATCTTAGAAGAATTCTAGTCTCCCGTGTACATTCAACAAGGATACTATCATGTTCCTTGGATCACTACGACAATTAACCTTTACATTCCCATTACTTTGAACTATTAGAAAGTTTTGTGGTGCTTGAGTCATTTCATTAATTATTTTTCCTCTTTATTAGTTATTCACACTACAAACCTTTCATAGAATATTTCATAGAAGGAACCATTATCTAATTAACCCAATTAAATAATGAACTATAAAAGTGTGATAATTAGCAATCAACAATAAACAAAGAGAGAAGTATATTGCAATTTTGATTATATAAATAATCATGAGTGAAATAATGTATCACAATATTCTAAAACACATTTTTGAATTGACTCTCTCGTCATTTTTTCTGACTGAATAGCATTAGGCCACTTGCCCTGATCATAGTTACATTTACATGGAACTATGATAATCAAGGCTCCATATTGTTTTAAGATTATATCATCGAGGTAATTTCATCATTTTGCACATGCTTCATGTACAAATGAATTCTTAAGGATTTACCTTAAAATGGGGTAACACATATATCCACATCTATTATCTTTCTCAATCTCATCATAAGAAATTATCACAAAATTATGCTACATATAGAAGATTATGCATCAGAAATATCAACATAATTTGTTACACTTTGATTGAATTCTTCTTATGCGTGGAATTATTGTTCACTAAATATAATTGAACATCCCTATGCGGTCATTTTATTAAGTTGAACATATATCACATATTGGAAATATTGAGGTTAAAGGTATACACATGATATCAAGACATATATATCATTAGAATAACAACTAGAATTCATTAAAAATATATAATGTATATATGTAGACTAAAGTACCCTTTATTGACCTCTTATACTTATGGTGCTCTAACATCATATTTACTTATGTATATTTTCTCTTTGACATTTTAACAATATATCTTGAATCCTTAAAAATGACTCTCAATGGCATCAACATGTTTTTTCATGACCAATATGGTTGGTAGCAACTCATATATGGTCAACACCAACAAAATATGGGTGGATACGGACAACCAACCTACCAACCATATGCTGGTAGCGACCCTCTACCTCAGGTTGGTACATGGTGACTCCATATTAAACAATTTCTATGTCACTCACACACGTTTGTTTATCAAATTATTCATCCATCATCTTTGATATTAAGAAACTATGAAAAAATATATAATAAGGTATTACAAGTTACTTTCACTAATAAGAAGATTCATAGGTCTTACTAACCCATTTAAAACCTCTTCAAGATGCAAGGATGAGATGCATTGATATCAGAACTATTCATACAAGAACTTAAGTTTATTTAGGTGATAGTATAGGGATTAGTGTTGGTAGTATGCCCTAAGAGTAATGTCACACTTTACAATTTATTTGATTATTAATAAAGGAACTTCCATCTATAATCATTGCTTAAATATGATATAATGAATAAATATAATAATGACCTATGAATGTATGATCGGTGACATGTGATTTTGGGTTGAGGATCTAAACATGAGATCATGTGTATGATAAGAGTATCCATTCTTGTATAGGTCCCTGGTCAGATATAATTGTGGAATTAGGATGACAATAATACATCAAGGATAGTATGTGTGTTGACTGGTGAGTAGATCTCATTAGTCATGCTATAGTATATCCAGTAAAACACATAACTAATTGTTACGAACAAGTGTCGTATAAACCCAACTTGAGTATGATACATGGAGCCCATAAGTAACAGTCAAAATCACATCTCAATGTGACAATGGTGATTGTGGTCCTTAGAACTAAATTCACTACAATAATTATGTGTGGACCACTACTCAACATGACCTTGAATAAGGGCTACCATACATGTAGTGCTTGGGAATATTGTGACACAATGATCATTGTGAGTGATATAGATGGAATTTGTCCCTCTTATTGGATTTATATACCTACCACTTGATGAGTGAGATTTTGAAATGCATGTCCATGCTCATGTGAGTCAACATATTGTGTTGAGATCATATGTATCTCAAGTAGTCTACTCTAGATCAAAAATAGAAATTGAACATTAATAGGATGACATTTCCATGCCTCAAATTCAATTTGGAAATCAAAGGAAAAGTGTGACACCCCACACCAAAAACCACGAGATAACTCAAAACTAACAGCGAAACAAACTTAAACAAATATATTACTGGAAAACTCTGGAAATTAAAACCATTTTCATTAAGATCCAAACAAAAAAAACCTTTACATATGAGTTCTTTCATGCCATAAGGTACTTACCATGTATGACATCATCCTATTACAAGAAAACCTATCCCAAACATATATATACATATTCACTATATCCATACAGGAAAAGGACATACAAGCCAAACCACGTATCAAAGCATTTCTACAAAACACACCCAAAAACCATCTCAAAGACTTGAGTGTACATGGACAACTCTAGGACTCTAACTAAAAAAGGATCACCAGCATCACTTCCAACCTCGTCAGATACTATCCTTCTTGATGCTGCTCAACCTCCATTGCATGATCTCTACCTCCTCATGCACATCCACCTAAAAAAATGTGGGGAAATGCACTGGGTGAGATTCCAAATCTCAGTGGGAGATATAACTCTCCATCAACACTATTATTAGCACAAGTAAGATGATTATAGAACAACAATAAAGCTACAACCATGATAAGCAGGTAATCATTACTATCAGAATAAGCAAGTGCAATTATATTATGAAACAACTTATCATCATAAAAGGAATATGAATAACATGTAAATTCACTACCAACTATATTGTACAAAATCAAGCAAGGCCTCATCTAATGTTTCTATATTTGATCCTATACAAGTATGATACATGGCTGGTAATGTATTCTATTATATCCTGAGAATTTGAGTCGTACCACCCAAATCCAACCAACCATTTCTAAGTCAAAACTGGTGCCATATAAGGTCTATGAAAGAGTGGGAATCCACGACCTCACCCCCTCCACCAGTATGAGTAAACCTATAGTGACATCACCAGTCAAATTGCTGCCAGTAACATATAGTCCAGTTGTACAAACCTAGCCCACCTTGGTACAGGTCATGACGCAAGTGAAATAGAGCTACAGCCCGCAACCGCACTCCTACCAGGATATGACCCACATCCAATCATGTATAACATATCATTGAGCTATGGCCTGAAGCTGCACTCCTTCCTGGGTATGGCCCATAGCCAATCATGTATCACATATCTGGGACATAAGGCGATATTCATCCTCACCCCCACATATTAAAAAATATATGCTCCAAGTTAAACTTATTTCATCATTCAGCAAGTGCTGACACTGAATGGATCTATGGTACAGGTCAAAGCTACATTATTAGGTTCCACTTGATTAGTTAGGTCATTTAAGTATCTTTTAGCATCAATCAAGTTACAAAGTATAAAATCATAACAAATTCTACAAAGATAGGGGCATAGTACTCTTCTAGCATGTATAACCTATGGGGCATGAGCTTGTCACACTATCACCACATAATTTCTATATTATTGTCATTCATAGCATCATCAACAAAGCCACATGCCATGAGATATCAATCCCTCAACTCTATCAGTATGAAACATCCTTTCATATTAGAACAATAACCACTTCTAGGTCACCCCAACCACCATATTCCTATATCACATGTATAATCAACATGCCTCACAAGGGCAAATTCAATCCTTGTCTCACATCATAGCCATCATAGCCCAGACTAGCTTTGATAATCAATTCCACAACACCTACATGGTTAGAATATCATAATCAAGAGAAATAATCACATAACATCAAAACCATCCATGTTAAGGATATAAACAAGACTTGTTCACTTTTAGGATTTAGGGTTTCCACTTTTTGCCAATTAGGGTCCACAAGGTTATCGTCAACCAACCACCCTAGAACCACCACCCTCAACCATCATGGAGTGTGTTAGGCTTAAGAAACATCATTAGAGAAGATTGGATATCATGCCAAATAGCATAATACATATGTATATATGATTAACATTAGATGTTCATATATGTTTCATAATCACCTACCATCACCACATCTTAACCACTTAGGAACATAGGTCACGGCCACCCTCCATAGTATGTCGTGACCACGACATACACCATGGGTATCTCAGCCTTCACTCCCTCACCATGTCACGACCACCTCCTACATTTCGTGCCCACGACATTAGGGTTAGGTTTTCTCTTCACCCTTCAACCATTTGTTGCAACCAAGATCCTCAACCACCTCTATGTCACAAACATGACACCTCAAAACCACCATGTCTTGATCACGACATCCCTGAATCCCGACCAACACTCCAAGGGCTATCTCGACCAAGCTAAATCAAGAAACTAAGAGTTTCAAGGCTGCTATGCTCCATAGGTCTCAACCCAGCCTCACTAAGTCAAACATCACCATAAGAAGGGACATCTCGACCAAAGCCAACTAGATCATGGAAATCTCAATAGTCTATGTCGTGACCATGACGCCCATACCCATGCATTGACCACAAACCTCCTAGGTCATGACCACACCAAGGGTAGACACCTAGGTCACCAAAATAGGCCCAAAACTAAGCAAGAACCATGATCATCATGAAAGGAGACTCAAGGAAATTGATCTCCACAAACCCTAAGGAAAAGGTCCAAGAAAAGCATGACTAAAGGAAGAGATACCATAGACAAGATGACCAAAATTGAAACTAACCTCTCAAATACTTCTAGGTACACAAACACCAAGCATGGGGACTAGATCAAGGGTCAAACGTTGGGAAGAAACTCCATATCATCATCTCTACCGAAAACTGATACAAGAAGGTTAGGGTTTCAGGTTACTTCCAAACCAAACATGATAACTCTCCCAAACAAATTCTAGGGTTAAGATTCATATGCTAGCATGATGTAGGAGCATCTAAAAGAGGGAAAATAGTAACACAACATAACAAGGAGTGCAATAATAGAGAGGGTTTAGTGTTATATAACCCGCCTTAAGAAGATCACCACCAAAGCTCCAAGCTCCAAGATTAGCAGGTCCAAGCACACGATCCAATTGTTGGAAAAGCACCACCAAAACCTCCACTCTCATCTACAGGAGAACCTCAAGAAGAGAGAAACACCAAGGTCAAAGGATAGCTCAAGAAGAGAGAGCAAAACCCCAAAATTGAACCAAAGAAAGAAGGGAGAAAAGAGAGAAGAAACTATCTCTCTCTCTCTCACTTGAGTGTCACCTTGTCAGAATATGGACTAAGGCCAAGAAGAAGGAAGAATATAGGGTAGAATATTCGAAGGAACACCAAAGAAAGAAGATAAAACACTCACCGGAGCTAAAGATGGCAAAGGATAACCACAAGCACCACATGCAAAGGATGAACCACCTCCAAGGCACCAAGAATAGTCCTTCTTGGTCCACCAAGCCTGAAGGACGAGAAAAAGAGAAAGGGAGGAAGAAGATGACCAAAAAGAACCACTTGCATGAATAGAAGAGGGTCCATATAGCAAAGGAGGAGGAGGTAAGACAAAGGATGAAGTGTCAATAAGATAGAGTTTTAAAGAAACACTTGTGCACTAAAAGGACCAAGATGCATCCACATGCAACCACATAAGGTCCACATGCAAGAGGTGGTGATACTCCCCAGGTAGGATCTCGACCACCTAAGCAACCGACCCTATGTCGTGATGCATTACAACATCACCACAAGATCGCGACACCATGACCGACCCATGAAGCCTAGGCCGAGACACACCTCTCCAACATCCACCTCAACCCAAGACAACCTTGGTCACGACCAACACACCAAGGGGGAAGTGTCATGACTATGACACCCCACAATAGGCCCTTGGTCACGACCTAGGTCAAGGCAAAACAACAACATCCCAAGGTTAAAGCATGCAAACCCTAGAAAACCCAAATCTCCACTAAGGGTGATACTACTCAACCAAGATCCAAACAAGGCACCCCAAAGCACCATACTCTCCCTCATGAAGCTAAGAGAGAGAAGGAACACTCTAGAGGTGGAAAATAGCACATTAACCACCTATATTGGGTAAATTGCAATTTGCACCAAAACTAGCACAGAAAGCACAAACATCATTCAAACAAGCACAAACTGGAGAATTAAGAACACCACAAGCCCTAATCACATATCAAAAGATTAGAGCAAGGTTCTAAGAACATGATCAAGCCAAAACAAATAGGGTTACTGTAACATCCCTAACCTAGGTTATGACATAACTGTGGAAGTGTTTCTTAAGTAAGTTATTTATAAACTTATTTTAATCTTTTGAAAAGTAATTAAGACCAAGAAGAGATGTATAGTTGAAATAATAAAATGAGTTTTATTGAGTTGTAGATCATATATGGTAGTTCCTATTGGCCAAGAAGCCATAGAGGAGGTCCCATATCGTTTTGTCAACGCTTAGCAAAGGCCATGATGAGTTAAGCACCTCAAGAAGGTGATGGATATCGGTTTACAACTTTCCTTGGAAAAGTTGTATTGGTTTGTGAATAAAGTGATGTTGGGTTGAAATATCTTGTTCAACAAGATAACTAATGGTTGAAATCTTATCCCTAGATTATCCCCAAGAGTTTTTCTTGTCAAGGTAAATATGTGTGCATGCATGGACACATGTCAACCCATGCATGGACATGTGTCACCTAGTAGTATAAGGTGATGATACCTCTTGTACACACTCTCTCATGAGCCTCAATTATATATACCACTCCTTTCACCTACTAGTGAAACTTTTCACATCCTACAACTCTCTTTCTCTTAGATATTGTGCATAGTAGTTGAGGAGCAAGGAGGAGCTCGAGCCTTAAGCTTATGGTGAAGCCATGGTCATCTTCAACCTTGGTTGAAGCATGATTCTCGGGTTGTCATTCTTCCTTTCTTTTCTTCTTCACCAAGTTCTTATCTATGGTGATTCTTTGCATACAGAGGAGTTGTGAACAAGTCTTGGATCTTTGGTAAGTTCATCTTCAACCTTGGGAACGTGAAGCTTTGGAGCTTGGAGCTTTGATGTTGTTCTTGAGGCGGGTTATATAACTTGATCCCAATCATGTTATTATTCACCTTCAATCTTTCTATACTTGTTGATCTACTTTCAATTTCGATTTTTCTTGAATGATTGATGATTCTATGAGTTCTAATAGTTGCATAGGACCGTTGTCCATGAACTAGAACAGTAAGGGACGAAAGTATAGAGCTTGATGATGATGGAATCATCATGGCACAACCTGATATGGTAATGAAACCCAATATGGTGATATGAAATCCATTATACCTTGGAACCCCACATCCCTATCATTTTTTACATTTGGATTGGTTGAAATAGGACTAACCAGTTGTCTAGGTTGTCACTTAACACATGTTAGGTTGATACTTTGAAGGTTTGAAAATTTATGAGCATAAGGGTCTAACCCGATATGAAAAATCCTACACTTGAGTAAACTGATATAAGTGACACACACACACCTCTTGGACAATATGGTGGTAAACACACACCCTTGGACAATATGGTGATAAGCACACACCTCTTGGATGATATGGTGGTAAGTACACACCTCTTGGACGATGTGGTGATAAGAACAGACCTCTTGGATGATATGGTGATAAGCACACACCTCTTGGATGATATGGTAATAAGCACACACCTCTTGGATGATATGGTGGTAAGTACACACCTCTTGGATGATATGGTGGTAAGTACACACCTCTTGGACGATATGGTGATAAGCACACGCCTCTTGGATGATATGGTGGTAAGCACACACCTTTAGACAATATGGTGGTAAGTACACACCTCTTGGATGATATAGTGGTAAGCACACACCTCTTGGACGATATGGTAGTAAGCATACACCTCTAGCCCGGTATGGTGGAAGCACCTCAAAACCAATATGGAGGTAAGCACCTCAAATCCAATATACTTGATTGAGTAACACATGAAGTGTGTTATGTCAAATGATACATTAAGATGTAAAGAGTTAAATGCATTTTGATAAATGTAGGTCAATGTACCTTGAGAAAAGGGTTGAGCCAACTTAATAAAGTATGATGTAATCAATATCCTAGTGAGGATGTGAGAGAAACTCATACTTTGTGTGATAATCATTTAATGATAAATGATGAGAATAAACAAGTATGATTGAATACTTATGATATCAATGTATGCTTCTAATATGTGTGGAGCTATGAATTAGGGTTTTGATTCTTGATAATATGAACTTGAAACCCTAATCGGCTAAAAGAGGGAACCCTAACCCTAATAATGGGAAGGTTGTATTTCTCTTGTATTGCATGGTGATGATATGCACTTGATATTGTTTTTATCATGAAATACTAACCATGCATGTATCATGAGATGATGAGCATAGCCAGGTATGATCTATGATGTTTCATATGATACAGATTATATGGGCCTTGTGAGCCATGAGAAATACGTGTTCAACAAGTATAATGTATACATGGGTCTGAGGACCTAGAGGTAATAGTTACCTGATAAGAGGTGACAATGTTCAGTGGTAAACTAAGGGTTTGAATACCCAGATCTATGAATTATGATGATGATAATGTAAAGGGATGAGAATCCTTAGTAATGTGATAAGGGACTGAGATCCCAAGTGTTATGCATTCAATGTGTTTCAAAGATTATGAAAGTACTTGATAAATGTATTACACCTTTCTTTATAGCATCTATTATAATTCATGCTTGTAACTTGGTTGATGCTAAAAGATATTGTAATGCACCTAATTAATCAAGTGGAACCTTATCATGTAGTTGCCCTAGCCATAGATCCATTCAGTGTCAGAATTTGTTGAATGGTGAAATGAGTTTAACTCGGACAGCATATTTTTTAATATGTGGGGGTAATGGGTGAAAATATCCTTACATACAAATAGGGATTGATGTGTGATCTCCCTCATCATCATAAGAGTATGGATATATGCCATGACTCAATATTAATATACCGGGGATTGCTGTGTGATCTCCCTGAAGAGAGTGCATGTTGTGGCTATAACTATATAACGAAGATGCCACTATACCCCAACAAGCTAATTGTAGTTTGACACATGATGTCACTACCAGTGGTCTTGTACCGACTGAGACAGGTGAGGTCTTGGAAGACAACTCTTCCTTTGACCTTGTATGGTATCGATGCTTTACGTAGCTGTGGTCGATTGGAGAATGAGTGGTATACCTCATCTGCTCAGGGCATAAGTGTGATTGTAAATATATAATCAACCATGTAGCGTATTTGATTGAGGATTTAATACAAAAACATTGGTTGATGTTACAATACTTTTATACATCTTAAATGGATAGATGTTATATGCGTTCTTCGCATTCCTTAAAAAGTGAATAGATGATTTATTGCTCTATTATAGATAGTTGCATTGCTTTACAAGATGATATTGCTCTTTTCTTCTTATAAATAGTGATTAATCTTGATTATTAATATAAAAGATCCTCTACTCAGTTTTATACTATTTACCTGTGATAATAATGTTGTTGGCGGAGATTTATATCTCTCACTGAGACATTTGTCTCATCCCTTTGGTCCCAACATTTTTAGGTGGAGGCAGATGAGGAGGTAGAGATCGTACTGCAGAGGGAGGACAACAACAATAGGGACAATAGTAATAGCTCAGGTTGAGTGTATTGTCTGTCATGTCTTGTAGATAGAAGTCCTATGTGTCGTCTTTGTACTCTCAGGTCCTTGGGAGTAAGTATGTAATGGTTATTCTGTATAATTATTGTGATGATTTGGATGTTGGTTTGATAGCGGTCATCACAGTTACCACAAAACTCAAGTTAGGGTCCTTGCAAGCCATAACCCCTAACAAGAATTTTTCCCCCAAAATCCTAAGAGAAAATAGATGGGTGCTTCCTCTTCATCTCTTCCTCGAGCTCCCACGTGGCTTCGTCAACACCATAGTGATGCCATAGAATTTTCACAAGCACTATGTCCTTTTTCTTCAGCTTCTTCACTCTTTTATCAAGGATCAACATTGGGCCTTCAACATAGGCGATATCCTCATCAAGATCCACCTCCACAGGATATAGCATCAACTATGTATCCAAATAGCACTTTCTCAACATACTCACATGAAACACTAGATGCAACCTGTGCAACTCAGGTGACAACTCCAACCTGTAGGACACCTTCCCAACACGTGCCACCATAGAGTAAGGTCCCATAAACTTGGGAGCCAACTTACCCTTCTTCCCAAACCTCAAAACACCTTTTCAAGGAGAGTCCTTGAGGTACACTTTGTCTCCCACTTGGAACACCAAGGGTCTATGACGGTTATTTGCATACAACTTCTGTCTATCCTGTGTTGCCTTCAATAGTTGCTGGATCACTTTGATATTTTCTATCATTTATTGCATAAGCTCAAGACCAAGAAGGTGGTATTATCCTGTCTCATACCAACACAATGGAGATCTACAACATCTCCCATACAACACCTCATATGTTGCCATGTTGATGCTTTGTTGATAACTATTGTTGTAGGCAAACTCTATCAAACTAAGGTGTATATCTCAACAACCTAAAAACTAAAGAAAACAAGCTTTTAATAGATCCTCCAAGGTTTGAATGGTCCTCTCAGATTGACTATCGGTCTGTGGATGAAAGGCAGTGTTGAACCTCAACTACGTACCCAAAGTTGTGTGTAGTCGCTCCCACAAGTGACTCGTGAACTGAGGACCCCTATCAGACACAGTAGTTGTCGGAACACCATGCAAACACACTATCTCATGAACATTGATCTGGGAAAGCTTCTCAATAGTATTTGTCATCTTCATAGGAAGAAAATGCACTGACTTGGTCAACCTGTCAGTGATCACCCAAATGGAATCATGAACTTTGGGTGTTGTAGGTAGACCAACCACAAAGTTCATGGTCACATGATCCCATTTCTACTTTGGTATAGGTAACGGATGCAGCGTCCCTGCATGCCTTTAATGCTTGGCTTTAACCTACTGACACACAGTGCAGCTAGCCAAAAACTCAGCCACTTCTCATTTCAAGCCAGGCCACCAATATATATCCTTCAGATTATTATATATCTTGGTGCTACCTGGGTGCATAACGTACATGGATGAGTGAGCCTCTTTTAGCACCATCTTTCTTAGGTCATCAACATTAGGAACTACTACTCTACCATGGTAACAAACTGTCCCATCATCTGACTCGTGGAAGACATCACGCTTCTTGTTGCCCAATTTTGATCTAATCTGACGTATCACAGTACCAATCTATTATGCCTCTCTGATATGTTGTCTTTGCATGGGCTTCACCTACAACTGTGCTAACAATCCTGCTAGCAAAGAAATTTCCAGCTTGACATTCATTCAACGTAGGGAGATCAACATGTCTCACTTGTGGCACACCAAAGAACTCAACTAGACTCTATCCATAGGTGATCACGAAGACTTCCTGCTCAATGCATCTACCACAACATTTTCCTTCCTTAGATGATAATCAATTGTGTAGTCATAATCCTTTATTAACTCCATCCAACATTGTTGCCTCATGTTCAACTTCTATTGTGAACATACGTATTTCAAGTTCTTATGATCTGTGAAAATCTAACACTTCTCACCATAAAGGTAGTGCCTCTTGATCTTCAAAGCATGGACTACATCAACTAACTCTAGATTGTGGTTTAGGTAATTCTCCTCTTATTTCTTAAGTTGTTGAAAAGCAAAAGAAACCACTTGCTTGTCCTACATCAGCACACTACCCAAACCATTCCTGGACACATCACAGAAGACTGTGTATCCCTTTCCTTACTCAGACAAGACCAGAACTAGTGCACTTGTCAACTTCTCCTTCAACGTCTAAAAAGCATGATGGAATCTGTCATTCCAAACAAATGACATGTCCTTCCTTGTTAACTTTGTTAGGGGCAAAGTGATAGCGGTGAAGTCCTTGATGAATCTCCTATAATATCCTACCAAACTAAGAAAGTTGCACACTTCTATCAGCTTCTTTTGCTGCTCCCACTCTATCACTGACTCAACCTTCTTAGGATCCACACGAATTCCCTTGGCAGATATAACATGCCCCAAGAAAGCTACCTCCTGTAACCAGAATCACCCTTTCTAAACTTGGCATAAAACTGATGCTTCCTCAGCACGGTCAATGCCTGACAAAGATGTTGTTCATGATGTTGATTGTCATGACTATATATCAAGATGTCATCTATGAAGACAACCACAAATTGGTCAAAAAATAGGCAAAAGACTCTGTTCATCAAGTCCATGAATGTTGCCAGTGCATTGCTCAGCCCAAACGACATAACTACGAACGCATAGTGACCATACCTTGTCCTAAAAGCCAACTTAGGTATGTCATCCTCCTTGATCCTCAACTGGTTGTATTCTGACCTCAGGTCTATCTTCAAGAACATTATCGCACCAAACAACTGATCAAATAGGTTGTCTATCCTTGGTAAGGGATACTTGTTCTTTATCCTCACCTTATTCAACTGTCTATAGTCTATGCACAGCCTCACAGACCCATCCTTCTTCTTTACAAACAACATTGGAGCACCCCACAGCGACATACTCGACCTGATCAAACCTTTGTCAAGCAACTCTTGCAATTGTCTCTTCAACTTTGCCATTTCTGTTGGAGTCATCCTATACGGTGTCTGAGCTATCAGTTGTGTGCTGGGAACTGGATTGATCTCAAAATCAATCTCTTGGGGTGGGGGAACACATGGAAACTCCTCAGGAAATGTGTCTCCAAACTCTCTAACAACTGGCACCTCCTGAATACTAGGACTCCTCACCTCAGTATCCAGTACATGTGCCAAGAATACCTCACAACACTGTCTCAACAACTCCCTGCCACCATCGTTGATACCAAACATGTCGGAAGAATCTTCCTATCTCTTTGGATGATCCACATCTTACCACCATCTAAAAAAGTCGCTTGCTTGGAACTACAATCCAAGACCACCCTATACTTCTCCAAGGTGTCCATTCTAAGGATTACATCAAACCCATGCATGTCAAGTGGTATGAGATCCACTTGAATGTTGTTCCCTAAAAAGGAAAGGACACAGGAATGACACACCTCCTACAACACTACAGAACCAACTAATAGGGTTTCTAACAACAAACTATCCTTCTTACAACTAATAGGCAAAAGACAACTGTCAAGCACTTTGTGAATGATAAAAGAGTGTGTTGCACATGAGTCAACCAAAATAGATACAAAGCAAGAAGAAGAAAAATTAGAATGAAATAACTCCATCTGACCTATCACTACTCACAGGTTGACCACCACCTCTGGCTGACTCATATTGTAGAATCTAGACATTGCATGTTGTCACCCCCATCCTCTACTTCCCTAAGCAGTCGATCTGACTTGCGACGCTTGGCCACATCCTCGTCCTCCTTCTCCACTGTTCTGTTGTCTTAGAGAGCCCTACTAGTTTTACCTCAGTTGTTGGGTCACCTCGTCGTCCCTCACTGGACACTCCCGCTTTAGATGTCCTATCTGCCCACACTTGTAGCAAAATCAGGTCTCAAACTGCAGCCTAGATGGCCCCGTCACTAATACTAACATGGTGATATGAGCTCCAGTTGGTGGAACTACGACCTTGGCCTCTACTTGGTGACCACTATGTCAGAGCATTGAACCTTAGCGACGTTATTAGTGCAAAAAACCTCAGATTCTTAAAGCCTCATAACGATTGTCTGTGGAACTATGCAGACCTCTTCTTGGCACTCATCTCCTACTTCTCTATCACAGATTGCTCTATCCTCCCAACATACTTCACAAATGTAGAAAACCTTTCTCGATTCTCCAAAGCAGTCATCAGGGTAGATAACTCAGTGTTCAGCCCCTTCTCAAAATAGTGAATCCGCTCATCCTCCATAGTAGCCATGTGAGGACAAAACTGAAGAATCTCCATAAACTTGGCATCATACTCATTGATTGTCATATGTCCTTATTGGATCCGTTCAAATTGATGGATCTTCTGGTCCAGATAGGTCTGTGGAAAGTACCGACTAATGAAATTGTGTCAGAACTCCTCCCAACCTATAGCCAGTCCAGGCCTCTTCTCCTCTTCTATGGCCCACCAATGGCCATCACTGCCCTTTAGAATGTACACTGCATGCTTAACCTCCTCTACCTCTTGGATGTTGAGGATCTTGAAGCCTTTCTCAAGCTCAGTAAGCCACATATCAGCATCTGCCAGATTAATTGTCCCAGCACACTCCATCTCCCCAACATGACAAAGCCGCTCAAAGGTCTTCCCAATACCTAGAGATTTTGCATTAAGAATTGGTGCCCTAGGCTGAGGTGTAGGAAACTCGTCTTCCATATGCGTCATCGTAGCCATAAACTTCCCAAAAAGAGACTAAAAGGCAGGGTTGTCAATCATGGTTGGGTCAAACTGGGGACCCTCAGGCACCCAATCTTCTCATGCATGGTTCCTTTCACCACCACTTGATGCACCAACGCTTCTCTCGGTAGCGTGTTCTTCATATTCTCCAGACATCTTTAGGCTTTTCTGCTTCTTCTGCATAAGCATAATTCACTATAAGACATATTGTAGGATACAAGAATAGACACAAACCTTAGTCCTAGATCCCTGTAGACTCACCGAACCTAAAGCTATAATACCAACCTTTGCTTGTGATGCCCCGCACCACAAACCATGAGATAACTCAAAACTAACCGTGGAAACAAACTTAAACAATAAGATTACCAGAAAACTCTTGAAATTAAAATCATTTTCATTAAGACCCAAATAGAAAAAACCTTTACATATGAGTCCTTTCATGCCACAAGGTACTTACCATGTATGCCATCAACATGTTACAAGAAAACATGTCCCAAACATATATATATATATATATATATATATACATATCCATTATATCCATACATAAAAGGATATACAAGACAAACCACGTGTCAAAACATGTCTACAAAACACACCCCAAAACCATCCCAAAGACTTGAGTGTATAGGGATGACTCTAGGACTCTAACAACAAAAGGACCACCATCAACACTTCCAACCTTGTCATCTACTATCCTTCTTGCTACTGCTTGGCCTCTGCTGCACGATCTCTACATCCTCATTTATGTCCACCTAAAAAGATGTGGGGAAACCCACGGGGTGAGATTTCAAATCTCAACGAGAGATATAACTCTCCAACAACACTATTATTAGCACATGTAAGATGATTAAAGAATAATAATAAAGCTATATCCATGATAAGTAGGTAATCATTACTAACAAAATGAGCAACTGCAATTAGATTATGAAACATCTTATCATAAAAGCAACACAAAGAACATGTAAATTCATGACCAACTATATTGTACAAAAGCAAGAAAAGCCTCATCCAATGTTTATGTATTTGATCCTATACAGGTATGCTACACCGCTGGTTACATATTTTATTATGCCCCAAGGAATTGAGTCGTACCACCCAAATCCAAGCGACCACTACTAAGTCAAAATAAGTGACATACAAGGTCTATGGATGAGCCAGAATCCATGACCTCACCCCCTCAACTAGTACGAGTGAACCTGTAGTAACATCACCAGTCAAACTGATACCAGTGACATATAGTCCAACTATACAAACTGAACCGCCTTGGTATAGGTCACAGAGCTAGTGAAACTGAGCTATGGCCTGCAGCTACATTCCTACTAGGGTATGGCCCACAACCAATCTTCTATAGAATATAAGTGAGCTACGGCCCGAAGACACGCTCCTTCTAGGGTATGGCCCACAGCCAATCTTGTATCACATATCCTAGACGTAAGGGGACATTCGTCCTCACCCCCTTCATATTCAAAAATATGTGCTCTGATGTAAACTCATTTCACCATTTAGCAAGTGCTGACACTGAATGGATCTATGGCATATGGCAAAGCTACATGATTAGGTTCCACTTGATTAGTTAGGTAATTTAAGTGTCTTTTAGCATCAATCAATTTACAACATATAAAATCATAACAAATTCTACAAAGATAGTGGCATAGTACTCTTCCAGTAGGTATAACATATAGGGCGTAAACTTGTTACATTATTACCACATAATGTCTATATTATTTCCATTCACAGCATCATCAACAAAGCCACATGCCATGGGATATCAATCCCTTAACTGTATCATTAGGAAACATCTTTTCATATCAGAACAATAACCACTACTAGGTCATAAGGCCCAATCACCATATTCTTGTATCACTTGTATAATTAGCATGCCTCACAAGGGCATATTCAATCCTTGTGTCACATCATAGACATCATAGCACACACTAGCTATGATAATCAATTAAACAACACCTACATGGTTAGAATATCATAATCAAGAGAGATAATCACATAACATCATAACCGTCCATGGTAAGGATATAAATAAGACTTGTTTACTTTTAGGGTTTAGGGTTTCCACTTTTTGCCGATTAGGGTCCACAAGGTTAGGGTTAACCAACCATCCTAGAACCACCATCCTCCACCATTATGGAGTGTTTTAGGCTTAAGCAACATCATTAGTGAAGATTAGATATCATGCAAAATAGCATAACACATATGTATAAATGATTAACATTAGATGTTCATATATGCTTCATAACCACCTACCATCACTACATGTTAACCACTTAGGCACATAGGTCACTTCCATCCTCCATAGTATGTCGCGACCGTGACATACACCATGGGTTTCTTGGCCTTCACTCCCTCACCATGTCATGACCACTTCTACATGTCACGCCCGCAACATTAGTGTTAGGGTTTCTCTTCACCCTTCAACCATGTGTCGCGACCAAGCTCCTCAACCACCTCTATGTCGCGACCATGACACCTCAACACCACCATGTCATGATCGCAACATCCCTTAATCATGACCACCACTCCAAGGGCTATCTCCACCAAGCTAAAGTAAGCAACTAAGATTTTTAAGGCTGCTATGCTCCATAGGTCTCAACCCAATGTCAGTAAGTCAAACATCACCATAAGAAGGTTACATCTTGACCAAAGCCAACTAGGTCGTAGAAATCTCAATGGGCTATGTCATGACCATGAAGCCCATACCCATACATCAACCACCAAACCTCCTAGGTCACGAACACACCAAGGGTAGACACCTAGGTCACCAAAATAGGCCCAAAACTAAGCAAGAACCATGATCATCATGAAAGGAGACTCAAGAAAGCAGATCTCCACAAACCTTAAGGCAAAGGTCTAAGAAAAGCATGACTAAAGGAAGAAAAATCATAGACAAGATGACAAAAACTAAAACTAACCTCTCACTTACTTCTAGGTACACAAACACCAAGCATGGAGACTAGATCAAGGGTCAAACATGGGGAATAAACTCCATATCATCATCTCTACCCAAAATTGATACAAGAAGGTTTGGGTTTTGGGTTGCTTCCAAACCAAACATGATAACTCCCACAAACAAATTCTAGGGTTAAGCTTCATATGCTAGCATGATGTAGGAACATCTAAAAGAGGGAAGACAACAACACAACATAACAAGTAGTGTAATAATAGAGAGGGTTTAGTGTTATACAACCCGCCTTAAGAAGATCACCACCAAAGCTCCAAGATCCAAGATTAAGATCTCCAAGGGTTGGAAAAGCTCCACCAGAAGCTCCACTCTTGACCACAGGAACACCTCAAGAAGGGAGAAACACCAAGGTCAAAGGATAGATCAAGAAGAGAGAGAAAAACCCCAAAATCGAACCAAAGAAAGAAGGGAGAAAAGAGAGAAGAAACTCTCTCTCTCTCTCACACACACACACACTTGAGAGTCACCTTGTTATAACATGGCCTAAGGCTGAGAAGAAGGAAGAAGGTAGGGTAGAATATCCGAAGGAACACCAAAGAAAGAAGATAAAACACTCACCCAAGCTAGAGATGGACAAGGATCACCACAAGCACCACATGCAAGGGATGAACCACATCCAAGGCACCAAGAACACTCCTTCTTTCTTCACCAAGATCTAAGGATGAGAACAAGAGAAAGGGAGGAAGAAGATGAGTGAAAAGAACCACTTGCATGGAGAGAAGATGGTTCATATAGAAAAGGAGGAGGGATGTAAGACAAAGGATGAGGTGTCAATAGGATAGTGCTCCAAAGAAACACTTATCCACTAAAAGAACCAACATGCATCCACATGCAACCACATAAGGTCCACAAGCAAGATTTGGCAATACTCCCTAGGTAGGATCTTGAAAACCTAAGAAACCAACCCTATGTCATAACCGTGAAACACCTAGGGTTCTAAGGTCGCGACGCACCACAACATCACCACAATATCATGACACCGAGACCACCCCATGAAGCCTATGTCGAGACACACCTCTCCAACCTCCATCTCAATGACAACCTTGGTCATGACCACCACACCAAGGGGGAAGTGTGACGACTATGACACCCCACAATAGGCCTTAGGTCGTGGCCTAAGTCAAGGCAAAACAACAAGGTCTCAAGGCTAAAGCAAACAAACCCTAGAAAACCCTAATCTCCACTAAGGGTGATACTACTCAACCAAGAGCCAAACAAGGTTCCCTAAAGCACCACACTCTCCCTCATGAACCCAAGAGAGAGAAAGAACACTCTAGTGGTGGCAATATGCACATCAACCCCCTATATTGGGTAAATTGCAATTTGCACCAAAACTAGCATAAAAAGCAAAAACATCATCCAAACAAGCTCAAATTGGAGACTTAAGCACACTACAAGACCTAATCACATCTAAAAAGATTAGAGAAAGGTTATAAGCATATGATCAATCCAAAACAAATAGGGTTACCCCAAAACGCATGTTATGGTCCTTACACAAAGAGTCTACACAATTAGTGTAATAGTGATCACAACACTGCAATGAAGTTGTTCGCAAACTTCTATATTGGGTGGCAATGAAGTCTTTTTAGATACAAATCATTGTTTGTGAAGTCATAATATGATTATCAACATCACTAGCAATGTGATGTGGACTCTATATGGTCACACACATAGCATGCACATGGAAGAGGAGTATAATCATGGACACATGATTAATTGATTACTAAAAAGGTCTAGATAATTAATTAGATCATTGATAGATTGACGAGAAGCTCAATCATCCATCTAGAATGTGCACTTGCTTGACTAGACAAACCAATCAATTGATTGGAAAGTCTAGTGAGTTGATTGAGATGAAATGATCCCGATCAGTCGACTTTAAAGTCCACTCATCCGACTAGATAAGACCAGCCAATCGGTCGACTGGACAATCCATTCGGTTGATTAAATTGGATTAGTAAGTCAATTAAGTTTTCTAATGAATTCTGAAGCAATCTAGTTGGCCGATTAGATTTCCCAAAAGGGCTACTAAAAGGCAACTTGTTGCCTTTTCGTTTGTAATATGTATTACAAATCATGCTTCCTTAACTATCATGTATAAAGGGACAAGATGACCAGGGTTTTGGTAGCACCTTTGGGCACGTGAACCCTAGTCGACATTGCCCACAAGGGGAGAGAGAGATGAGAAATGGTGCAATGCTAGCCCATTGACAATAAAAAGGCTACTCCTTCCCCGAAGGCTCTTGCATTGTGACATAAAACCTGTATCATCCACATGGACTACATAGAGACACATGTATATAATGGCTGCATTGTGAGAATGTTATCAACATTTTTCTATGATCCTTATTCTTTGTAAACATCACTAGATCAATCCATGACAATGTATACCTCATATCCCTTCCTTCTTGATATATTGTTGTTGATGGGATCTGCTCATGGGAATGTGGTTAAAAATTTTGGTTGCTTCCACTACTCCCATTGCCTTCATGATTGTTAACACCTAGAGATTGCCATCTTGTTCCAATAATGAGATTCTAGGGTTTATGGAGGAACCTAATAAAAACTCTTTACTAGTTTATTAGTCCAATTATTATCTTTTACCATCTAGGGGCTATATTACGTAATTATAATATCATTCATATTATACAAAACCCTGAAATTCTTTTCTATAGCCACACTTGCAAATAAACAATTGTATTCCTTCCAATTAAGTATAACCAAGTGGTTCTATTTTCATGAATCAAGATTTAGTTCCAATTCTTACAACAATAATAAAACATTTAAATTACATTATGGGAATGATAACGAACTCTTCATCCTTACTATTTCAATTTCCATATATAAGGCTCGATTAAATAGTTTAGATAGTTTGAATTCATTAGTGGGTAAAACCTTCAAAATCTAATCTTAGTGAACTCAAATCATGGGTATATATATAATTTACACATCCCAACCTGTTAATATTAGAAATTGATTTCCCATTAATTTCATAGGTTTCACCCCAAAACCCTAGATTTACTATCCTACAAATTATTACTCCTTGATAATATACATAATCCTTGAAAGTGTAAATACCCAAAACTAGGAGAAAACACTCATGTAAATGAAATTAAACATGTGAATACATAGATCCTTTAAGCTTCTTCACTCCGTCGACATCAAACTTGGTCATGAAGACCACTTGTGTAGCTCCACCGATGACCATTCAGTTGAAGGCGGGTAGAAATAGAGTTAGAGGTGGATATGAGAAGAATTTTTTCTAGATTGTATTATCTTACATAAATTATTAAAGACTAGTGGCTAGAGGTGTTTTCTAGTTAGATATAGCTCCATATATGGTAGGAAATCTTCATTCTAGATAGATCAAGAAAGGAATCCATTTAGAAACCTGAATCACCCTTCTTCATTTCTCCATCAGATCCTTTTGGTTCTATGGTGATTTTGGTTTCCAATAGTTACATTTAAGGTATATAAGACATTGAAGGTGTAGGGATATTTTTCATATTAACCCATTTTTTTGTATGTCCAACTTAAAAGGCCGTAGAACCATCTGAAAGATCTGTTCAACCTTTGAAAGGTCACAAATTTCAAAAGTTGAGCTGACCAGTTCATACCTCTCTCTATCATTGGTGATTCCTATATTAATAACAAATCACGTCACCACTACGAAGTTCGATATGACTTAATTTGAATCAACCAGACAAATCATGCACACCTTGGCTGAAGTTAGCTGGTCAAGCTAACCCTCTTTTAGCTGGTTGGGGTCCCTAATTGCCTCAAAATGGGATGCCATGGTAGAAATTAGTCCAATCATCAGAAGGATGATTCGACCTTTGTCTATTAATTAGATAAAATCAAGTTTCACCCTATAGAAATCATCTGATCATTGTTCTACAATCTTGGTGTTCCAAAACCCTAAGAAAAGCATGCATCAACCCTAATCCACTCCTAAAATTTTAACATATCATGTTATCATCATGTTGTTATCTCCATGAAATGTTGCATGTGATGCGCGTCGTTGTACATGCAACAATCACTAGGAAAAGTCCTAGAGTTTAACCTTCTAACCCAGTTGTCAACTTGTTGTGAACAACAAGTCAACTTAGTATAGATAGGTATCGATCCAAGGGACGGCGGAAAAGAAAAGTCAAAATCCAAATCCGATCGCAAGTACAATAATTAAATCCTGATTTGAGAGAGTTGTTAATACTAAGAACAAAAATAAAAGTTATGAAATAAAGTTTAAATAATCAAGAAATAAAGATTTGGGGTCCGGAAGATCACCACCAAAACCACATTGCTATTTAACTAATCAAATTCTAAACTCCAAGGATCAAATGAGGACCTTGTGGTTACATGTCCTTATGGACAAACTCACAAGGGTCGGACTTCCCGTGAACCCGTTGGTCCCGGCGTTCACGGATCATTGCCCAACCGTCCAACATGCCATTATCCACGGTCGTATAAAAAAGCATGTGAATTCAGACTGGCGTTCAAACCCAAGGCTCAGGTGGTCACGTCACCAAGGATTATGTTATAACCTCATTTTCCAAAACATGTAATGAGATTTGAAAATCTCTTTTAAATGTCTAAATAAGATCAATGTTTTATTTCATGGTTTGATTTGAATGAATTGTGTGCATGCTTTCTTGATGGGCCTTAGTGGCCATTAAGCCCAATTGAAAGAAAAATAAAAAGAAATGAAAAAGGAATTCCATTTAATAAAAGAATACAAGGGGATAATGGAATATATAAGAAAATGATTAAAGGATGATTAAAAGGCTAAAAGAATTTTTCCCAAATAGGATTTTCAAATTATTAATGTTCCTTGGGGCTCAAGGAACCCAGGGAAATAATATAATAACAAAAGAAAAAGAAAAAGTATGGAAAATACAATTAAATAAGGAATAACTTGAAACTGAAGAAAAGGGCTTGTTTCCTTTGGACAATGACTTCAATTTTTTCACACGGAAGGATAAAGGCATGAACGAGCTTTCCTCAAAATTTGAAATAAAACGGAGTTAAGAATTGGGAGTTATCAAATTTTCAAGTTATCATCAAAATAGGATTTTCCTTGTATAATTGGGAACTCTTTTTCCTTTTTGGTTTGAGCGAGGAGGATCGGGGCCGTTGGATCTTAATCCAACCGATCGGGCTCATCATCCAGAGTCCCAAAGGGACACAAACTATAGCGCAGTTACAGGGGGAACTTTCCCCATCGTTTTCTCGCGATCAAGTGCGTGTGCACTCATAGAAAGGGTCCCATTGAGTTCGGGAGGGTGAGAGGAACGTTCTCGACCCAAGATTAGGAAACTTTCCTTGTGTATGCATGAAACGCCCAATTGGGCTGAGGCAAGGATTGGCGGCAGGGTCAGGAACCCTAGAGGGGACCGTCCACGTCCTATAAATAGACCATCGATCGCTCCTTTACATCTTCGCGATCTCAAATGGCGTCTTCAAGAGCCTCAAAGCCCTCCATCCCTCTCGATTTCTCGCGCTCAGGCGAGGCTGCCACCGCCGTGCCGCCGCATTCTGAAGAACAAAATAAGGAGAAGGTGGCGAGCAGTAGCCATAGGATCAAGGACCACCGGGTTCCCGTGCGAGATCCAACGCCTCCTGAGCGGCAGACCTATCTTGCTGGAGTAAGTGGAGCGGGTTAGCGCAAGGCGTCTGATCGAGGGTCCATCATGGACCAAGGAGATCTAGCAGACGAAGGCCCATAGTCACGCGCGCCTTCAGCTTTAGTGGAGCCGATCGACAACAAGTGTTGGATCCAGGCGCGGACCATAGGCGCATCAATCAGACGGCCGCGAATTTTCGGTAAAACCCCTCTCTGATCGAAATTACAGAAAATTTGCTTTTCCTTGCTAAAATCATAGAAATAGCTAGGAAACTCATATAAAAGAACTTTATATATGAAAGTTGGGTAGAAAAATGTAAGGAATCTGATAAAAATGATTGTATAACCTGATTCCAGTTCGTTTTGCAAAAGTACTTTAATTTTCTAGTAAAATGCATTTCAAGTTAATTGGAAACCCTAATTGCATATAAAAGATGTTTCTTTGCAACTTAATGGGTTAAGTTGAGGATTATAAACATGTTAATTAATAATATGAAGATTTCATCCGTTTTGAATACAAATATGGCTAAATTAGGGTTTATGTCTATGAATGAAAGATAATGTACATGAAAACCCTAATTTAGGGTAAAAGAAGAAGGAAACCTTATTATTTTGATAAATTACTAAATAATGATCCTAAAACTATTAGGAATATTAAAAGGAGATAATTTAAAGGTTTTGGGTATATTTGATGGATTAGGGTTCATAATATCTAAGAAGGAAAGCAAAACCCTAATTTTCAAGAAAACCCTAAAATTGGATAGAAACCCTAAGGGACATGATGAAATTGGTTAAATATTAATAAAAGTAAACTTGTACTTTTATTTCAGGGTTTTCTATGCACATTGTTTGATTGCTTGGACATTCTCTCTCTTCATATTTAATTTTGTAACCAAGTCTGCAATAAGAGGTATGTGGTTACGCTTATGGCTACATCGATTAGTTTTCCAAGGATTTTATCGACGTTTCCATCAATGCTTGAAATAACTGTTGGATGTTTCAATTCATGCAAATATAAAGTGATTATGACTATCACTATGTGTATACATGTATAACTGGCTAGATCTGAGTCCACCCCTGTGGCTATGCAAAGGCTAAGGGTAACCTAGAGCAAGGTCTAGGGTATCATGAGTTAGAAACTGGGCTACCCACGTGTAGTGCCATGAGACTCTTAGCATACCATGAGTTAAGGAGTGGGCTACCTACGGGTAGTGCCATAGGACTCCACCCTAGAAATTGATTCACTTGATAGGTGAAGTCATGAGGGGTATAAAGGGAATATGGGACACATGGATCACGTAGTTATACTTAATACGTAAAATTTTTTGTTAAATGATAATTGAGTGCAATACATTATTATAGATAATTGCATGATTAGTGAATTCCCCACATACCAGCTTTGGCTGACCGATGTTTTGTTTGTCGTCGTTTTAGGTACAAACAAAAAGGACAAACTGTAAACTGTCATTTGTGAAATACACGAATTAAATCAAAAGGAGGATTAGTTAACTAGTCCCAGTTCTGGATAGAGTTTTAGAAATCCAAAATTTTCAAAGGTATGCAAAATTTTATTTATTACAACCTTTCTGTTTAGTCTAGTGGAATTTAATAATTGTTATCAATTAATTGCTGAACCTTGATCCGGAAATTGGATAACGGCATCGACCTCTCGGTCTCCCTTAATTGGGGGTTACCGGAAGGTAAGGTCGTTACAGATTATAACAAGAATAAGATTAAAAAGACGAAAAGATGATAATCGCAATTAAGGGACTATAGTTTTGTTCTTACAGAGATCCACAGTCATATCACTTCATAAAAATATATCAGATCATCCAAATAACCACACATAAACATAGAGAAGACATATATTCGATGGAGGAATATAATTGATTATATTGAATAGAACCGGGCTAAGGGGCTACTTCCATTCCCTAGAGAGATTTACTCAGACATAACAAGACCAGAAGTAATGCAAATTAAAATGAGATCCAACATTATACAAGATGTGGTCTACAACTAAAAATTGGATGAAATGGAATGCCTTTACAAGTGAAGAGTCCCTCCTTTTATAGGAGGGGGAGGGGGTAGGCTGCCCTCAAAAGAGGGGGAAAAAAGATAGGGAGACAAATTTTTGAATTTTCTAGATCTGGTCAAATCGAAAGTTGGTTGTCTTTAATTATCTTGACCATGTAACTCCCTTTAATGCAGATTCTCACAGCAACGATTTCGAACATATTTATCTCCTGTGAAAAGGAATCTCCTGTGAAAAGGACAAAAGTGGTCCAAATAATAGTATTTTATTTTAGAACATTAAATTCCCTTTCCAATGAATACTTGTACACTCAATTTGGAGTTCGAATACAAAGTTATGTCACTTTTGGTGGAGGGTATATATGAATTTCAGGACTGCTGCAAATTATGTAATTTTCCTTCAAAACCCAAGAAAATAGAATTAAAACTCCAATTAAAAAGAAAAATCTAAAATAACACAATTAATTATGAAACTAAGAGAATAAATAACAAAATAATCCTAAACAAATATCAAAAATATATAAATAAAAGGGATAAATATACATTTATCAAAATACTCTGGACTTGAATCTTTGTTTGTCCTCAAACAAATAAAATCACAAATTATTCCAATTTATACTAACAACATGTCTATCCTCACCCTTGTAACATCACTTTATTCCTTACCTCTAAATTTGGCCAAGCAACCCTATCTCCTAAAACTGCATAACACAAAATTCTATATTCCCTATTAAAAATAAATATCATATCTTAGTTCTAAATCAAGATTTTGTAGAAAAACATGCTTCATCTTACTTTTGCTTTGACACTCTCATTTTTATAAATGTATTTTTTTTTGAGTTGTTGCACAAGAACAAGATGAAATTAGGGGGTGTGAAAATAAAGAAGGAAGCGATGAATTTTTTTTTATCCCTCCTCTATTTGACTTGGGATTTAGATTTGTGGAGTTATGGCTACATTTGTCACAATTTTTTTCATGTGCACTTTTGGCATCTTTTGATGGTACACCCCTTTGTGGGGTATGCAATTTTTTTTTTATGGGAAGCATGCCACCCCAGACTTGATTTTTGTCTGGTGGTGATTCTTTGCTTCTCTTTTTTTAGAGAGAAAATAAGGGGGAAATAAAAGGTGTCCTTGTGCCTATAACTTTACATATTTATTTTCTCCTTTTTTTTAAAGTGTCATTACATCAGAAATAACATTCATATCAATCACATTATACAAGATTTATATCAAGTTAATCAATGTTTAAAAATAGAGAAAATTTGTGTTTGGTTTTGATTGATTCCATACGACTTGCCAACTTTTCCAAGGAGTGATGTTATTTTGGGATCCTAGGTGACATGGTGGTTTCAGACATGGCAATTTGTAACAATTTTTTGCAAAATATTTACTAAACTCAAAGGATTACAATGATAAACATCTATTCATATTGGCCGACTAGATAAAGGCCATTTTGCAACAAAAGAAATAAAAACATGGCCGACTAGATAATGGCCATGAATAAAGCAACTATATGCAAAAAAAAGGTACAAATAATGCAAGAATAAAAAAGATAAGAGGGTGGAATAGAAATATACCACCCACCTCCACCCCAGACTTTAGATTTTTACTCGTCCCGAGTAAAATCGAAACCCGAGATGGAGGGAAAAGAAGAGCGAGGAATTCTAGGTGGCCCAGGTAGCTCAAAAAATGTCCATCTAAAAGGGACGTGTATGAGGGTTGGGACCTTTATCCGAGGAGCTTCATAATGTACCCTATGATAGGGTAATTGTAGAATCTCAGTGGGGTGCTCATATTTTCTTTCACCTCGCATTACCTCCAATAATATCCATAGACCTTCCTTTGATAGCAAGGGAAGTGTTGAAGATGGATGTGGATTGGGGGAGGTTGGCAGGTACCCGACCAGTAATGCCAGTAGAGCATGATGAACTGAGTCGGGTGGAGGATCTGGTTCAGGTTTTCCACCATCATGATGACCTGCATATGGGAGAATTGATGCTAGTACAAAAAATTTAAAATCATTTACAAAAGTGTTTTGTTTCTTCTTAAAATTAATGCCATCAACATTGGGTTTGGTAAGTTTCATTGTTGATATAGCATATATCTCTAATACTTTTGTACAAGGGTTCCCCAAGTATTTAGGAGGGATGATGATGTCTTCCTTGCAAACAATAGAAGGGGGTGTGTGGGCTTCTTCCAACGGTGGTATCTCCCCTTCTAAATCAGTCATGTGTGGGATGAAAATTGGCTGTGACGGCTTGGGAAGAATCATAAAGGGGATTAGATGCTCATTATCCAAAATATACTCAAAAGAAGGGTATTGGTCTATGGTATCATTTAGATTTATGTTGAGGATGGGAGGAGTTGGTGGATCTTCAGAATGACTCTCCTTCTTTGACATTTCATATTCAAGTAATAGAGTCTCTAAAGGAAAGATAGGGATACCAACGTCCTCATCACACACAAAATATGGCTCCATGGTTTTTTCTATTTCTTCAGGATCCGATATATATGACACAAAATAAGGATCATCACCGTCATCATCAAGAAGAACCATCTTGGGTTGCTCAAGCTCTATAGAGTGAGTTTGTGATTGATCCTCTAGTAAGGTAGCTAACATGGCTTGACTGGATTCAAGTTTTGCTTGTCTTTCTGCTACCATATTTTCTAGGGCCTTAAGTCTCTCTTCCAATTCAAGATTAATTTGCATTTCACCATAGGATTTATACACCCCAAAATTTTGGTCATCCTCGCCACACTCCCCATAGTGTCCTTGGCCATAGTACTCCTCATATTATTTTGGGTGGCATTGCTCCTCATAATAATCTCCAGAAGATGGTGGATTGTAATTTCTATTGCATCCATCTTGGTAGGAAGATTCAATATTATAAGGTGTCGCCAATTCATGAGGAAACATATTTGAACAATCTATATTTTGGGTTTGGGCTTCTAGCAGGGTGGTTAATAAGGCTTGGCTGGTTTTAGTTTTGTTTCTCCTTCTACTGCTATCTTCTCTAAGGCCCTAAGTCTCTATTCTTGTTGAGGATTACATTGGGTTTCATAAACATGTTCATAACCCCCAAGGTTTTGCTGGTTACACCCCGAAAAATATTTTTGATCATATCCCCCATTAGAATATGGACATCAAGGTTCCCCATAATGGTTCTCAAAAAAATGTGGATTCACATTGTACCCACCAGGATGAAAGGGCTCACAATTAGAATGGGTGTTATCATAAGCATGGGGTAGAGTCGGGCAGGCAAGAGATGCATGGTGGTAAAGACCACAGTCATAACATTGTAGGGGATATTGGGATGCCCACTCTATTTAAAAAGAAAAGTTCCTGAAAGATATGTCAATCAACGAACGAGAGAAGAAAGATTACGAGATAAGAGGTTAGTCAAAAATTACAAAGAGAACTAAAAATTATAAATCTAAGAAATTATGAAATAAACTAAAATTACTAAAAAAGTAACTAGAAAGCAGTACTGCTAGAATGGAAACTCAACATAAAGAGGAGATACACTTCCGCAATTGTGCTCGGAAGGCAAAAAGAAATTATAAAAATCTAAAAGAAATTATAAAAAAGACTAAAGTGATGAAAGTTAGAGAATATGAACAAGGATTATACAAGATATACAGACAACCAGATCTGAAAAATAACTGTGTCGTCCCCGGAAACGGCACCAAATTGATGCGCGTCGTTGTACACGCAATAATCACTAGGAAAAGTCCTAGAGTTTAACCTTCTAACCTGATTGTCAACTTGTTGTGAACAACAAGTCAACTTAGTATAGATAGGTATCGATCTAAGGAACGGTGGAAAAGAAAAGTCAAAATCCAAATCCGATCGCAAGTACAAGAATTAAATCCCGATTTGAGAGAGTTGTTAATACTAAGAACAAAAATAAAAGTGCTGAAATAAAGTTTAACTAATCAAGAAATAAAGATATGGGGTCTGGAAGATCACCACCAAAACTACGTTGCTATTCAACTAATCAAATTCTAAACTCCAAGGATCAAATCAGGACCTTGTGGTTACATGTCCTTACAGACAAACTCACAAGGGTCAGACTTCCTGTGAACCCGTTGGTCCTGGCGTTCACAGATCATTGTCCAACCGTCCAACATGCCATTATCCACGGTCGTATCAAAAAGCATGTGAATTCAGACTGGCGTTCAAACCCAAGGCTCAAGTAGTCGCGTCACCAAAGATTATAACAAGAATAAGATTAAAAAGACGAAAAGATGATAATCGCAATTAAGGGACTATAGTTTTGTTCTTACAGAGATCCACAGTCATATCACTCCATAAGAATATATCAAATCATCCAAATAACCACACATAAGCAGAGAGAAGACATTTGTTCGATGAAGGAATATAATTGATTATATTGAATAGAACTGGGCTAAGGGGCTACTTCCATTCCCAGAGAGATTTACTCAGACATAACAAGACCAGAAGAAATACAAACTAAAATGAGATCCAACATTATACAAGATGTGGTCTACAACTAAAAATTGGATGAAATGGAATGAAGAATGAAATGTCTTTACAAGTGAAGAGTCCCTTCTTTTATAGGAGGGGGAGGGGGTAGGTTGCCCTAAAAAGAAGGGGAAAAAAGAGTGGGAGACAAATTTTTGAATTTTCTGGATCTGGTCAAATCGAAAGTTGGTTGTCTTTATTTATCTTGACCATGTAACTCCCTTTAATGCAGATTCTCACAGCAGTGATTTTGAACATATTTCTATCCCGTGAAAAGCACAAAAGTGGTCCAAATAATAGAATTTTATTTTAGGAAATTAAATTCCCTTTCCAATGAATACTTGTACACTCAATTTGGAGTTCGAATGCAAGAGTTATGTCACTTTTGGTGGAGGATATATATGAATTTCAGGACTGCTGCAAATTGTGTAATTTTCCTACAAAACTTAAGAAAATAGAATTAAAACTCCAATTAAAGAGAAAAATCTAAAATAACACAACTAATTATGAAACTAAGAGAATAAATAACAAAATAATCCTAAACAAATATCAAAAATATATAAATAAAAGGGATAAATATACATTTATCAGCATGAAATGATAGATTTTCCCTTAATACCCTAATTTAGTCAAACCTAGGATTTTTTCTTTGTCGAACTTGAAATAATATTCATGCTTACACTTAAACATGATATTATCTTAACTATAACCAATCAACCAATCAAGAACTATGCATATATAAATGTATAACAAATCAAGTTTTTTTTACATTACTCGACTAGGTAAGATTTAAGGCCTCAGTTAATGTGACGATTTATCTTAAGACTTATATTGTGCGTCCTCATGGGTGATAAGGGGGTTCTCGCAAAAGTACTATAAAAGAGATGATAATCAATATGAGAATTTGAATAACTAGAACTGGAATATAGATATTGTTGAATGATTGCATAAGAGGAAAGAAATGTTCGATGAGAAATTATGTGATACAAATGCAATATATTTCATTTATCTTCAATTATGTTTACCCTTAATATATATTACTTACATGTTATTCCTTTTACTTACCAGTTGAATTAAATTATAGATATTATTCTTGAACTATCCTACACACTAATTATTTGAATAGAGTATGTTTGTATACAAGAAGAGAGTTGTTGACGACAAAGAATGAAAATCCTCACTCACTAATCCAATAGTTCTCCTCTCTACCAAAATAAATCTTTTAAGTTGACCCAAAGCTATGGAGTTTTGTTCTACTTTAGAGAATCAAGTTGACCTAAAGCTATGGAGCATTGATCTACTTTAGAAGATTCCTGCCACAAAATTCTTCGTTTAGATAGTTTGACCTAGAGCATTGCAAAGTGACTTGTAATTTCGTATAAATGCTTCACTTTTACTTCTCATGCTAGAGTTTGTAAGGAATCCCCTTAGTTTATGAGTACCTCTAAAGGTTATAAACATGCCGTAAATGATTAAAGTGGAATTGAAACATACTTCTAGTTTTAGAATGAATATTATTTGAAATATGTCTTGACTTTTATTAAAACATACATTTGGTTTATGAGAACGGTGATCTGTTGAATTTTGTCTTGACTTTTATACAGTTAATTATTTTAGTTGTTAAGAAAAATGTTCAAGTTCAGAGTATTTGGCTTCATTAGTTAGATTCCAGTATCAAGATCCTAATCACATGTATCACTTGGTATTTTCAATTTTTCTAAACGAGTTAGGCTACACACAGTCCTCCTTATACCCGGCCACCCACCCGTTTTTTGGGAAAACACATCTGCAGCATTTGCAGTTGTCTTTGTATTAATACTCATGCAAAGTCCATGCAACAATATCTCTCTCCACTCTTCTCTCATGCAAAGTCCATGCAAAGTCGTTTTTTCTCTTGTAATTATTCTCTCTCATTCTAAATGCATCCACCTGCATTCCCGTATTTGTACAGTACCTACGGAATCCAATAACAACATTGATCTGGAAGCATAAGTACAGTACTTACGAAATCCAGTAGTAACATTTGTCATCTGGACATAAGTACAGAACCTACGCAATCCATGCAAAATAAGTACATACTCACTTGTTAATTCCAACTCAGTTTTTTCAAACATAAGTACAATACTTACCAAATTATAAAACCAAACATAAGTACAGTACTTAACAAATTACAAAATCAAGCATAATTGTATAAACATAAGTACAGTACCTATGGAATCCATGCAAAAATAAGTACAGTACTCACTTGTTAATTCCAACTCAGTTTTTTCAAACATAAGTACAGTATTTACCAAATTATAAAACCAAGCATAAGTACAGTACTTAACAAATTACAAAATCAATCATAATTGTATAACTGATCTGGAAGCATAAGTACAGTACCTACGAAATCCAATAACAACATTTTTCGCATGGATATAATTTTTTTTCAAAAATGTAGTGCACATCTGGTCCATAATCAACTATAAAATGCATCTATAAGTATTGTACTCAATTAATAATTTTCAACCCAGTTTGTCAAATATAAGTACAGTACCTCTCAAATTCATTTGTGAAAGTATATGTATTTATTTTAGGTACAGTACTTACGTAATCTGCAGTGGGGATAAATATACAATAGATTTTTTTGTAAGCTATAGTGGATTGATATCTGCCATTTGCATGACAGTTGCATGGAGTAGGTGGCGAGATATGGTGGATTTTTATTTGGTTACGAGATCATGCATCCTTTTTGCATGTAAAAACATGCAAAATCGCTGCTGGAGATAATGTGCATGCAGCATGAGGAGTTAATGGTCTGGCGCAGCAGTAGAGGAAAACGGCTGTTGAGGTTTCCCGAGAACCGGGTATGTGGCCGGGTATAGGGTGTGCTATGTGTAGAATTTTTCTAAACAAACCAAGGCGAAACAAAACCCAATTATTTGTGTAACTGTATTAGACTGAAGTAAATCTACTAAATTATTGTAGCACTTCGTTTCTCCAGGCCCAACGGCTTGCCTGCCCCTCGACCGGTCCGCAGCTCTTGGAGCCAATCCAGGCATGGAAGCTCCCGTGCTAACGACTCCATTCCCACCCCCATCCCTCCGCCCACCTCACCGCTCCGAGCATCAGGTGGCCCTCTCTCGCGTCCTTCGCCGTCAGCCGAACCTCGGGCTCACCCGCCTCAAGGAGCTCCATGGCCAAATCTTCCGCCGTGACCTTCACGATGACAACATCCTCGCTGCGATGCTGGTCTCGGCCTGCTCCTCCTCTGGCGCCATGAACTACGCCACCCGCCTCTTCCTCTCCCTTCCTTCCCCCGACCTCGTCCTCTGCAATTCCGTTCTCAGGGGCTACATCCTGAACTATCAACACGCCCCAGCCCTTGCCTTCTTCCTCCACCACGTACTCCTGGCTGGTTTTTATCCCGATCGGTTCACGTACCCATATGCCCTTAAAGCATGCGCGGCATTGGCGGCCGCAGCCTTAGCAGGGCAGCTGCACGGACAGGTAAGGAAGCAGCCGGACCTCCACGGTGATCCCTTCGTGATGAACTCTCTGGTTGACTTGTACTTCAAGTGCGGCCTGCCGCAGCTCGCTCGTAGGGTCTTTGCGGAGATGGAGGCCCCCGACGCAGCGACCTGGAACGTGATCCTTTCTGGTCTGTTGGCGTCTGGGGAACTGGATTCCGCCGTGGAGTTGTTTCGTAGGATGCCGAAGAGGGACGTGGTGTCATGGAACACGCTCATCAGCGCGTACGCGAAAGCGGGGAGGATGGGAACTGCTCGAGAACTGTTCGACGAGATGCCCGAAAGGAATCAGGTCTCGTGGAACGCCTTGATTGCTGGGTATTCGCAGAACGGGCAAAACGACGGCGCGCTTCGGGTGTTCTCGGAGATGCTGGCTGCCGGCGTCGAGCCAGAAAGTACTACAATGCTTTCTGTGGCTTCAGCGTGTGACATGGCACGTTCTCTGGATGACAATGTGGTTGCTAAGATAGCTCGGTTCGCGAGCCGGGTAAATTCCGCGTCTGTTTCCACGGCCTTGCTGAGCCTCTACTGCCGGATGGGCAAGGTTGAGGAGGCTCGCAAGGTGTTCGACGGGATTCCCGAGAAAGACATTGTGGCATGGAACGCGATGATAGGTGGCTACTCGCAGAACCAAAACCCTGCCGAAGCCATAGAGCTCTTCCGGTCAATGCAGAGGCTCAAGGGGCACGTCAAACCCGACGCCGTTACAATGGCGAGCCTGGTAGATGCATGCTCGCAAATGGGCGCGTTGGAGCTCGGCGAGTGGATACACGCGTACATTCAGAAGAACCGGATTCGAGTAGACACCGTCCTGACTACGGCCCTGTTGGACATGTATGCCAAATGTGGGGATCTGGACCGGGCACGGCTGCTGTTCGAGTCAATGAGTGTGAGGGATCTGGCGTCCTGGAACGCGATGATCAAGGGCCTGGCAATGCACGGCCGGGGCAAAGAGGCGCTGGAGGTGTTTGCGCGGATGGCTGAGGGTGGCGTCGCGCCGAACGAGATCACCTTCGTTGGTCTGCTCAGCGCGTGCAGCCACGGTGGCCTAGTGACGGAGGGATTCCAGCTGTTCGACAGCCTGCAGGTCAAGTACGGGATTTCGCCTCGGATTGAGCATTACGGCTGCGTGGTTGACCTGCTGGGACGTGCCGGGCGGCTGGAGGAAGCCTTCGAGTTTGTCAGAAGCATGCCGATCAAGCCCGACATCGTCGTTTGGGGCGCGTTGCTCGGTGCAGCACGAAACCTGCGAAACGTAGAGTTAGCCGAAGAGGCCGCGAGCAGGCTGCTGGAGCTGGAACCCCAACACGATGGTAACTACGTGCTTCTTTCTAACGTCTACGCCTCCTTGGGCAAGTGGACCCTCGTCGACAAGGTCCGTGCAACCATGAGGGCCGGCCGCGTCCAGAAATCCCCAGGATGCAGCGCCGTGGAACTTGACGGCGTGCTCCACGAGTTCACTGCAGGAGACAAGTCACATCCGGACTCCGACAAGATCTACGCCATGTGGGACGAGCTTGCGGAGGCGCTGCGGCCAATGGGGTACCAACCTGACGCGGCGGCGGTGCTTAAGAATCTGGAGGGCGAGGAAGAGAGGGAGGAGGCGCTGTACCGCCACAGCGAAAAGCTGGCGCTGTCCTTTGCGCTTATTCGCTCCAGAGGGACGTCGCCGATTAGGATCGTCAAGAACCTAAGGATTTGCACGGACTGTCATAGGGCTATGGAGCTCGTATCTGGGTTTAAACAGAGGGATATCATTGTCCGAGATAGGAACAGGTTCCACCATTTTAGTGACGGCGCTTGTTCTTGTGGGGGTTACTGGTGATGCATCCGGAGGGATGCTCAACGAAAGAAATGAACTGGTGACTCTCAAACGGTAACACTTTGACGTGGGCAACTTCGAGCTTCGCAAGAGGTAAGGGGTAACTTGTACTGCATACTGTCACCGTGTACAGCTATGTAAAAGGTGTACGAAGGTCATGACAACTTTTTCTTAAGAAGTCCAGAGGTCCTTTTATTCACCAAGCCCTCTCCGGCGAAGATAAGAAGTTCATATAACTAAACACCTTACATACTAGCCATTCTAACCGACTTAGTTAACTTGTCAAGCTCCAGACTTCCAGAGATTTCTTGCGGGACAACAAAGTACCGTACTCCCAGCTCATCATTCATCGCTGACTTGGCCATCTAGTCAGCTACTTGGTTCGCCTCCGTCTACGCATGCTTGAATATAACCACCTAGTCCGTCCTGCATAAGAAAGTTTTTGACAAGAATAATAAGAGGTTTGCAATCATTAACAAGGATATGATCATCATTTGTTGTCTCCACGGCCACCTTATTTTTTTTGCAGTTCATTCTCCGCGCCAGCTTGATACCGTCAATAATCCCCAATAGTTATGCCTTCAGAATTAAGCAGTGATGAAGAACCCTTGAATCCAATACCAGCTGCTTTCATTTCCGGCCAGCAGCTGTAGCCAGACTTATCAACCCCATCAACATTCACCTTGATCCTTTCATCCGTTGGAGGATCCCTGCCCACTCATAGGATGATCTTTGTTGTTGTTAGGAATATGTACGTATATTATGCAACATGATACTATGACAAAAATGAATTACTTGTGGAAGTGTTACGGATGAATGTATAAATCCAAGATAAGACCGCAAACAGATAGGAGGAGAATACGAGATTTTATGTGGAAACACTCACACTGTCTGAGAGAAAAATTCCGGGACCAACTTATGTGCAAATTTAGTAAGAATCAAAGATATAATGTCTTTTTTAGGTTTTGACCCAAATCTGAGATAAAATAATCAGAAGGAGATATAAAAGTTACCACCGTAGGGAGAGATCCCTACAACTCCAACATATCAGAACTTCCCAGGAGACACCATCTTCTACAAAATACACAATGGTGAACATTCTGAAGAAAATACTCAAAAGTTGTAGCAGTCTGTCCTTCCTTCTTCCCTTTCTTTTCTCTCGTCCTTGTTTTCACGCTACTTTTCCTATGATGACTGTGTTCTTCTTAATCTCACGAACCAGTTGGAATTTATAACATGTGGTCAGCAACAAAAAACCCTGACGGGTCTTCCCCTTCATAGGCTGAAAATGCAAGCCAAAGGATCTCCCCTTCCAGGCCAAGGATGAAATAGTCGTCACCGAGTCATCAATGGGGATTAACATCTTCGAGTTCTTTGCAGAGCTCTTGCTTGTCTCGTGTCACCACCTTGGTTATCATGTCCAAAGAATTTTTCTCAGTATGGATATTTTATAGTGTCAACAACTTCTTTAAATCACTTCATGAAGCTAGTGGTATCCCACATCAATGTGCTTTGTCTGTACTGTGCACTTATTCAAGTCAATAACACTTCGACTATCACAAAAAATAGTCTGATCAACTTGATTCATGTCCAACTTCACTAGAAATCTCACAATCTAGATAATTTATTTTCCTACTTCTGCTATTGCAATATACTCTACCTTTGTGTAAAAAATGCAACACACTCTTGCAACATCAATTGCTAAGATATGGCTCCCCTACAAAAGTAAAGACATACATAGCGGTAGACTTTCTGTGCTCAGTATCATCTGTCATGTCAGCATCAACGAGGCCTTTCTGAACTAGTTCAAAATCACTAAACATCAAACATGTGTTGCTAGTGCCTCATAAGTATATGAAGATCCACTTGACCACCTCTTAATGATCTTTCCTAGGGCTTGGAAAAAACCTACTCACAACTCCAACCGCATGAGGAATATCAAGACGAGTACACACCATTGTGTACATCAACTCCCTATAATAGAAGAACATGAAATAATGCCAATCTCCTCCTTCTCCTCATCAGTAGAAGGACATGACTTCTTATTTAGTTTGAAAGACTTGATAGTGGAGTACTCATGATGGTGAATTTGCTCATGTTTAACCTCTATGGAATTCGTTCAAAATTCAAATAGCTCTGATGTGACAACCACAACATGTGCTACTTCCTATCATGTGTGGTCTACATCCCCAGACTCTATCGTGACTCTGTCGTGCTGGTCCCAAATTATTCATCTCAAAGGCTTTGAAAAAATATGTGATCAAATTGGCATATCGTTCCACTATCAACATGTCATCCACATAGAGTAGTAGAATAATGAACTTGTCGTTGGGAAACCTCCTAATGTAGATTCATGGATCTAAACTTGTCTTTTGGCACTCATGAATCTGCATGAAAGAATCAAATTTCATGTACCACTTCCTAGGATCATGTTTCAAACCGCATAAACTCTTCTTTAATCCACATACTAAGTGTTCTTTCCCCTTTACCTAAAATCCTTTTGGCTACTAGATGTAGATTTCCTCTGTTAGGTCATTGTGAAGAAATATTGTCTTCATATCCATATTCCCAGGCTCCAGATCTAGGCTATAAACTAAGCCTAAAACCAATCTAATAGAAGCTATCTTCACAAAAAGAGAAAATTCCTCATTAAAATCCACTCCTACTCTTTGAATAAAACCTTTGAAACTAGTTTGCTTTGTATCTGATATCCTTGTTATTGTCATCTTTCTTAATCCTATTAACCTACTTGTTCTGTAGTTATCTCTGACCCTTGGGAAACATAAAAAACTCATTAGTATCATTCTTATGCAAAGAAGACATCTCTTCATCCATCTCATGATGCGTTGTGCTTTGTCTTTTTGAGTATGTGCATCCTAAAAAGTCTTTGGCCTCCTCAAATCAATAAGAAGAATATACCAGGATGTTGTATATCTGGATGAAGGATAGGAGACTCTGTCAGACCTCCTCAATTGCTTTTCTAGAGACTCTGCATGGTGATGATCTTGCTCCCTCTGCCCAAAAATCTCTAATTGTGAATCTATATCACTAACTATGCATCTGGAGTAAGACCACTTGACGTGCTATCACTTTGCTACTTAGGGTTGTCATGTTTCTCTTCTTTGTTGTCTGAAGACTGCACTTGCGAGAAGTTGAAGCATCATCATACTTATAATCAAAGAACTGTCACCTGATCCTGCAGCCTTGACATCATCATTCTCAACTTTTTGTCACTCATTATAACACCTAAGCCCACATCCCAAAACTCTAGTATAGATTTAGGAATGACGACTGGCCCCAAAGACCACCACTAGCCTTGACTGCACGCTTTATCCTCACTCACGTGCAAGCTGGGATGGACTTCTTGACTGGTCACCCATTCTAGTACTACTCAAGGCCAAGCAAACTTAACTCTAAAATTCTTAGTAATGGGCTACTTGAAAAGGAGGTGCACCTGGGTGATATAGGTAATCCAATCATTGCTTTTCAGATTGTTTTATCTAAGGCCTCAAGACTTGGGATGTTACAATCTCCCCCACTTATATTCTTGACGTCCTCATCAAGGTTCAACTATAAGGCCTCATTATCATTCCCCATTTTAGAATAGACCCAAAATGACAATGTGCACCCAACTCCCGATCACGACTACCAGCGCAAGGGTGGCTACATCAACAGTGATATCCCTTTCCAACATACCTAGACCGCAGGTCTCAAGACTGGCATGCCACTTGCCCATGTGGGCCCCACCTACTAGAGGTTTTTTTTTCTCTAACACCATCTGTAACGCACAAGCCTATTCTCCAAGGCTGTAGTAGCATTTTAGGAATGACGACTGGCCAACATACCACCAATGGCCTTAATTGCATGCTTTTTCCTCATACACAAGCCAGGATGAACTTCTTAATTGGTAACCCATCCTACTACTACTCCAAGCCAAGCACGCTTAACTTTGAAATTCGTAGTGATGAAATTCCTAAAAAGGAGGTACACCATAGTCATATGAATAGTCTAATCATTCCTTTTAAGACCATTTAATTTGAGGCCTCAAGACCTAGGACGTTACACCCATTGCCTAGCCCCAAAATGTCTTTAGCGACTGTGTAATTTTCAACATGCATCTGGCTTTTTCTTCTATGGTGCAATTCCTCGTCTCAGTTGTACCATTATGTTGTGGTGTATCAAGCTCTATCCTCTCATGTCGTATGCCACGTTGCACGTAGTAATCTTAGAACTCCCTGGAAGTGTACTCCCCACCATTGTCTGTGTGAAGACACTTTAGCTTTTTCTATGTTTCCTGCTCCACCATAGAATGAAATTTCCAAAAATATTGAAAGACTTTATCCTTAGTCTTTGATAAATAGACCCACACCCTCCTAGATGCATCATCATCTAAGCCTCAGTCCCAACTATGTTGTGGTTGGCTACATGGATCCTTTGTTTCCATTCAGCTCTATCATGGGCCATATTCTGGTTGAGATGTAGAGATTCAAAATATCTCTTTATAAGCTCAACCCATGTTAATTTAGGTATTCCTCTTCTTCTATTTATTGTGCTTGACTCAATAAAATTGCTTTGCATAGGTACATTATTCGGTCTGCGTTGCACATGTTTGTACTATATGGGTTGGCCCTCGCGCAACTTGTCCTCAATGCTCGCCACCCCCACTTTATTCCTGGTATAATCATTTCTCAATCGATCTTTTCTTATCTTCCCACACATCCATCTTAGCATACGCATTTCAGCCACGTTCATCTTATTGAGACTTGGTTTCTTTACCGCCCAAGATTCACTCCCATAGAGCATGGTTGGCCATATAGCTGTTATATAAAACTTACTTTTTAACCTGGGAGGGATCTTCTGATCACATAATATTCTAGTTGCACTCCTCCATTTCAACCATCCTGAGTGATCCTATGACAAACGTCGTTTTGGACATCCCCATCTATTTGAATAATAGAACCCAAGTAACAAAATTTATCACATTTTGGTATATATACTCTGTCCAACTTGGCTCCATCATTCACACTATGGGATTGGCTGAAATTGCAATGCATATACTCAGTTTTTCTCATGCTAATCACTAGTCCATTTGATTCCAATGCCTCTCTCCACCATTCAACTTTATCATTTAATCCATCTTTAGTTTCGTCAATCAAAACAATATCATCAACAAATAACATACACCAAGGAATATCATCTTAAACATTCTTTGTCAGCTCATCCATAAAAAGAACGAACATATATGGGCTGAGTGTGGTTCCTTGGTGTACCCCAACTATGATAGGAAAAGTTGGTGTCTCTCATCCAGAAGTCTTCATATTTGCAGCAGGGCTATCATACATGTCTTTGATCAAGTCATTGGCACACCCTTTTTCTTTAAAACCATCCACAACACTTCTCTGGGTACTCGGTCATAAGCCTTTTCCAAATCAATAAACACCATATGGAGATCTCTTTTTCTTTCTCTATACTTTTCCATAAGCCTCCTTATCAGAAAAACATCTATTGTTGATCTTCCAGGCATGAAACCAATTTGGTTGTTAGATATCTGTGTTATAGATCTTAGCCTCTTCTCAATAATCCTCTCCCAAAGCTTCATTGTGTGACTCATTAGCTTAATACATCTATAGTTTGTGCAACTCTAAACATCACTTTTGTTCTTATAGATGGGGACTACATTACTATTTCTTCACTCATCTGACATCTTCTTGGTCTTCATAATCTTGTTAAAGAGCTTTGTTAATCACATAACTCCTTCATCCCCCATACTTTTCCATACATCAATGGGAATACCGTCTGGTCCGCATGCCTTTCTCATTTTCATCTTCTTCAAAGTATTCTTGACCTCAAATGGTGAAACTCATTGTGTGTAAATGACATCTCTTGTATTCATATCACATGAGTCTCTAACATTATTTGCAGTATCTCCATTAAAAAGCTTATGGAAGTAATTTCTCCACTGGTTCTTGAGATCATCGTCCTTCACCAACACCCGACCATCTTCGTTCTTGATGCATTTAACTTGACTCAAGTCTCTTCCTTTCCTTTCTCTTATACAATCCATTTAATATATATATATATGTATATATATATATCTTTTTCCCCTTCTCTTGTGTCTAACTTCTTATAAATATCATCAAAGTATCTAAACCTTGCCTCCTGGACAACCTTTTTAGCTTCTTTCTTTGCTTGCTTGTATATTTGAAATGTTGCATCATCTAGAGATTTGAGAAAGCTCCTATAGATCTCCCTTTTCAATTCAATAGCCTTCTGTACTTCATCATTCCACCACCAAGTCTCTTTCTATGGAGGCCCACAACCTTTGGACTCCCCCAAAGCCTCTTTGGGAATTTTTGTTATGAAGGAGATCATGTTATGCCACATAGTGTTAACATTAGACTCCAAGTTCCAAGTTACCTCCTTGCTGAGTTTATCATGAAAAGCCAATTTCTTTTCTCCTTTAAGATTCCACCACTTGATCCTACTATCTTGGTTTCTATTTTTCTTTCCTTTACTGATCTTAATGTTAATATCTAAAACCACCCGTCTATGTTGGGTCGTGAGTTCTTCACCAGGAATCACTTTACAATCTGTGCATATATTACGATCCACCTGCCTCATAAGGAGATAATCAATTTGGCTACAACTATGCCCACTCTTGAAAGTAATCTTATGAGATTCTCTTTTCTTGAAATGGGTGTTTGCCAAAATCATATCATATGCAACTACAAAATCTAAAATCCTCTCTCCTTCTCCATTTCTACTACCATATCCAAAACCACCATGAACTCTCTCGTATCTAACATTGCTACTCCCCACATGGTCGTTTAAATCACTCCCAATAATAATCTTCTCCTCTGTAGGTATTCCCTGCATCAATTCATCCATGTCATTCCAAAACTTCTTAGCCTCCTCGCTAAGGCCAACATGGGGGGCATACACTCTAATAATGTTAAAAAATATTTCCCCCAAGAACAACCTTGAGAGCTATGATTCTATCGCCCATCCTTGTGATCTTTACAACATCATCCTTCAACATCTTATCAACAATAATACCTATGCTATTTGTATGTTTATAAATACCTATATACCAAATTTTGTAACCTATGTCTCCAATCTCTCTACAACGTTCCCCTGTCCAATTGGTTTCCTACAAACAAGCTATATTGACTTTTATTCTCATCATGGTATCTACTATCTCCAAAGATCTCCCTATTAGAGAGACAATATTCCAAGATCCAACTCTAATCCTTTTTTATTGAACTTGCTTCTTACCTACCTTCTTCGAAAATGTTGCCCTTACAAATTTTTCACTACATCTGGGAAATTATGTGGAGGGACTAGCTTCTTTACCCACATCCATCCAAGATGTGGGAAACCTTACACATTTTTTGCTACATCCAGGTGATGGTGCAGCGGGACTAGCTTCTTTACCCACACCCATCCAAGATGTAGAAACCCTTGTCTGTCCTTCAACACAACCGGGCGTCATTATGTCAAAACCCCTTGTATATTTATCACTACACCCAGGTGCCGATTCAGCACGCCACTAGGCAGGGACACTCCAATGACATTTTTGTAATGATCCATGTAATAGAAAGAGTGACAAAGTTTTTATGGCTGGCTATCAACCTACCACCAACCCTCCTCCTTTACCCGGGCTTGGGACCGACTATATTTCACAAAATGTACGAACACATAGGCAGAGTTACCCTCCTAGATGCATAACCAATGAAAATGACAAAATACATATTTCCACCAGTGGAAAAACCACAAACAAACCACATACATTTGAATGAATCCACTGTAGAAGTTGTGACTTTTCCTATGATCTTGTCTTGAAAGAAACTCATTGATGCTTTCCTATCTGACATGAACCACATGACTGCGATTGACGCCCTTTCCATAAGGAATCACTCCCTATTGTGATAGAAGCTACATGCCTTTCTCAGTCATGTGTCCTAACCATATGTGTTGTAGATCTTCCTAGTGACCCTCAAATGCATGTATATCACCTTTGAGCACTTTAATCTATGTCTTGTACAATGCAAAACATAATTGACATCATATAATAACCAAGTACCCTTTTAATATTACATTTTCCACCATCAAAGTCCAAATGAAAACATGCTTTATCAAACAAAGAATCATATATATCAAACACAATTGCAAATCTAGAACTTGACGAACATTCTTGAGTGCGACCGTGAAACCCACACTTGTCTAAATACAAATTTCTCCAATCCCAATGATTCTATAGAACCTAGAATTTTCCATATTCAACTCCCAAAGCATCCTTTACTTAATGAAGTGAAGAACTCCTTACTGGGTTCCACGTGATAAGAAATGTAGCATTCACCACCCACTCAAAATCATCATCATTAGCATGCAAACACTTCTCTTGGACTATCAAGACCACATCATAACCATCATTCCTATCATCTGAATTTTCCACTTTAGTATTCTTGTCATCACCCTTCTTGTCTTTGTCTTTAGATCCACGTTTCTTTTTCCATACCTTACAGTCCTTTTTGAAATGACATGGCTTGTCGTAATAGAAGCATCCTATACTCTTCGATTTAGATCAACCACGGGCCTTCCCACGATCCTAGACTCTCTGTGGCTCTGAGATATGCCACAATCTTTTGCTCAATTAGTGCTCATGCTATCAGTGAAGCGAACTGATGACCTACTATCACCTACGTTATGTCATTGAGTCTCTTCATTTAGTAAACATCTCTTCACCTACTCTAGTGTCAATTTTCATTCTTATGAAAAATTACTAATTGCCACAATGGGCGTATCCCAACTGTCAGGTGACGATCCCATAATGTTGACCTAACAATTTTACATTTCCATATTTTGATGATGACTTAACTATTCCATTCATATATATCTAAAATGTCTATTTCAAATTTATTTTAGGTACTAGGTACATGAAAAAAATGAATTCAACCAGTCCCCAGCTTGACCAAAAATAAGCCAAAATCAATGCAAGTGCACTGTTTTGGAAAATGCCTTAATTCACTTAGGACAGTTTTGTAAATCACTTATATTGATGCAATGACTTGTAACTAAGCTAAGAAAAATATATAATGAACTTAAATTGAATATTTAAGCACTTTTATGACACTTACCAAAATTCATCTCAAGTACTTTTGTTAGTCAAGTTTCCTTCTCATGAAAAACTATGCATGTCTTGTAACTGCCAGGGTCAACTGAGTTTGTCCTGGTGACAACTCGACCAACACCCTGCACATGTAAAACAATTTTTAAGCCATCAACTGAGTTTCATCTAGGATAAACTTGATCGACAACTCAAAATTGAATTTTCACATAGTGCTATCAGTCGAGTTACCTTTTTGAAACTTGACCGACAACACTATACAGAATGTATAGAAAATGTGTTTCTAACTGTTGAAGTATTGCAAAACTCGAAAATGTATCTATTGCAACACCCCAAATGGATAGAATTTGATCCTAAGTGCATTTAATGTCTAGTAGACACCCCAACTATTAATAGGTTCCCTTGTACTTCATTCCAAGTTTTCCTTCTTATGCTCCTTGCTATAGTTGACTGGTTACTAAGAGCCCCTTTCTCTCTGAATCTTACTACTAATCTACAATCTAAGTGAGATAGGTTTCTTGTGAGAGAGATGTTTCATTCTACACCTTGTGAAGCTCTAAACTTCCCTTTCCCAATCTCCTTTCTCAAAGATAAGATGGTGAAAGCTTCTCCTTGGTGAAGGTGAAGTTGAAGGCTAAAGATCCAAGAGAAGAGTGGGAAATTCCTTCAAGGACAAATATTTGTTGCAAGAGTAGATCTCTTAGGTGAAGGTGAATAGCTTGTTGCAAAAGTGGGTAAGTCCATGTGAAGGTATAAGACTCTTGCTCATGGATGGGTAAGTCCTTGTAATGTTATTGGCCCCTTTGATCCTCAAAAGGAAAGCTAGGTACCCTTGACCTTGAAACAAGGTGGTCATCTTATATCTCTTATAATGGAATATCAGAAGTGTGCAATGGTTACAAATCCTAGAGATTGACCCCTCTAGGTAGTGGATGTACATCTCCTAGTTTGGAGTTTGGAGTTTGGAACCACTATACATTGCTTGTGTTCTTGTGATTGTTCATTCTCTCTCATCCTTTCTATGTATACCCAGTTGCACTCAAATTTCATATATGCAACCTTATCTCTCGATATAATTTGAAGGTCTAATGAATTTGGTTCAAGTGTTTTAGCTCTACTCACCCCCTAACCTTCTAGAGCCCATTGACCCAACAAGTGGTACCAGAGTGTGTATTCTCCAACCAAGTGTTGCTGTGAGATGAGAAGATGGGTGAGATTTTTTGGGGCCCCTTAACATAGAAGGTGGATTCTCTATGCGTCCTTTGATATTCTACTACACAAAATTCCTCTATTGGATGAGAAGGATGCAGCTCTACCTTCAAGGGATGAGATACGAGATGTGGAGAGTGGTTGATTTTCCATACATGGAACCAGAGGGAAACATTACTACTTGGAGTGAAGCTGCAATGAAGAAAGCTCAACTAAAATCAAGGCAATAAGAATCATTTATCAAGTCCTCACTCCCATAGAATTCCACCAGATATCCACGTGGGATACAATTTATGAGATATGGGATAAGATTTGTGTTACCTATGAAGAAACAAAGCAAGTCAAGGAGTCAAAGCTATACATTTTTCATGGATTGCATGAGAACTTCAAGATGGGAAGGAAAAAAAGAGTTTTTGAAATGTATGCAAGACTCAACACCATTGTGAATGGACTTGTTCCATTGGGACAACCCATGGATCGAGGAAAGGTAAACTCAAAGATTCTTAGATCTCTTCCCAAGAGGTGACAATCCAAGGTGACCTCCATTAAAGAAACAAGAAGCCTTGTTGATGTTCCTACCAAATAACTCAATGGGAATCTCCAAGATTTTGAAGTGAGGCTTGCCATTTAAAAAGAAGAAGACAAGATAGAAGAGAAGGAATCCAATAAGATAAAGGATGCTACCTTCAAAGCTCAAGTGGAGGCCATTATTATTCAACAATAACTTGCTTGTAGGCCCTTCCCTCCCTCAAGTGAAGATGAAGCTCTAATTATATTGAAGCTCACTACTCTAAAGGAAAACACTTCAAGGGAAAGCCTTGCTCCTCTCCACTCCTAGATGCTTTGAATGTATACAAAAGGGATATTATAAGAATTATTGTCCCAAAATAAAGAAGTCACATCACAAGAGCAACTTTAATAAGAAGGAGGATCATAACAAGGAGAGCAAGTTGAAGAAGCTGGAGCATAAGGAAAGGAGAGGCAAAGATGTTGTCCATGCCTCTTGGAAGGTGTAACATACTGAAATCTAGGGTCTTCCTTGCAATTTACCCACTTTTGAGCTTTTCTTTGCCTTCTAGTCCATTTGGACCTTTTTCATAAATTTCCCATCCTTTTGAAGCATTTTTGGACTCAATGTGCAATTTGAGCATTAATGATGGTGAAATTCCATTTCCCCCCATTTATGATAATAAAGGGGTGTTTGCACAAATAACCCACTTAAGGTAATAATTAAGGGCTAATAATGAAAAATGGAGTTTTATGAGAGATGACAAGTGGATAATGTTTATTTGGAGCTTTTTTGGATAAATATATTAGTAATAATGTGTATTTGAATTAATTATGAGTGTAATTAACCTAATTTCCTTCTCTCTCCTCAAAAATGATAATAATATATAAAAATAGAATATAATGATGGGTCTTTGTTCTTAAAATTAATTATGGATGGATATATCAAAATTCCCTCATGTAATACATTAAAAGAAGTCTTTTCATATAACTCATTCATTTTAATATATTAATATACACTTTAATGAGCAATATATTTATTAAGGGACAAATAATGAGTAAAACGAGAATCTAATTACATAGCATTGTAATATGCATAATTATCAGCCTATGGTTAAAATTTGAAGTCATTTGGAGTTGGTTTGACCTCCCAAATGTATTAATCAATTTCCTAATAAAGTGTGACATAATAGCCATCGAAATATCAATTATAGGCATCATTTAAGCCTATGTCCAGCCGTTAATAATGTGTCACGTGCGAACGAACCATGATGGTCCAGAATCTGACGGCTCATCTTTGATCCGGACCGCATCCAAGGGTCAAAAGATCATCTTCTACCTTCGTTTAACCAAAGCAGGCAACGAGGAGTCGCGACTCGCTTCCTCTCCTCCTTTCTCCCTCGTCTCTTCATCATTTCTAGATTTTTCTTCTCCTATGAGTTCGTGGTGACCTCCCGCATCACTTGAGACAAACCTCATCGTCTCCTGTATACTGTAGATGAAACACCCAACCTGGACGTCCATGGCTTCTCACCTCCACATTCGTTTCGGCTCCACACACATCCACGCCTATAAATAGCACCCTCCTCAACTTCGTCGGCCTCCTAGCAACCTCCGCATACATTCAATTTTGTCTGAGGAAGTGTGAGTGGCCGATAGTGAGGTACTTTCCACCCTGAGTTTTCAGAGATTTTTCACGGAGCTAGGAGCGACTAGAAGAAAAATTGAACCCATAGGTACGTTCCTCATTCAATTCCCTACGTTTCGAGTACCTATACACTTAATTTGGCTGAGAATTGTGGATTTTCCCAACTTCGCAAGTTGGGACCTCGGCGCCATGTCACTGGTCGAAGGTAGAAGAAGGCCGAGTGGTTTTTTATGGTTTTGCCCCATCCGTGCTCTTCAGTTCACCCTTTTTATTCGCTGCCCTTTTGGTCTTTAGCCCACATGGCAATTATCTAATTTCTGATTAGTTAATCTTATTTAATTAATAGAAAATCACTCGAATGTCAGATAAATGCAAATAAATAGTCGTTGGAAAGTATTTTTTGTGTAGAATCCAATTTTGTGGTTTTTGAAGCCTCATTCCAAATTATTTTTCAAATTTTCCCTAATATACTCTTTTGATGATTTAAATGTTCTAAAATGCATAAGTAATTCATTTTAAGTCCAATTTGTAAAATAAAATATGTTTTTCTAATCACTAAAGTCTAAGTAATATCTTGGTCTAAGTTTTGGGTCTCATATCGAAGGTTTTCCTAAAAATGTTTAAAAATGGGTTTTTCTTTATATCTTTATGCTTAACACATCCTAATACATGATAATGCTTGCAACTAGGGGAAAATGGAATGGTGATACAATCAACTTGGTAAAGTTTGTGTTAATGAATCAAACTGAGGTATGTGACCCCTATGTATGTGAATCCTATGTTTAATATATGTGACCTTTATTTTAGTATGTGGCCCCTATGTATGTGGATCCTATATTGGTATGTGAACCCTATTTATGTGACACCTAATTATGTGGAATGTATGGATGCAAAATAATGTGCAATTTACCTATCCTTCAGTTGGGCTTTTATCCATCCTTAACTTCATTATGTGCTAGCCTTGTTATCCTTCTACATGACTTTATTTGGCTCTTTACTTATTTAATGCTTCTATGCCATTGTGACTCATTCATTTGAATCATGTGAATCTTGCAACTACATATGTTGGCTCATTTACTTGGAGTTCTTGGATATTGTTGTTGCCTATGATGGCCTATTTATTGAGATTGATATTTGGGTTTTACTCCCAATGCTATGTTGCAAATCTTGTTATACTTCTCACTACTGCCAAGCGACTATTAATGTAACATCCCTGACCTGGATTATGAAAAAACCCTAGGTCTTTTGCATAATGATAGTGATTATATGCATGATTTTGTCTTTGAAAAGTAATTAGGGCTCAAGAGGAATTTATATTACAACTTTAGTCCTTTTTGAATATTGTTGAAATCAATATTTTGCCTGTTTTGGACTAAAGTGCAAATTACCCAAGTTGAGGGGTCTATTTGCAAATTGTGCATGATAATATGAGTTGAATCATCATGAGAGTGAAGATGATGCAGAGGTATGGCTTGTGATAGCCTGAATTCCAAGAAAGAGCTAATAAAGTAATGTTTGTGCATGAAAACCTAGTTTTGGTGTAATGTGCAAATTACCCAAAACCTAGGGTGCAATATGTAAATTACCACTTCAATAAGGTCCCTAATGTTTCTTGGAATCATGTGGAGCAAAGAAAATAAGAGGGGCGCCTCATTTGATTTAAGTTGGAGGAGGGAGAATCTTGATATTAAAATAATCAAGATTTAAGCATAATGGATATATTAATGCAAATATAAATAAAATAATTCTAGGGCCTTCAACAAAAATTAATTTGGAGGAATTCATATGCATGAGTGAACTTCCTTGAGGTTTGAAAGGGCCGAAAATATCTTGATGAGGTGAAATTCCACTCACCTTATTATAAGGAAAAGAATTCCCACTCAAAAAAGATATATTAGTATTATAATGGATTAAGGTGCTTATTTTCTTTTCCCTTAATCCATGGATAATGGAAGAAAGTTCGGTGGCTTTGAGTTGCCTTTTCATTCAAGCAAAACAAGGAGGAAGAGGTGGTACCATTTTTGGAATTAATTGAATTTTAAATTAAACATTTTCTCTTTCATCAATTTCTTATAAAAGAGCCTTTTTCAACCCACGTAAGTGTCTTTTTCGATTCCTTTTCTTCCCCTTGCTTGCAAAACTGACCAATAAGTCTAAGGACAGCAGGGAACACGTCCCCAACCTGTTGGTAAGCCTTTGATCTTCGTTCTTCATGATTTCATGGTGAAAATCATAAAACAATACATGATTTCTTCATTTCTTCACTCCATCTTCAACCCTAGCCGATCCTTTCACTCCAAAAGCTTGAGAAACGACCTTGGGAGGTTGCTAGAGCTTCAACCACCATTGGAGACGTGAAGCTTGGAGCTTGGGATCAGATTTGAAGGCGGGTTATATAACTTTAACCCTTAATCTTTGTCGTTGAATTCGATTTCTACTTGCAATTGATTTAATTGTCATTTTTGCAATAACCTTGCTTGATTGATGGAGTTGCCATGAAAATGGCAGTAGCTTTCGTGAGTTTAAAGGTTGAAGATGATAACCTGTTCATAAGCACACACCTTAATCTAAGAACAATAGCAAATGGTTTTGGATTTTGGTCCAAACAGTTTTGCAAACCGTTTGGTAAAGTTGAATTCCAAACTGCATGACATGGTTGACCGTTTGGTATAGTTGACCATTTGGACTCCAAACCGCATGGCATGGTTGAACGTTTGGTATAGTTGACCATTTGGGGTCTGAACTTAATCATAGGTTGGATGATGATCCAATGGACTCAATTGATTGATCCAATGTATGCACTATCCTTCAAGTTGTAACCCTAATCAAGTTGATTGATGGAATCCTTTATTGGTCCTAATTATTTCAAGACTTTTTGGGGCAAACGGTCTTGAGACCATTTGGGACCAAACGGTTTCAAAACCGTTTGGTGGATTTAAGGTTGATCCTTGACCCATGGATGGTGATCTAATGGTTTAGATTGATGATTCCTTTAATTGAATAATCAATGGCCTTTTCAATGGTGCAATTGGAAATCGATTTGATTGAGATTTGACCTAGTTAGCCCTTGCGGTTTTGGGACTGATTTGGACCAAGCGGTCTTGAGACTGTTTGGTCTAACGGTCTTGAAACCATTTGGGGCCAAATGGTTTCAAAACCGTTTGGGGTCAAACAGTTTCAAAACCGTTTGGTGGCAAACTGTTTCAAAACCATTTGGTGATGTAACTTCAAGACCTCATGGAGGTTGTTAGTGGTTCAATCATTAGGATATTAAAGGAAATGATATCCCTGATTATCCAATGATTATTAGTAATGTTAATGAATAAGGTACAAAGGTTGAAACCCTAAAAGTACCTATGTGATTAGTGTTAATCAAGGAAGAAACCCTAATTGCTAATAAGAGCAATGACTTGGTACACTATGTCATTCATAGTGTATGAACTTAATTAAGGGTTGATATGACTTAATCAAGTTGAGAGGTATGATAACATAGAGTTGATACATGAGTATGACTCATATGGTGATTAAGGGTATGATTCTTAAGTAATAAGATCATTAAACCCTAATCATGAACCTAAACCCTAATTGACAAGGTGGTTGATCCTTAACCCTAATCCAAGGTATTCATGTAACCCTAATTTAGGGTGATGATGTGAATAGACCTAATCAAGAGTAATGTGATCCAAAACCCTAATTATGGGTATGGATCATGAAACCCTAATTGGGATGAATAGTAAACCCTAATTATGGGTATGGATCATGAAACCCTAATTGGGATGAATAGTAAACCCTAATTATGGGAATAGATCATGAAACCCTAATTGGGATGAATAGTAAACCCTAATTATGGGAATGGACCATGAAACCCTAATTGGGATGAATAGTAAACCCTAATTGTGTAACATTGAATGTAAATACTTTTAAAGGGAGAATTTGATGTGAAACCCTAACTGAGGATGGTTTCATGAGGAACCCTGATGTTTGATGTATTGTGAAGCCCAAACCCAAGGTAATGGTATGTATTGCTCAATGAACCCTAATCTTGAGCAATATGGTGATAAGCTATATCTTTGATGTGATAAGGGGATGATTATCCTTAAATGACATGAAATGGGAAACCCTAACCCTAGTAAGGGAATAGTGGTGTTACCCATGAATAGTGAATTCATATTTGTTCAACATGGTTTTGATATGCAATTGATATCACTGTATTATCTGTGCTAACAATGCAGGTATCTTGAAATGATGATCATGGCCAGGTATAAGCTATGATGTTTACTTCACTGTTGTAATTGTACCTTGTGTGCCATAATATACCTTGCTGCCTGGTAAGAGGTATCAAAAGAATTAATGGGCATCAAGTACCATGTGTGATGCTTGTAATAGTAAAGTATCATGTTTGCCTTGGTCAATTGACCTAAAGGTGATGGTTACCTGGAAAAGTGGTAACAATGCTTAATGATGAATCAAGGGTTTAAATACCCAGGGCCATATGATTATGGTGATGAAATTGAGAAGGGATTGAGTCCCCAATATCTTTTAGGACTGTTAAGTAATTGATGAAATTAGTACACATTTCCATATAGCATTGATTTAATAAGTTTTGTTTGAGAACTTGTCTGATGCTAAATGTATATGAAAATGTACTTAATTAATCAAGTGAAATCTGTTCATGTAGTGCTCTAACCATAGATCCATCATCGTCAGCAACTGGTGATGGTGAAACGGGTTTTCTATGGAAATCCTGGAATTCACATATTTTAATATGTGGGGGTAAATGGGCGAAAATATCCTTACGTCCGGGTGAAGAGATTGAGGAAGGGTAAACATTAAACCTATCAATCCTTCATGTGTCGGGATAGATATATCGTAAATCTCCCGATGGTTGGGATGTATGTATCATTAATCTCCCAATGTTATTTTATGTCGGGTCGATGGAGATAAACATTAATGCTCTCGATTACCGATGAGAGTGCAGTTGACGCTGTAACTCTATAGTGAAGTTCCAGTATACTCTGGAAAGCTATTTGAGCAGTCGACACAGTCCTGCTTGTAGTCCTGTGCTGACCAGGATGTGGGAGGTCATGGGAATCCGACTCTTCCATTGACCTATTTATGGTACCAATTTCGATTCTAGAAATGGTCAGTTGGAGTATGAGCGGTATACCTCATCTCATCAGAGCTTAAACCTATTTGTTAAATATAATCAGCTGTGTTGTGTATTTGTATAAGATTAAAATACGAGAAACACTATTTGATGATATACTGCTTAGTATGCCCTTGTTTCAGGAATGTACTTATGTTCCTTTAATTCATATTGAGTATGAGAAATGCTACTTAATCAAGTTATAATCGAAATACTTGCATAAGAAAGTTTCTCTAATCTGCATAGATGTTGATTCACATGCTATTGATTTATATTATCCCACTGTTCAGTTTATCTCTATTTAAACTGTAGTGACAATATTTTGGCAGAGAGTTATATCTCCCGCTAGGGCAATTTCTATAATTGTCTCACCCCTGTGGGATTCAATGTTTTTAGGTAGACGCAGACATCAAGGCAGAAACTCTTCTGTAGGAGAAGAGCAGCAGCAACAACAGTAGACACAGGGGTAGCAGTGAGCCAACAGGTGGAGACATTGGTTGTTTAGTTTTGTGTAGTTAGTCCTATGAGTCGTCTCTGTACTCTCGGGTTCTAGGAGTTAGAGTTTTGATACTTCGATCTGATATTTTGTGCATGTATGCCTCGAGGTGCAATGATGCATGTAATGTATATATGAACCAGGATGTAATGTTTTACTTTGGTTCTGAATGATATAGTTTTCCAGTGAATGGATCTTTTGATAAATGGTTTTAATTTTTAGTGATTTTCAGTAATCCGTTGTTAGTAATCCGCATTAGTTAATCTTGTTTTCGCGATACGGACGTCACAAATTAAGTGGTATCAGAGCTCTAGGTTCGCTGAGTCTACAGAGACATACGATTAAGGTAGTTGAGACTGTTCTAAGTGTTTTCCAGTTTATCTGATAGTACCTTCTGCTCATATAGGAGAAGAATAACTAAGGATGTCTGGATCACATGAAGAACACGCTGCTGAGAGCAGTGTTGCTGCACCGAGAAATGGTGCAAGAGACCAGACAAGGAAGAACCTGTACCTGAACAACCCTAGTTCAACCCAGCTGATATGAGGAACCCAGCCTTCCAGACTATGTTTGGGCAGTTTATGGCAGCTATGACCCACATGACGGATAGAATGCCAGTACCTGCACCCAGGGAAGCACCCCATGACGAAAGACATGGTGCCGGCAAAACTTTTGAAAGGATGAAGAGGGTAGGAGCCTTGGAGTATGCTGGTACAGCCGATCCGGCGGATGCTGATCTATGGTTGACTGAGTTGGAGAAAGCCTTCAGAATCCTCATGATCCCTGATGATGAGAGGGTCAGACATGTTGTTTATCTCCTCAAAGGAAGTGCTGGCCACTGGTGGACCATTGAGGAGGGCAAAAGACCTATAGTTTTGATTGGATGGGATGAGTTCAGGCGTGAATTTGTCGCTAGATACTTTCCCAAGACGTATCTAGATGAGAAGATCTCTCAGTTTGAAAGGATTAAGAAAGGGCCTATGAACATTAGCGAGTACGAAGCTAGGTTCATGGAGTTGTTGTGGTTCTGTCCGCACATGGCATCTAATGATGAAGAGAGAATTCGGCGGTTCGAGAAGGGGTTGAACGCTGAATTAACCCTCCGGTGTCTTCTCTGGAGAACCGGGAGAGGTTTGCAACTTTCGTAGAATCTGTAAGACGTATAGAGAGGTCTGTAGTTTAGAAGAGACAAACCAAGGGTAAGAAGGAATACCCTCAGTTTCAAGGGCAGAGTGCTGGGAGTTTCAAGAAACCAAGGTATTTTGTGCCTACACCACCACCAAGGTTTAATACCCAGACGCAGTGGACGTCAAGTAAGGGTAGAAACCGTAGTTTACCACCAAAGGGAGCTCAAATCTCAACCTCTATGTCAGTAGCAGGACCACCCAGACCACCAAGGGGGAATATAACCTGTTATAGATGTGGAAAAGAGGGCCATGTGGTGAGAGAATGTCCTGAGAAAGTTAGGAGTGTGACCCAGCAACTGAGGCAGAGTCAGTAGGGCTCTCAGAGGAAACATCCTGGAAGTGGTGCTAGAGGATGTGGACCAGCATCCCAAGCCGGGTCTTTAACATCTAACAATCGAGCACAAGGTCAACAGCAAGCGACAGCTAGGTTCTATGCTATGAACCAGCCTGAAGCAGTAGTCAACCCTTGGGTTGTGACAGGTTAGATGGAATTGCTTTATTCTGATATGTCTTTATCCTGCTTCGTATCTGTGTTAATTGATCTGGGTTCTACACACTCTTTTATCACTCGAGAAGTGATTGATGACTGTAATATGATTGTTAGTCATAGAATAGATAGCTTGCTGTTAGAGACACCTTTGATGGGATCTGCAGTTCTACGGGAAGTGTGTTCTCCCTGCAATCTTTTCTTTTCCGATCACCGCATTCAAGTGGATCTTATACCACTTGAGATGCAGGGTTTTGATATAATCCTTGGAATGGAAACCTTAGAGAAGTATAAGGTTGTCTTGGATTGTAGTTCCAAGCATGCTGTGTTCACAGATGGTGATGACACATGGATCTTTCAGGGAGATAGAAAGATTCTTCCAACATGTCTTGTGTCAGCTATGGTAGTTGAGAGGCTGACGAGACAAGGATGCTTTGCATTCTTAGCCCATGTGGTTGATACCACTATGGAGATTCCTCACCCTTCTGAAGTTCCTATAGTCAGGGAATTTGACGATGTATTTCCTGAAGAACTTCCAGGTGTTCTGCCACCCCGAGAAATAGATTTCAAAATAAATCTAATTCCAGACACGCAACCAATAACACAAATGCCGTATAGGATGGCGCCTGCTGAAATGGCAGAACTCAAGAAACAACTACAAGAGTTACTTGAGAAAGGTTTTATCTGACCGAGCACTTCACCCTGGGGTGCTCGAGTCCTTTTTGTTAATAAAAAGGATGGATCTATGCGATTATGCATTGATTATAGACAGTTAAACAAAGTCACTATAAAGAACAAGTATCCTCTACCAAGGATCGATGACTTGTTTGACCAGTTCCATGGTGCAACTGTCTTTTCTAAGATAGATCTGAGGTTGGGATACCATCAGTTACATATCAAGGAGGGTGACATACCCAAATCTGCTTTTAGGATGAGGTATGGTCACTATGAGTTCACAGTTATGTCGTTTGGACTAACTAATGCACCAACTGCATTTATGGAACTCATGAATAGAATCTTTTGACCTTTTCTGGATCAGTATGTTGTCGTCTTCATAGATGACATTTTGATATATAGTAGAGATGCTCAACAACATGAGCGACATCTTCGCCAAGCTCTGATTTTGCTAAGAAAGCATAAACTGTATGCTAAGTTTAGCAAATGTGAGTTTTAGTTGCCAGAAGTTTCTTTTCTCAGACACGTAATATCTACCTCAGGTATTCATGTTAATCCTAAGAAGGTAAAATCTGTCCTACAATGGGAATAACCGAAGACACCGATAGAGATAAGAAGTTTCCTAGGACTGGCTGGCTATTACAGGAGGTTCATTAATAACTTCAGTTCAATAGCCTTACTCCTGACTAAGTTGACAAGGAAGGAGATTCCTTTTGTCTGGAATGACAAGTGTCAACACTCTTTCCAGTTGCTGAAGGAAAGATTAACATGTGCACCTGTGCTGGTGCTACCTGAGCAGGGAAAGGGGTACATAGTCTTCTGTGATGCATCTAAGAATGGCTTAGGATGTGTGTTGATGCAGGATAAGTAAGTGATTTCTTTTGCTTCCCGACAGCTTAAGAAACATGAGGAGAATTATCCGACACACGATCTAGAGTTAGCTACTTTGGTTCATGCCTTGAAGATCTGGAGGCATTATCTCTATGGAGAGACATTCCATATTTTCACAGACCATAAGAATCTGAAGTACATCTTCTCCCAGCATGAGCTAAACATGAGGCAACGCTGCTGGATGGAGTTAATCAAGGACTAAATTGTACAATTGATTATCATCCAGGGAAAGCTAATGTGGTTGCTGATGCACTAAGTAGGAAATCAGCAGCACCAACCCTAGATAAAGCACAACTAAACTCCTTAGTGTGCTCTAAGAGGGATATGTTTATATCCTTGAGGCAAGACAATGCACAACTTAAAGTGTCATTGTTAGCCGGGTTTCTAGATGAGATGCACATAAAACCAACTCTAAGACAATAGATTAAAGAAGCACATCAGATTGGTTCTATGATTCAGTAGATCAAGATAGAATCTGGTAGTGAGAAGCAAGATGGCTTCCATTATTCTGATGATTAGGTAGTCTGTTACCATGGTAGGATGGTAGTACCTGATGCTGATAACTTAAGAAAGTTAGTTCTAGTGGAGGCTCATTCTTCAATGTATGATATGCATCCAGGGAGCACCAAGATGTATCATAACTTAAAAGATATGTATTGGTGGCCTGGTTTGAAGAAGGATGTTGATGAGTTTGTTATGCGGTGTCCGGTGTGTCAACAGGTTAAAGCTGAACATCAAAAGCTCGTAGGAACAATGCAACCCCTGCCTATACCACAGTGGAAGTGGGATCATGTAACTATGGACTTTGTGATTGGCTTTCCTAGAATAGCCAAAAGTCATGATTCCATTTGGGTTATAGTTGATAGGTTGACAAAGACAACACATTTCTTACCTGTCAAAACAACCTATACAACTGAGAAGCTTGCACAGATCTACATAGATGAGATAGTGCGTTTGCATGAGGTCCCAATTACAATAGTTTCTGATAGAGGTCCTCAGTTTACAAGTCATTTTTGGGAACAACTTCATAAAGCTTTGGGCACTCAGTTAAGGTTTAGTACAACTTTTCATCCTCAGATAGATGGACAGTCTGAGAGGATGATACAAACCTTAAAGGACTTGCTTAGGGCATGTGTCCTTCAGTTTGTGGGGGAGTTGGGATCTGCATCTGAGCTTGATAGAATTTGCTTATAATAACAACTATCAACACAATATTGACATGGAACCATATGAGGCTCTGTATGGTAGACATTGTAGGTCTCCCCTATGTTGGTATGAAACTGGTGAATATCAAACTTTTGGGTCCTGAGCTGGTTCAGCAAACAACTGAGAAGATAAAGATCATACAACAACAGCTGAAAACAGCCCAGGATAGACAAAAATCTTATGCTGAAAAGCGTCTTAGACCCTTAGAATTCAAAGTCGGAGACAGGGTGTACCTCAAGGTTTCACCTTGGAAAGGTATCCTAAGATTTGGAAAGAAAGGAAAGTTAGCACCGAGATTTATGGGGCCTTATCCAATCATTGAGAGGATGGGAAAGGTAGCCTATAAGCTGGAGTTACCACCTGAGTTGCATAGATTACACCCAGTGTTTCATATCTCTATGTTGAGGAAGTGTCATCCTGACACTGAGTTAGTTCTACAACCTGTGGAGGTAGAACTAAATGATGACATATCTTATGTTGAAGGACCTGTGTTGATTCTTGACAGAAGAATCAAGAAGCTGAAAAAGAAAGACATTAGTCTTGTAAAAGTCCTCTGGAATCACCATGACATTGAAGAAGCTACGTGGGAACTAGAGGATGAGATGATGAGGAAATATCCTACTCTTTTCTCTTAATGTTTTGTTGATGTTGATGATTTCGGGGACAAAATCATTGTAAGGGGTGGATAAACTTGTAACATCCCTAACCTGGGTTATGAAGTAACCCTAGGTGTTTTGCATAATGAGTGTGATTATATGCATGCTTTTGTCTTTGAAAAGTAATTAGGGCTCAAGAGGAATTTATATTACAATTTTAGTCCTTTTTGAATATTGTTGAAATCAATATTTTGCCTATTTTGGACTAAAGTGCAAATTACCCAAGTTGAGGGGTATATTTGCAAATTGTGCATGATAATATGAGTTGAAGCATCATGAGAGTGAATCTGATGCAAATGTATGGCTTGTGATGGCCTGAATTCCAAGAAAGAGCTGATAAAGCAATGTTTGTGCATGAAAACCTAGTTTTGGTGTAATGTACAAATTACCCAAAACCTAGGGTGCAATATGTAAATTACCACTTCAATAAGGTCCCTAATGTTTCTTGGAATCATGTGGAGCAAAAAAAAATAAGAGGGGTGCCTCATTCGATTTAAGTTGGAGGAGAGAGAATCTTGATATTAAAATAATCAAGATTTAAGCATAATGGATATATTAATGCAAATATAAATAAAATAATTCTAGGGCCTTCAACCAAAACTAATTTGTAGGAATTCAGATGCATGAGTGAACTTCCTTGACGTTTGCAAGGGCGGAAAATATCTTGAGGAGGTGAAATTCCACTCACCTTATTATAAGGAAAAGAATTCCCACTCAAAAAAGATATATTAGTATTATAATGGATTAATGTGCTTATTTTCTTTTCCCTTAATCCATGGATAATGGAAGGGATTTCGGTGGCTTTGAGTTGCCTTTGCATGCAAGCAAAACAAGGAGGAAGAGGTGGTACCATTTTTGGAATTAATTGAATTTTAAATTAAACATTTTCTCTTTCATCAATTTCTTATAAAAGAGCCTTTTTCAACCCACCTAAGGGTCTTTTTCGTTTCCTTTTCTTCCCCTTGCTTGAAAAACCGACCAAGAAGTATAAGGATAGCAGGGAGCACGTCCCCAACCTGTTGGTAAGCCTTTGATCTTCGTTCTTCATGATTTCATGGTGAAAATCATAAAACAATACATGATTTCTTCATTTCTTCACTCCATCTTCATCCCTAGCCGATCCTTTCACTACAAAAGCTTGAGAAACGACCTTGGGAGGTTGCTAGAGCTTCAACCACCATTGGAGCCGTGAATCTTGGAGCTTGGGATCAGATTTTAAGGCGGGTTATATAACTTTAACCCTTAATCTTTGTCATTGAATTCGATTTCTACTTGCAATTGATTTATTTGTCATTTTTGCAATAACCTTGCTTGATTGATGGAGTTTCCATGAAAATGGTAGTAGCTATCATGAGTTTAAAGGTTGAAGATGATAACCTGTTCATAGGCACACACCTTAATCTAAGAACAATAGCAAACGGTTTTGGATTTTGGTCCAAACGGTTTTGCAAACCGTTTGGTAAAGTTGAATTCCAAACCGCATGACATGGTTGACCGTTTGGTATAGTTGACCGTCTGGACTCCAAACCACATGGCATGGTTGACTATTTGGTATAGTTTACTATTTGGGGTATGAACTTAATCATAGGTTGGATGATGATCCAATGGAATCAATTATTGATCCAATGTGTGCACGATCCTTCAAGTTGTAACCCTAATCAAGTTGATTGATGGAATCCTTTATTTGTCTTAATGATTTCAAGACTTTTTGGGGCAAACGGTCTTGAGACCGTTTGGGACCAAACGGTTTCAAAACCATTTGGTGGATTGAAGGTTGATCCTTGACCCATGGATGGTGATCTAATGGTTTAGATTGATGATTCCTTTAATTGAATAATAAATGGCCTTTTCAATGGTGCAATTGGAAATCGATTTGATTGAGATTTGACCTAGTTAGCCCTTGCAGTTTTGGGACTGATTTGGCCCAAACGGTCTTGAGACCGTTTGAGACCAAACGGTCTTGAAACCGTTCGGGGCCAAACGGTTTCAAAACCATTTAGGGTCAAACGGTTTCAAGACCGTTTGGTCTCAAACGGTCTCAAGACCGTTTGGTGGCAAACGATTTCAAAACTGTTTGGTGATGTAACTTCAAGACCGCATGGAGGTTGTTAGTGGTTCAATCATTAGGATATTAAAGGCAATGATAGCCCTAATTATCCAATGATTATTAGTAATGTTAATCAATAAGGTACAAAGGTTGAAACCCTAAAAGTACCTATGTGATTAGTGTTAATCAAGGAAGAAACCCTAATTGCTAATAAGAGCAATGAATCGGTACACTATGTCATTCATAGTGTATGAACTTAATTAAGGATTGATATGACTTAATCAAGTTGAGAGGTATGATAAAATTGAGTTTATACATGAGTATGACTCATATGGTGATTAAGGGTATGATTCTTAAGTAATAAGATCATTAAACCCTAATCATGAACCTAAACCCTAATTGACAAGGTGGTTGATCCTTAACCCTAATCCAAGGTATGGATGTAACCCTAATTTAGGGTGATGATGTGAATAGACCTAATCAAGAGTAATGTGATCCAAAACCCTAATTATGGGTATGGATCATGAAACCCTAATTGGGATGAATAGTAAACCCTAATTATGGGTATGGATCATGAAACCCTAATTGGGATGAATAGTAAACCCTAATTATGGGAATGGATCATGAAACCCTAATTGGGATGAATAGTAAACCCTAATTATGGGAATGGATCATGAAACCATAATTGGGATGAATAGTAAACCCTAATTATGGGAATGGACCATGAAACCCTAATTGGGATGAATAGTAAACCCTAATTGTGGAACATTGAATGTAAATCCTTTTAAAGGGAGAATTTGATGTGAAACCCTAACTGAGGATGGTTTCATGAGGAACCCTGATGTTTGATGTATTGTGAATAGACCTAATCAAGAGTAATGTGATCCAAAACCCTAATTATGGGTAGGGATCATGAAACCCTAATTGGGATGAATAGTAAACCCTAATTATGGGTATGGATCATGAAACCCTAATTGGGATGAATAGTAAACCCTAATTATGGGAATGGATCATGAAACCCTAATTGGGATGAATAGTAAACCCTAATTATGGGAATGGACCATGAAACCCTAATTGGGATGAATAGTAAACCCTAATTGTGGAACATTGAATGTAAATCCTTTTAAAGGGAGAATTTGATGTGAAACCCTAACTGAGGATGGTTTCATGAGGAACCCTGATGTTTGATGTATTGTGAAGCCCAAACCTAGGGTAATGCTATGTATTGCTCAATGAACCCTAATCTTGAGCAATATGGTGATAAGCTATATCTTTGATGTGATAAGGGGATGAATATCCTTAAATGACATGAAATGGGAAACCCTAACCCTAGTAAGGGAATAGTGGTGTTACCCATGAATAGTGAATTCATATTTGTTGAACATGGTTCTGATATGCAATTGATATCACTGTATTATCTGTGCTAACAATGTAGGTATCTTGAAATGATGATCATGGTCATGTATAAGCTATGATGTTTACTTCACTGTTGTGATTGTACCTTGAGTGCCATAATATACCTTGTTTCCTGGTAAGAGGTATCAAGAGAATTAATGGGCATCAAGTACCATGTGTGATGCTTGTAATAGCAAACTATCATGTTTGCCTTGGTCAATTGACTTAAAGGTGACAGTTACCTGGAAAAGTGGTAACAATGCTTAATGATGAATCAAGGGTTTAAATACCCAGGGCCATATGATTATGATGATGAAATTGAGAAGGGATTGAGTCCCCAATATCTTTTAGGAATGTTAAGTAATTGATGAAATTAGTACATGTTTCCTTATAGCATTGATATAACAAGTTTTGTTTGAGAACTTGTCTGATGCTAAATGTATATGAAAATGTACTTAATTAATCAAGTGAAATTTGTTCATGTAGTGCTCTGACCATAGATCCATCATCGTCAACAATTGGTGATGGTGAAATAGGTTTTCTATGGAAATCCTGGAATTCGCATATTTTGAATATGTGGGGGTAAATGGGTGAAAATATCCTTACGTCTGGGTGAAGAGATTAAGGAAGGGTAAACATTAAATCTATCAATACTTCATGTGTCGGGATAGATATATCATAAATCTCCCGATGGTTGGGATGGATGTATCATTAATCTCCCAATGTTATTTTATGTCGGGTCGATGGAGATAAACATTAATGCTCTCGATTACCGATGAGAGTGTAGTTGACGTTGTAACTCTATAGAGAAGTTCCAGTATACTCTGGAAAGCTATTTGAGTAGTCGACACAGTCCTGCTTGTAGTCCTGTGCTGACTAGGATGTGGGAGGTCATGGGAATCTGGCTCTTCCATTGACCTATTTATGGTATCGATTTCGATTCTAGAAATGGTCGGTTGGAGTATGAGCGGTATACCTCATCTCCTCAGAGCTTAAACCTATTTGTAAAATATAATCAACCGTGTAGCGTATTTGCATAAGATTGAAATACGAGAAACACTATTTGATGATATACTGCTTAGTATGCCCTTGTTTCAGGAATGTACTTATGTTCCTTTAATTCATATTGAGTATGAGAAATGCTACTTAATCAAGTTATAATCGAAATACTTGCATAAGAAAGTTTCTCTAATCTGCATAGATGTTGATTCACCTGCTATTGATTTATATTATCCCACTGTTCAGTTTATCTCTATTTAAACTGCAGTGACAATGTTTTGGCAGAGAGTTATATCTCCCGCTGGGGCAATTTCTATAATTGTCTCACCCCCGTGGGATTCAATGTTTTTAGGTAGATGCAAACATCAAGGCAGAAACTCTTCTGTAGGAGAAGAGAAACAACAACAATAGTAGACACAGGGGCAACAGTGAGCCAACAGGTGGAGACATTGGCTATTTAGTTTTGTGTAGTTAGTCCTATGAGTCGTCTCTGTACTCTCAGGTTCTAGGAGTTAGAGTTTTGATACTTCGATCTGAGATTTTGTGCATGTATGCCTCGAGGTGCAATGATGCATGTAATGTATATATGAACCAGGATGTTATGTTTTACTTTGGTTCTGAATGATAGAGTTTTCCTATGAATGGATCTTTTGATAAATGGTTTTAATTTTTAGTGATTTTCAGTAATCCGTTGTTAGTAATCGCTTCCACATTAGTTAATCCAGTTTTTGCGAGACGGACGTCACAATTAAGCATGATGTATTTTAGGCCAAATGACAATGTAGTGTACATGTTTACAAACCACCCATAGGGCACTGAGGTTTTAGTCCTCCAGTCAGGCACTGGGGTTTTAGTCCCCCTGCCATTTTATATTAGGCACTGGGATTTTAGTCCCCCTGCCACTTTATATTAGGCACTGGGGTTTTAGTCCCCCTGCCACTTGGTGAGGTCCGGTAGGTGCCTCACCCTACATTGAGATGACTTTGTGTCTTAATATATTCATGCTATGTGATTATTATTATGGTGATTGTTTATGGCAGTTCTCTTTTTCTTATTTGAATATTTGTCTCATTCTCTTAAAATATTGTATTATAATATTTATTATGCAATATTGTTGTCTATTACTTGTCATATTCCTTTTGATTGACACATACTTGTATCCTTCTTTTTCTGGATGATCCCAATCATCCATGTATAGGATCAGAGTGCGCAACTAAAACTTGGTGAAGAGGACATCTAGATTGCTTGAACCTAGTTTCCTAAATGTATTAAGTTGTTTTGGTTTGGAGACACTTTGGAATAGTCTAAGTCTTCCTCTACCTAGATCCTTGCTCTTGTATGAAGATGTATCCCTTTTGGGAAAATTTTGCAATGTACTCTTTATACATTTTGAATAAAGTCAAGTTTTATTTCTCCCGCTGCCACACATTTGATGTATTTGTTTATCATGTTTAATAGTAGAGACTTGGTCTTTACAACATGGTATCAGAGCATCAAGGTAGTCGGATTCTTGACTAATTCAAATTGTCTCCTAGATAGAACCCTTACCATATGTAGTTTCCTTTAGTAAGTTTTTCACCTTAGAGTTGACTTATGATGAAAGATTGATTTAGGATCATAATAATTTCATATTAGAAATAAAATTTGTCAACTTTGGGTGAATTGTCTATTGAGAAGCTACTAGAGCAATAAGTTAAAGTGATGGTGTCTAGAAAGGGTCAGAGCTTGGGGGCTGGAAAAATTTTCCTCCTCCCCACTAGCTTGGTAACGAGGACTCCTGAGCTCATATGACCTGGCCTGGCTTGATCTGATATAGACAGCTCGAAATAGTCTATCTTTGGGCATGTTTCCTAATTGTTGAATACCTTAGTAAAACCATAAGTGATGATTTGATCTCTTACACAAAAATCATCCTTAAATACCTTATACTCCTATGTTTAGGGTTTAGTGTACCCTATGTTACACCCTGAAGCTTGGTTAGTAAATCCTTTTAGTGTTGAGTTTTATGTACCCTTTTACCCTCAGCTTAGTTTGACTGAGTTGACCCTTTTAAGGGGTGGAGTGAGGGTAATGGTGTTAGTACCCTATTTGGTTTTCCAAATCTGATTTCGAGGATGAAATCCCTTTTAGGGGGATGGAATCCCAATTAAAAGGAAAATAAAATACCTTTGGAGTTAGAAACCCTATATATGTGGGCTTATGTACATAATAACTTTTGTGAACAAGAATTTACCAAACACATTATACTTGTAATTCAACTTGTTTGTTTATACACACATTCATATATGTAGTAAGTCATATAGAGATAGTTCATATGCTTGAACCTTCACATATTCTTGATGCACATAATTATGAGTGACTCATTACTAATTGTGAATATACATAACGTTGACTATGCCACCCTAATGGTAAAATGTGTATGGATAATGCACCCTAAGGATGCTTTAACATGTAATGATCATGTTGACCTAAACCCTAATATGTAATCATCTAGCTTTGACAACATATACATATATATATATATCCTTAATGCCTTTCATGATACATTAGTGACATTAGGTGTCATCATCACACAATATACCTTGATACATATAAATGGATTATAGTCACAAAGTTATCAATATATGTAAGGTATATCACCTTGTTCTCTAATGAACACCTCATCATAACTTGATATATGAATTAATTCATTAATATTTAATGGGTTACATCCTATTCACTAAAATGCATATAATGAGTCAAACATGATAACGAATAATTGGATTCATATAAATATTCATAAATGCCTAATGTGAATTAAAATATGTATAATTTATAATATGGAGTGTAATGGATGAAAATGATTAATGATGTCATTAATATGAGTATGAACGATGATATGACAATGTGTAATATGGACATTATTTGGAATTATTATAGGCTTGATAACTTGTTGAATAATATTAACTTTTTCTAAAAAATAATTTGTGATAATTCTACATGATAGTTTTAAGAGGATAATGGAAAATGAATTCATGTTATTAAGTTTTTTGACCTAATACATTAATTAAATTTGAAATGGCTTAGTAAACCCTAATTGGCTTAAAACCCTTGATGAGGGAAATATACATGATATAATATTGAGATGTAATTGTTTTGAATAAAATGTGGCACAAGTGATAGTATAATAAATATGATACCTCTTCATGATGGAGATTATGCTAATAAGGCAAAAATGTTAATTTGAGTTTGATAAAAGGCTATAGGTGTTGTGGAAACCTTAGTGAGACTTGGCTTATGTGTAGAGCTTTTAGTACCTACCTAGTTGTTTAAGGTTAGGATGTTGCACACTCACCTTCCCTTCCCTCTTGTTGTGATTTTGGGGATATTATCCTCTTTAAGGGGTGGAGTGTTGTAGCATACTAAAATCTAGGGTCTTCCCTAAAATTTACCCACTTTTGAGCTTTTCTTTGCCTTCTAGTCCATTTGGATCTTTTTCATAAATTTCCCATCCTTTTGAAACATTTTTGGACTCAATGTGCAATTTGAGCATTAATGATGGTGAAATTCCATTCTTCCCCCATTTATGATAATAAATGGGTGTTTGCACAAATAACCCACTTAAGGTAATAATTAAGGGCTAATAATAAAAAATGGTGTTTTATGAGAGATGATAAGTGGATAATGTTTATTTGGAGCTTTTTGGATAAATATATTAGTAATAATGTGTATTTGAATTAATTATGAGTATAATTAACCTAATTTCCTTCTCTCTCCTCCAAAATGATAATAATATATAAAAATAGAATATAATGATGAGTATTTGTTCTTAAAATTAATTATGGATGGATATCTCGAAATTCCCTCATGTAATCCATTAAAAGAAGTCTTTTCATATAACTCATTCATTTTAATATATTAATATACAATTTAATGAGCAATATATTTATTAAGGGCCAAATAATGAGTAAAATGAGAATATAATTACATAGCATTGTAATATGCGTCATTATCAGCCTATGGTTAAAATTTGAAGTCATTTGGAGTTGGTTTGACCTCTCAAATGTATTAATAAAAATCCTAATAAAGTGCGACATAATAGCCATCGAAATATCAATTATAGGCATCATTTAAGCATAAGTCCAGCCGTTAATAATGTGTCACGCACGACCGAACCATGATGGTCCAGAGTTTGACGGCTCATCTTTGATCCGGACTGCATCCAAGGGTCGACGGATCATCTTCTACCTTTGATTAACCGAAGCAGGCAATGAGCAGTCGCGGCTCGCTTCCTCTCCTCCTTTCTCCCTCGTCTCTTCATCATTTCTAGATTTTTCTTCTCCTACGAGTTCGTGGCAACCTCCCATATCATTTGAGACAAGCCTCATCATCTCTCGTGTACCGTAGATGAAATTCCCAACGTGGACATCCACGGCTTCTCACCTCCACATTCGTTTCGGCTCCATACACATCCACGCCTACAAAAAGCACCCTCCTCAGCTTCGTCGGCCTCCTAACAACCTCCACATACATTCAATTTTGTCCGAGGAAGTGCGAGTGGCCGACGGCGAGGTGCTTTCCACCCTGAGTTTGCAGAGCTTTTTCATGGAGCTAGGAATGACTAGCAGAAAAATTGAACCCGTAGGTACGTTCCTCGTTCAATTCCCTACGTTTCGAGTAAAGAAGGCCGAGTGGTTTTTTACAGTTTTGCCCCTCCTTGCTCTTCAGTTCGCCCTTTTTATTCACTGCCCTTTTGGTCTTTAGCCCACATGACAATTATCTAATTTCTGATTGGTTAATCTTGTTTAATTCATAGAAAATCGCTTGAATGTCAGATAAATGCAAATAAATAGTTGTTGGAAAGTATTTTTCGAGTAGAATCCAATTTTTTGGTTTTTGAAGACTGATTCCAAATTATTTTTCGAAGTTTCCCTAAGATACTATTTTGATGATTTAAATGTTCTAAAATGCATAAGTAATTCATTTTAAGTCCAATTTGTAAAATAAAATATGTTTTTCTAATCACTAAAGTCTAAGTAATGTCTTGGTCTAAGTTTTGGGTCTCAAATCAAAGGTTTTCCTAAAAAGGTTTAAAAATGGGTTTTTCTTTATATCTTTATGCTTAACACATCCTAATACATGATAATATTTGCAACTAGGGGAAAATGGAATGGTGATACAGTCAACTTGGTAAAGTTTGTGTTAATGAATCAAACTAAGGTATGTGACCCCTATGTATGTGAATCCTATGTTTAATCTATGTGACCTTTATTTTAGTATGTGGCCCCTATGTATGTGGATCCTATATTGGTATGTGAACCCTATTTATGTGACACCTAATTATGTGAAATGTATGGATGCGAAATAATGTGCAATTTACCTATCCTTCAGTTGGGCTTTTATCCATCCCTAACTTCATTATGTGCTAGCCTTGTTATCCTTCTACATGACTTTATTTGGTTATTTACTTATTTAATTCTTCTATGACATTGTGAATCATTCATTTGAATCATGTGAATCTTGCTACTACATATGTTGGCTCATTTACTTGGAGTTCTTGGATATTGCTGTTGCCTATGATGGCCTATTTATTGAGATTGATTCTAGGGTTTTACTCCCAATGCTATGTTGCAAATCTTGTTATACTTCTCACTACTGCCAAGTGACTATTAATCATGATGTATTTTAGGCCAAATGACAATGTAGTGTACATGAGTACAAACCACCCATAGGGCACTGAGGTTTTAGTCCTCCTACCGGGCACTGGGGTTTTAGTCCCCCTACCATTTTATATTAGGCACTAGGGTTTTAGTCCCCCTGCCACTTTATATTAGGCACTGGGGTTTTAGTCCCCCTGCCACTTGGTGAGGTCTGGTAGGTGCCTCACCCTACATTCATATGACTTTGTGTCTTAATATATTCATGCTATGTGATTATTATTGTGGTGATTGTTTATGGCAGTTCTCTTTTTCTTATTTGAATATTTGTCTCATTCTCTTAAAATATTATAGTATATAGAATCTTTTATTATGCAATATTGTTGTCTATTACTTGTCCTATTCCTTTTGATTGACACATACTTGTATCCTTCTTTTGCTGGATGATCCCAATCATCCAGGTATAGGATCAGAGTGCGCAACTAAAACTTGGTGAAGTGGACATCTAGATTGCTTGGACCTAGTTTCTTAAATGTATTAAGTTGTTTTGGTTTGGAGACACTTTGGAATAGTCTAAGTCTTCCTCTACCTAGATCCTTGCTCTTGTATGAAGATGTATCCCTTTTGGGAAAATTTTGCAATGTACTCTTTATACATTTTGAATAAAGTCAAGTTTTATTTCTTCCGCTGCCACACATTTGATGTATTTGTTTATCATGTTTTATAGTAGAGACTTGGTCTTTACAACATGGTATCAGAGCATCAAGGGATTCTATTTTTTGTACTTACATGAAGGGAGTGTAAGGAGAGTGTTTAATTGTAGTCTTCATCAAGGGATTCTAGCTCAAATGAAGGAGAGTGTCACCTTGTACTTGTGGCCTCAACTAGTGAAGATGTATGTGAGGTAAGTGAGGTAAGCTTGAATGGACTTTCTAAAGATGCTCTTATAAATATGATTCATACTTCTCATTATTCTTACTCTAAGTACAATCTAAAAATAAGAGATTAGGGAAAATCATAGATGATCTATATGCTAGAATTGAAATTCTTGAACAAAATTAAAAAGTCCATCTTGATAGAATAGATTCCTTGCAAGAAATTTTTTCTAGAACTCCAATATAGTGGAGCTGAAGTTGAAAATGGTGTTTATCTAAAGAAAATGAACGATCTTAAACATGAAAACCAAGTATATGTTGATGATCTTGTTATGCTAAGAATTGAATATGCTAGACTTCTTGCTAAAGTTAATGATCTTGAATCTAGACCTATCTTGCCTAGTAAAGAAGTAGCTAGTATAACTCTTGAAAAGGATTCTTACTTGACTAAAGCCATCTGTCTAAAGGTCGATCTTTTGCATGCTCAAGATGATCTTGCTAGTCTTTCATCTATAGTCATAACTCCTAGCGATAATAACCATATACTTAGAGAGACCTTGCAAAAGTTCCTCAAAGGAAAAAAGTCCCTAAATGCTATCCTAGAGAACTCTACCAAACAAGTGAATAGTAGTGCTTTGGGATATGAGGGATCCCCTAAGAACAATGGAAAATGCAAGAAAAAGAGCAAGAGGCCTCCAATATACCATGGAGAAACTTCTGACTCTAAGACACCTATGCTTTGTGCTTTGTAAGTGTGATGATCAATATTCTAGTTTTTGTCCTTACAAAGAGAAGGGGACCAACCCAAACATGAAATGGGTCCCAAGCTAACTATGGATCCCAAAGTTTGAATTGGGCACCAACTTCTACTTTCTATGTAGGATAAAAGAAAATGGATTGTTGATAGTGGATGCTCAAAGCACATGATGGGTGATAGAGGCCACTTCAACACTCTTACTAAAAAGAACGAAGGTTCTGTGACATTTGGGGACAACAAGAAAGGTAAAGTGATATGTGAGGGTGATGTAGGTGATTCACTATTCATAAACAACATTCTTCTTGGGGATGGCCTACATCACAACTTATTTGTATTAGCCAACTTTATGATGATGGATATCTAATTCTCTTTACTTCACATGAATGCTTGCTTCTAGATTCCCTCTCCTAAAATTTCATATATAAGGGAACTAGAAGTGGAAATTTTTATATTGTTGTTCTTTGTTCTCTCAAGCCTATTCTTGGTAAAGGTCTACTAATTAATAAAAAGGATGTATCTTTGTGGAACCATAGACTTGGTCATTTAAATATGCCTTAATTGAAGAATTTGAAAAAATGGACTTTGTTAAAGGTCTTACTAATTTGGATTTTGATAAGGATGAGGAATACCGACCTTGTACACAAGGAAAGAAAACCAAATCATACTTTAAATACAAAGGAGTCCTTAGCACCAAGAGGGTTCTTGAGCTTCTTCACATTGATCTATTTGGACCAATGAGAAATTAATCACTTCATGGTAGTAAATATCATCTTGTGATTGTTGATGATTTCTCTCATTTCACATGGACTTTCTTTTTTCAAAAAGTGATATACTTGATGTTTTCTCATCTTTTTGTAAATGAATTGAAAACGAAGCTTCTTTCCATATCGTATCTATCTGTAGTGACCATGGGGGAGATTTAAAAATGATTTGTTTGAAAATTTTTGTGAGGAATCTGATTACTCACATAATTTTTCTTCCCTCGTATGCCTCAAAAAAATGGGTTAGTTGAGAGGAAGAATAGGTCTTTACAAGAAATGGCTAGAAGAATGATTTTGGAGTATGATACTCCCAAGAAGTTTTGGGTTGAAGTCGTTAGCACTGTATGTTTTGTGCAAAATTGGGTTTTCACTCATCCATTACTTAAGAAAACCCTCTATGAGTTATGGCATGGTAGAAAGCCTTCAATCAACTTCTTTTACACATTTGGTTGTCCATGTTTTGTCTTTGAACACCAAAGACTCTCTTGATAAGTTTGATGCTAAATCTTGTAAGTCTTTTTTTCTTGGCTATAGCACTATCAGTATATCTTTTAGGGTTTTTAACATTCAACTATCTAAAGTAGAAGAATCTATCAATGTTAAGTTTATTGAGACTAACCCCTCTATTTCCAAGAATATTGCAAATGATGATGTTGTTGATGAGGTGATTACTAGATTGAAAGAACTCAACATCAATGAAAAAGGAAAGGAGGTGGTTGTAGATGAAGAACCAAAAGACGACGAAAAGATGATCCTACTCCCCGGTTTGCTAAAGATCATCCAAAAGAGCTCATCATAGGCAATCCTTTTGAAAGGGTGAAGACGCAGGCTGCCTTCAGTTAAATACAAGATGACATCACCTTCATCTCACAACTTGAGCCAAAGAATGTCAAAGAAGATCTTCAAGATGATGAATAGATCCTAGCAATGTAAGAGAAACTAGAATAGTTTGAGAAGAACAAAGTGTGGAATCTAGTGCTAAAACCAAGTGATAGAAAGATGGCACAAAGTGGGTCTCCCGCAACAAGCTTGATGAAAGTGACAAAGTGGTAAGAAACAAAGTAGGATTAGTAGCTCAAGGTTACAATCAATAGGAAGGTATTGACTTTGATGAAACTTATGCTCCTATTGCTAGACTTGAATCTATTATAATGCTACTTGCCTTTGCTAGTCATAAAAATTTCTTACTATATCAAATGGATGTTAAAAGTGTGTTTTTGAATGGTAGAATAGAGGAGGAAATCTATGTGGCTCAACCTCCTGAATTTGAGCATGACAAGCTTCCTAACCATGTCTATTTGTTATAAAAAGCTGTTTATGGTCTCAAACAAGTCCCTAGATCTTGGTATGAGAAATTGAAAAACTTTTTGATAGATAATGTCTATGCCATGGGAAAGCTTGATTATATACTCTTTATTGAACACACTTCTAACAATTTCTTGATTAATCAAATATATGTTGATGATATCATTTTTGGCAAAACTAATCTTGATTTTTGCAAGGAGTTTAGCTCTCTTATGCAGAGTGAATTTGAGATGAGTATGATGGGGGATCTCACATTCTTTATTGGATTTCAAATCAAGCAAACAAAGGATGGAAACTTCATCAACCAAGGAAACCACACAAGTAAACTCTTGAAGTGCTTTGGATGGAAGACACAAAGGCAATGGATACTTCTACATCCAACATTGTAAAACTTAATTGAGATGAAGAAGGTGAAATGGTAGATGAGAAGATCTATAGAGGTATGATTGGTACCTTACTATACTTAACTGGTTCTAGACTTGATATAATGTTTAGTATTATCTTGTGTGCTAGTATTCAATGAAGACCTAACAAATCTCATCTTATGTATGTTAAGAGGATTCTAAGGTACCTAGCCAAAAGACAAAATTTTGGAATATGGTATCCAAAGTCAAGAAACTTTACTCTTACAACTTATAGTGATGCAGATTATGTTGGGTGCTTAATTTATAGAAAGTGCACAAAAGGCACTTGCTTCCTCCTAGGACCATGCATTAGTTTCTTGTTTCTCTAAGAAACAAAACATATTGGATCTTTCAAATATCGAGGCTAAGTACATTATAGCTGGAAGTTGTTGTGCCCAAGTTCTATGGATGAAGCAAATGCTCCAAGATTTCAATGTTTTCTATGATGCTTCTCCTATGTATTGTGATAATATTAGTGCAACCTAACTATTTTACAATCCTATATTGCACAATAGAGATAAACATATAGAGGTTCCCCATCATTTCCTTCGTGACCACATTTTTAAGAAAGATATCTATATCACACATGTGGACATGAAAAATCAACTTGCAAACATTTTCACAAACCTCTAGCTAGAGAGAAATTTACTTTTATTAGATAAAAGTTTATTATATATTCTCTTGATGATAATTCTATGCCTTCTAGCTAAGATGTTCACCTATCTATATGTTTTTTCTCATAAAATTCTTATCATGTACTTGTTTGTGCTACAAATGCCAAGTTTCTATGCTTTATTTTTGGTGTTTTTGCTTTAAATCGTAAACAATTGTTTTATCACATAATAGTAGCCAATGATAAGTAGAAAGTGTCTTTATATGTTCAAAATACATGATAGGCTAGAGAAATGCATTTATATAGTGGTCTAGGACTCTATAATTAAATTATATATCTTGTTTACATGCACCTTTGTTGGCCGAGTTTGTTGTGTGGAAACTCGACTTCCAAGATGACCAAGGACTGAACTGAAAGTAGTGTCTGTCGAGTTTCCCAAATCACAAACTCGATCAACAACACCGTTGAATGAAAATATAAAGGTACTTTCAAATGATTTTCTCCCTCTCAACTAGAGAAAACTTGACCGACCAGCCCCCTTTTGAGTTCATCCTTAAACCCTAGAACCTCCCACACCTTCTCTAGCCCCATTTCACCTTCCCTAGCCATACCTAGCTATTTGGGTGGCCTGTTGCTGGTCTGTTCTATCTCTCTTGGCATCACATACCCCTCTTCTCTTCTCCATGGCATCAAACTGGAGGAAAAGGATGAGTCATGGTGGTGTTCCTTCTTCGTCCACCTCTACACAACTCATTGTGTATGATGCCACTTCCTTTAATAACTCTCAAGCTGTTAATAGTTATAAGGATTTTATACCTAGAAATCCCTATGATTTTAGGCCCTTGATAGAGAATAAAAATGAGCTTTTGAAAGAGGTTAAGATGGTTTTTACAGCACAAAACCTTGGTGCACTTTGTGTAGAGCGCTCATGCTTTTCAAATTTCCAATCTCACATGAAAGTTATCTATGAATTCTATGCCACTTTCACATAAAATTACACAAATCTAGTGCCACTCCCTAAAAACCAAGTTCTCCTTACATCCATGATTGCAGGGATAAGGTTTCAAATCTCTAAATACTCCTTAAGTCAATACTTATCTAGATCCTAGTCCTCACAAGATTGAATATCTTCCTATAACTCATATGTTTACCTCCTTGACCCCGAGACATTCTTCAAGAGTTTTAACCCCAAGCTTACCCTAGACGATATCCATAAAACCTTGAAGAAACCAGAGGTGCCCTATATGAAGAAGGAAACCCTACTCTCTTCTTCTCTTGACATTATGACACGTCTCATAACACTCATAGCATACATCATATGACATGTTTTGACACCGAGAAGAACTATAGAGACTCCCAACCATCCTACCCTAACCTAATTTGTGGTATGTTTCTACACCATACTGACAAACCTCTTTTCAAGGATCTTGACTGCAAGGCCAATAGAAAAGGAGTTTGTATCAATGAAACCATTGTCAGGAAGTACTTACACCCCACCAATACCTCAACCCTTGGTGCATCCTCCTCTACCCAGGCTCCACCTCCTCCTAGGCCTTCCTATGGATCCTTTTTTGTGTCAATTGAAGCCCTTCTGGGTTACATGACGCATCATAATGCATATAAGATGCAAGGCCAGGAGCACCGACACCAGGACCTAGTTAAAATCATTTCCAACATGAGCTTGTCTTGCTCACAATATTATCCCTACTACTAACCATTCCCAACCAATGACTGTTCTACCTGGCCTACTAGCTTGCTACTTTGGCTCCCCTTCCTACCTTTGGTGAGGGACTTACCCTATCTCCTCTCATCCTGATGCCACTCAGTTGCTTGCACTCCCAATTGTCCCCCGTGTTGTAATACTTGCCAATTTTAATTGGTTTTCTATACCCAACTATGATCAAGACAAAGCATTAGTCATCTATGGCATTTCTTGGGAAGAGCAAAACTACAAGTGGCCTAGTTCTCAACTCCTTTGCTCTTGATGAGGATACAAAGATGGCTGGTGAGGATGATACCGATGAGGATCATGGTGAGGGTGATGGTGATGAGAATGATGGTTCTGATGGTGATGGTGATGAGGACACAACTACACCTGCCACAGCTGCACCTTTTGAGCCAGTCATTGATGAAGACTACCAACCCGATAAGAGTTTGACCTGGATGAGCTTGATGTTTAGTTCCTAATTTCTAGATTGCTCATATATATGACTTTTTGTAGGCTTTCATGTATTGAACATTGCTCACTATATATGAAGACTACTATTTTTATACTTCGCTGATTTCTTCATCATTTTTAGTTTTCATCTTGTGAGGACTTACTTTTGTTGTAATCTTATCATCTGTACCTTTAACTCTTTTCTTTGATACATTTCATGAGTTATTGGTGTGTGATTCTATAATTTAAATATGACTTTAGTATATTTGTTCTCTCTCTGGCTTGTGTGTGGTGCCTGCAAATGGTGGTTTGATGTGGTGTTTGTGCATTTGGGTAAGACCTATTTTTGGCTCTTCTACGCCCTCCCTTTTTGTGACAAAGGGGGGGGAATAAGTTTAGTACATATTGAACGTGATCCTCTTCTAGTTAGTTTTCTATAATATTTTGTGACTATTAAAGTGAACTCAAATAGCACATATATGTTATGGTTATGTTTTTTTGTAGGAACTAACCATACATGTAAAGGTAAGAATTATTGAGGGGAGCAATTCCTATTGTACATTCATGTAACCCCCTAAAATTGACAAGGTAAAGAGTTTAAATTGTAAGTTCTTTTCAATATGTTAAGGAAGGTTTCTCATCTTCAAAAAGAGGGAGAATGTTGACCTAACAATTATACATTATCCATATTTTGATGATGACTTAACCATTCCATTCATATGTATCTAATATGTCTATTTGAGATTGATTTCAAGTATTAGGTACATGAAAAGAATGAAATCAACCAAGCCCTAGATTGACCAAATAAGACAAAATTGCTACAAGTGCACTTTTGTGTAAAATGTCTTAAAACACTTGGGAAAATTTTGTAAATCACTTGTTTTGATGCTATGCCATGTAACTAAGCTGGGAAAAATATAAAATGCACTTAAAATGATTATTTAAGAAATTTTATGACACTTAAAAAAAATTCATGACATGCACTTTTATCGCTCGAGTTTCCTTCTCATGAAACTCAACTGACAAATTGTGTGTGTCTTGGTAACTAGCAGGGTTGGCCAAGTTTGTCTTGGTGACAACTCGACCGACACCCTGCATAGGCAAAACAATTTTAACTCATTGGCTGAGTTTCATCTAGGATAAACTCGACCGAAAACTCAAAATTGATTTGTTACATAGTGCTATTGGTATGGTTACCTTTATTGAAACTCGACCAACAACACTATACAGAATGTGCAAAAAAAGTGTTTATAACTATTGGAGTGTTGCAAAACTTGAAAATATATATGTTGCAACACCCCAAAAGGCTAGAATTCGATCCTAACTGCACCTACTAGCTAGTAGACAACCCCAACTATAAATAAGTTCCCTTGGACTTTATTTCAAGTTTACCTTCTTATGCTCCTTGCTATTGTTGAGTGGTTCAGTCTACTAAGAGCCCCTTTCTCTCTTAAGCTTATTACTAATCTACATTAATCTGAGTGAGATAGGTTTCTTGTCAGAGAGCTGCTTCGTACACATTGTGAAGCTCTCAACTTCCCTTTCACAATCTTCTTTCTCAAAGCTAAGATGGTGAAAGATTCTCCTAGGTGAAGGTGAAGTTGAAGGATAAATATCTAAGAGAAGAGTGGGTAATTTCTTCAAGGCCAAACTGTAACGACCCCGCCTTCCAGTAACCCCCAATTAAGGAAGACCAGGAGGTCAGAGCCGTTATCCCCATTTTTGGATCAAAGGTTCGACAAATAAACATTTAATAATTATCAAACTTTACCTGAATATACTGAAAAGCTGTAGAAAAAAATAAACTTTTTGCATACCTTTGAAAAGCTTGGATTTATAAACTTCTATCCACACACAAATTCTATTCTAACTAATCCTCCTTGCACTTTAATTCATGTATTCACAATATGCCAATTTACTATTTGTCCTTTTGGGTTTTGTACCTAAAATGTCGACAAACAAAATGTCAATCAGCATAAAGCTGGTATGTGGGGGAAACAATAATCGTACAATTATCCATAATAATTTATTGCAATCAATTATAGTTTAACAACCAACTTTACATATTAAATATAACTGTGTGATCCATACACACCCTAACCTCTACGTTGTCCCTACAGTGGACTTGGATTCTACCTTCCTTATAGTAGATCCCCATTGAACCCCTCATGATCCTACCTAACCAGTGAATCAATTTCTGAGGTTGAGTCACATGGCACTACCAGTAGGTAGCCCACTCCTTAACTCATGGCGTGCTTTAGAGTCTCATGGCACTACACGTGGGTAGCCCAATTTCTAACTCATGATAGCCTAGACCTTATTCTAGGTTACCCATTTTAGCATTTGCAAAGCCACAAAGGAGGATCCGGATCTAAGTCAGTTTATATATATATATATATATATATATATATATATATATATATATATATATATATATATATATATATATATATAGTGATCATCTTAGTCACTTTATAGTTGCATGAGATAAAAGTCATCCAAGCAGTTTATTTCAAACAACCGATTAAATCTCTAGGAATTGTCGTGAAACGAAAGCAGTTAATTATAAACGTAACCACATACCTGTAACTGTAGATTTGGAGACAGAATCAACTATGTAGAGAAAACCCAATCAAGCAAGCAACTATGCACAGAAATCCTGAAATAAACATATCAACTTCCTTTTATCAAAATCTATCCAATTTCATCTTATTCCTTAGGATTTCTATTCCAATTTTAGGGTTTCCTTTGAAATTAGGGTTTTGCCTCCACTTTTAGTATTATGAACCCTAATTCAACAAAAGTACATAAAACCTTTAAATTTCTCATTTTAATACTCCTAATAGACTTAGGATCATTATTTAGTAACGTATTCCCTTAATCCAAAATAAACATAATTTTTCTCCTTTTTCACCCTAAATTAGGGTTTCTATATGTATTATCCTTCATTTATAGATTAAAACCATAAATTAGCCAACTTTGTATTCAAAACGGATGAAAACTCTATCTTAATAATGAACATGTTAATACTCTTCAAATTAACCTATTAATCCACAAAGATTCACCCTTTATATACAATTAGGGTTTCTAATTACCTTTTAATACCTTTTTCTACCAAATTAATGTACTTTTGCAATATGAGATAGAATCAGGTCACCAAACTATTTTTATCATGTTCCTCATATTTTTCTAAGAAACTTTCATGTATAAAGTTTTCTCATCAGAGATTCCTAGCTATTTCTATGAATTTCACAAGGAAAAACCTTTTTCTGGATTATTTGAGCAGAGAGAGCTAATTGCTGAATTTTATTGGCTGTTCGATTGATGCGCCACTGGTCCACGTCTAGATCTGACGCTCCACGTTGCTCACCTCCACTACATTAGTTGCGCGTGTTGTTGCCCACTATCGATCGTTGGATCTCTCTCAGGTCCACGATGGACCCTAATCCGAGGGTTACTACTCCTCGTCTTCCTCCTTCCTCAGGTTCTAGCCCATGGTGGCTCTGCGGCGGCGCTCTCGCCAGAGTGAGAGCAATCGAGAGAGAGAGTGTAACATCCCTGACCTGGGTTATGGACTAACCCTAGGTGTTTTGCTTAATTATGCAATTAGATGCTTGTGATCACCTTTTGGTATGTAATCACTACTACAGAACCTACCTTTAGTGTCAGTTATTTAAAGCCTTTAGTGTCGGTTTCTAAGCGACACCTATGTGGGCGACACTAAAAGCTCACCCATTAGGCGTCAGTTCCAAAACCGACGCCCAAACTCTTCGTGCGCCACCGAAAACGCGCCATCATGGGACTATAGGCGTCAGTTATTAGATAAGAAATCGACACCCAAACCCTTCGCGCCACAGAAAGGGCGCCATCTTGGGCACTATCAGTGTCGGTTTTTTACAAATAACCGACACCATATATCTTCGCGCCACAGGAAATAGACGCCGATTATTTATATAAAACTGACACTATAACATTATGTGTCGGTTGTTTACAAATAAGCGATGCCTATTGTTTTGTTTTTTTTTCTATCGGTCTGCAGACCTGCTGTGGCTGGTCGCAGGATGAGAAACCTGTTCAGTTCAGTTATGAACTGCAGGTTTTACGACATCCATTGATATCAGCCGACAACAGGCCACAAACCTGAAAAATTAATAACAAAAATATTCACACATGCATTTAGCAATGCAACCTGCAGTTCCATTTTATTTTCACACATTTAGAAACATTCATGTAGCTAGCAATCTGTAGTTCCATTCATTCACATTCACACATGTAGAAACATTCATATAACAACCAACACTTTCATTCATTTTCACTCAGACACATGTAGAAACATCCAGACATGTAGAAACATTCACACATATATTATAATTCAGAAATTCATTTACAAAATATCATTGTTTAGTCATTATTCGCTATCAAGATCCCAATTATATTTTAAAGCCCCCACTATTTGTATGGCTGTTGCCCATTCTTCTCTTACTTCATTTAATTCTCCCATCGTATAGGGAGAATTTTCATCTGGTAAGGCCTCTCCTGTAATGGGGTCAGCTTTAAACACCTGTAAAGAGAATGATGTATATATATAATTAATGAGCTATAAATAAGATTGATATATTTCGATCATATTATCTAATGAGACTATATAATACATGAGCAATACACTCGATATCCAGTGTGGCATGTTTGATAATCATGTGCATATATCGCATGACATAGTATCCACATGCCCATCCGTTGTCTTGTGTACCACACTATAAATTCAAACATACAAAATATTAAAAAATACAACTAATTAAGCATTGTTCACATAAATAATATATACATATATTGCAGTCGGGAACTTACTTTCATGTTCTTCCAAATTATTGGCTGGTTCTTTTTCGTGGGGACCTTTCCTCCAGCCTTTTTGAACTCCTCAAAACCCCTACATGTTAATGTAACACAGAACATTGCAATTAAATAGTAATGTAATAACATATGTTAACGGATATGAAAATGAAATATTTCTCACCGGAATAATGTCATTTTCATTATGTGTCCAAATCTTGTATTCAATTTACTCCCCTTAGGATCTAGATAATACACAGTGAACATCTCGGGGGCAATAACCAGTAACTCCCAATGCCTACCCCTAGAGGTAAAAAAGTTAAAAATTAATAACTCAAAATCCACAATAAAAATGTAATTTTCTTAAGTCCAAATTATAATAAGCAAAGTAAACTTACTCTACATTGAATGGAGCCATTATCATCGTCTTCTTATTTACAGCAAAAATTGAAAAAGCCTGACAGCAGTATTGTTGAACTGACGTAGGGTCTTTAGCTACTAGACTAAATAAAGATGGAGTCAAAAACCCTACATGTTCGAATCCAAAATCTGCACATATGTTGCCTAAGTAGCTGGAAAATATGTATTAATTATGCATGCATTAATAAATAAGAAACCAGATCACCAGATCATACACAAGGTATATGGATGTATAAAGAATATCTCACCTTATCCATAGCTCTATCACAGATGTATTTAGCCAATCATATCGAAACAACTCCAAAATATCTTGTATAAATAGTTTTGTTTCGTATGACTGACCTGTAGAATCTGAATCGGAAGAAACAATTATAGGGGATTTTATATCATGTTCGCCTAACCATATTGCCATACCCCTACAATTAGGACCTAACGGGACAGGTAGGTTCTGTGGAACCCAACTAGGTAATGTAGGAGGTGGAAGTGGAGGCCTAGATGCTGTGGGTGTCTTCTTTTTAACATGTATATATATATAATTTCAGATCAACTGCCATCATATACACACACTAACAATTGAACGTAATGTAAATTTACCATACCTTTTCAGTAAAGAGGACATCCGCTTTTCACCACAATATCACTCCACCTACTGCCTCACCAAGCGTTTCACAATCTGGGTGGGCATATGGCAATGGAAGATCCATCCACTGGGAGAATATATGTATCGGGCTCACACAAATCCAACCAGCTGGTACTGGAGACCCGTGACACGTTTCCCCTGGTAGGGATGGGTAAGCCGACGCCTCTGCAATGACAAATTCTTTACTTTTTAGACGGAATGGCTTCAACCCCTACAAATTTTTGTGTAAAGAATGTTATATACATATATACATATCATCTTTTTTTGAAACGACTACAATTTCATATATACATATCATCTTGAATTAAAAAACTAGTTACTATGTCATAAAAATACTTACAGCAGATGTGCTAGGTGGTGGTTCTATAGGATTACTCCCAACCTCTACAGTAGGAGTAGGAGGAGTAGAGCCTGCAGTAGGTACTGTCTGGTAAGTGGCAGTCTGAGATGCCTGCCACTTTTTCATTACTTCTTCTAGTTTCCTATCAACTAGCTTATCTACCTATACATGGATAAAAGAAACGTTAGCTTCTAATTATTGAATTCTCTTTTACAGTAACATTATAAAGAAAGAATATGTTACCTCCTCTTGTGAAAGTCCCGCTTTTGGGACATGTTTGCGCTGGGATGGACCAAACAAATCTTTGATGCCCACACCAACGCCTACATCCCTAACACGTCCAGGATGCTCTAGGTTACCCAGAGCAACTGTCAATTAATCCCTTGTGCCCTCAGGGATGAACTTGCCTTGTTTCCTCAGCTCGTGCAGCTCCCGCTAATCGCCAAAACAAAAATTTGTAATTAAGTAAACAACACAAATAATCAATATTCGAATGATTGCTGTAAGAGTTGTATTTTACCATTTTTGCAGCCGCCTCAGCAGTTGCGGCCTTCGTTATTTCTCCCTTCTTATTTTGCCTCCCAGCTATCCAGACATCATGGCGAGGTAGAGGTGTGCTACCTATGGTAGAGGACTCCTGAGTAGCAGCAGACTGAGTAGTAGCAGACTGAGTAGCAGCAGAGTGTAGTCTTTGGCGAATGCCTGCATACCCCTTTGGACCCATTGTGTGGTCATGCACATTCAGTGCACACCTTGATCTTTATGCCTCACTGAGGGCCTAGTTAGTATGCACATTAATGAGTTGGTTAGTAACACTAAATGTTAATCTTGAATAGGTGAATACAACATATATTAATTAATGAGATTGAGACTGATGCCTAATACCTTGAATTCATCAGTTTGTCTTGAAGCGACAAACGCATCCCATTCTTCTTTGTCCAGGAAGTTCCACTATTCAGTGGCTGTCTTCTTCCTCTTGTCAGCTTCTTTTATGTATTCTCAGGTGAGATTTGTCCTATAGTTCCTTAGGACTCTCCCACAGTGTTGCATCACACATTTACGATGCAGCTTTTCATCCAATTCAAATATACTCTGCAAAATAGAATTGCTATTAACTAGTATCCAAAAATTTAGTAATCTACAAAATAGAATTGCAGATTAATAATAACTCACACATAAATCCCTCCATATTAAGTCTTTCTTCTCCTTAGAAACGTTATGCCAAGAATCTAAGCGACAACCGCAATGGCTACGAGTAACAAACCCAAGATATGAAACAAATGAATTGCGATTCACACCACATGCATTTCCTGCATTATCAAAATCCACAACAAGTTTGGGTCCATTGCCCTTTTGCGCAATTAACTTCTTCATCATAGTGATGCCCCTTCTCTTGTCAACTTTTTGGTGCTATTGATCAAGTGCCTCAAGTGCTTCAGATGGTACCTGTGCATCATCAACCTAAAATTTGACAAAATAATCACATTTACAAGATATAACTATAAATGGACATATAGATATAAATATATGATATATTTTTAAAACTTACATTGTGAGGCGGCGCATTGATGTTCTCACCCTCAAGGTAATCATCAGCACAGTCATCAGGAGAATGGTCAGCCATATGCAAATTCACATTCAAATTGTAAATTTCACATTGTAAAGTAATTCAAATTGTAAAGCTCACATTGTAAAGTTCACATTATTACAACAAAGTATATATCACAAGAAAATTGTAAAGCTCTATGATCAAAGAGAAAACAAGTATATATTACAACAATATTAGGGTCTAGGGTTAACAAATACATGTTATGCCATTCTTATATATAATAAATGTACATGTACCACCTATCCCATCCTTGAACACCTAATCTCACTAGTAAGTGTATAATGTGTATTGGGTTTTCAAGAAAATTTTGACAGCATTTCCCCGCTGTTCTCCAAGTACATATGTACTTAGAGAACAAACGGGGAAATGCTGCCGAAATTTTCTTGAAAACCCAATACACATTATACACTTACATCCTAAGCAAGATTAGGTGTTCAAGAACAGTCCCAAACCGGGGACTATCCAAGATTTACTCCTAATGAGTAAATCTTGGATGGGTTTCTAGGCCAACAAATAATGTGTTATCATTCTTATACCTAAAATTCTAGTTCTTCAAGTTAGGGTGATTATTGATGTCTTTAAAAGCATGATTGGCAATTTAGGGAAAAGTTCATCATTTACATTCCAAACATGTCATATGTGTGCATTACAGTTCATCATTAAGCAAGAAGGGAGATTAGGATTCTCAATATACTCAACAATAAAAAAGTTACCAATTTCATAGTTAAACTATTCATTAGTATGGAATGTCCATAGGAGTCATAGATAAGGTTTTTCTAACAAAGACATAATCATTTTTTTATCTACCATATTGATCACCCTATCACATTAAAATATAAGATGGATAATCAGATATCACTGTCAACAAACTGGCTTCCTAACTTACTTCAACATCAATGGAAATGAGTTACTTATTAAAAGAAGAATAACGAGAAGTAATTTGGGCTGTCAAGCACACACAGCAATGCTGTGTTATATCTGTATTTATTGAATGTAAGATTACACAGTTTATAGAATGTAAGAATGTATTCATAGATCCTCAAGACCAGGTCAGTCTTTTGCTAGCTAGCACACATATACAATCATAAATCACGTAACAGAATATAGTTATTGACTGTTTCAACACTTATCAAGTTACCATGCAATAAGTAAATAACTTAAAAAATAAATAAAAAAACGCCCAGCAGGGCACCTGCAGGGCTTGACCTAGCCTAGGCGGAGGAAGGAAGGAGGAAGAAGGCGGAGTACCTTGAGGGCAGAGGAAGAAGGCCCGGTCGGAGCAGAGGAGAGCAACTGGAGGTGAAGCTGGGAGCGCCGGCGGCGAGGAGAGGAGAACTTCAGCTCGGCGGAGCTGGCAGCACCGGCGGTGAGGAGAGAAGAACTTTGGCTCGGCAGAGCGGCGGCGACGGCGGCGAGGAGACGAGCGTCGCGCGAGGAGACGAACGGTGGTGCGGGGGAGCCAGGCAATGACGGCGGCGACGGCGGGGAGCAATCGCCAGACGTAGTGCAGAGTCGCAATGAAACAGAGACAATGGGGAAAAGTTCTGTTTGTGGGGCTATTAACTGTACCATAGGTGTCGGTTATTCAAAAAAACTGACAACTATAACTAACAGTGTCGGTTCTGAACAAAAACCGACACCAATATTTGATTATAGTCGTTGGTTTTTAACTAAAAAACAACCGACGTCTATATACATATGCCGATTAAAAAAATTGTTCTCGATTTATGACCATAGTCGTCAGTTTCTACCTAAAACCGATGCTTAAAGGGTGTGAAAAATTCCCCACGGATAGCGCGGGAAAACTCATAAGCGTCGGTAATTGTAGTAAAATCGACGACCAAAATGTGCCCAATTTCTGTCTCGCGAATAACCTTTAGTCGTCGGTTTTTTATTTATCAACCGACGCCATATGTCAAATTTTGGTGGTAATTTTTTTCGCTGGAAATTTTGGATTTGGCGGTTAATTTTAGGTGTCGGTTTTTTATTACATAACCGACACTGAATAAAAGCGGTACCCGTGTCTGGTTGCCCTTCATAGATTGGATGTCGGTTTATGTTATCAACCGACACTGTAGACTTTAGGTGTCGGTTTATTTATATAACCGACACCTTGAAAAGTGACGTTATAAGCCATTTCTGTAGTAGTGAATTAAAACTTCTGAGGAACATATATTTCCATTTCTGTCCTTTTTTTAAACAATGTTGTAGTATTGTTTTGTAATACAGGGACCTATGTGCAAATTACCCAATTAGAGGGGTTAACTTGCAAATTGCACATGTTTAGATGTTCCTCTAATGATGAGACATCATAAGAATGAATATGATGAAGTATGATGGATTCTCCAAGCTTGGGCACCTAGATGCAGCATGTGGAGCAATCCTTGTGCTTAAAACCCTAATTTTGGTGTAAAGAGAAAATTACCCAAAACATGGGGTGCAACTTGTAAAATACACCTTCTAGAATATCTTTTATGACTCTTGGCATCATTTAGAGTAAGAATGATGAAGAGGGCACTTCAATTGAATAATCAAATAGAAATGATAACCTTTGTAATTAAATAATCAAGTTGTATGCAAAAAGACCCTTCTATATGTGCAACTTAGTAAGAAGTTGGCTTTCTTTACCTTTAGACCTTGGGTTTAAGATGAGTTTTGCTTAAGTATAGAAGGGAGAAATGTGGCTTAGAAGAAGGGAAGGACCTAGATGAGAAATGGAGAAACAAGTTGTCCTTATGTTGGAAATCCACCCAAAGTATATATACACCTTTTCTCACTTAGCAAGGACCGTTTCCTTCACTTCCCTTCTTATCTTCTTGCTTGGACCAACTAAGGATGGAGATCTGGAGTAAAGGAGGATGACCAACCAGTTCTAGGTGAGGATTGATCATCATCTTGCTCGAATTCATCGAGGAAATCATGTTGCAAGGTTGATTCTATGGTCTTTCTTATTTAGTTCTTCTTTCTAGCCATCCCTTCCAACCAATTCTTGGAGAAACGACCTTGTCCAACCTGTGGAGCTCAGGACGCCATTAAATCTTGGAAGTTTGGAGCTCTAGGGACGACTTTAAGGCGGGTTTTATAACTCGAAACCCTTATGCTTTGTTATGCATCTCTCTTTCTATGCGAAAATTACTTGTTCTTCATTCCCTCCATTCTTCCTTGCACTCTTGCAAGAAAAACCATGAAGAAACCAACCCTGATATGAGGTAGAAGATGATGGGTGTGAATACCTATGTAAATTTACCAAACGGTCTTGCACATTTGATCTAAACGGTTTGCAAAACCGTTTGAAACCAAACGGTTTCAAAACCGTTTGATTTCATGCGATTTGCAAGACTGTTTAGATTCAAACGGTCTCCAAGACTATTTGGGAGGTTTGACCAGATGTTGAGCATTTGAGGGTCTGCTGTACACATTATGAATTAATCATCTACAAAGAATCATAATCTAATTGAAAGTAAATCTCAAGTTGAAGGCACTTTAAATCACCTAAACCCTAATCGGGTTCAATTGCTGATTTCAAGGACCAATTATGTTGAAGTTTGGGTTGAGTGGCCCAAACGGTTTCAAAACTGTTTGGGGACCACCCAAACGGTCTCAAGACCATTTGGTGATCACCCAAGACCGTTTGGAGGTCTAGGGTTAAGGGAATTTGATTAATTGAAGGTCCAATCATCATAGGTTGTTGAAACAATCAAAGTGCTGATTTGGTGACCTAATTAGGGTTCAACCCTTGACAAATTAACTTAGTTTTTGGTGTGACTTTGGGCAAAGGGTCTCAAGACTATTTGGAGGATGTCCAAACGATCTCAAGACCATTTGGGGTCAAGTCATGGCCCAATTGGGTGATAGTTGATGGGTTCAACTTCAATTAGACTCATGTTGATGGATGTTGATGGTTGATCGATTATAAACCCTAATTCAATTGATCCCGACCCTAATTGGTGACCAATTGAGGGTCAATTGAGTATCAATTTAGTAGAGGGTTAACCTAATTGGCTCAATTGATAAGTGGTTAACATGTATGAGACCAATTGAGGGGTTCAACATTGAAAACCCTAATCGATTGCAAGTCTTGATGCACTTTCTAGGTCCATGCAGTTTTGAGATGTTTGGACCAAACAGTCTCAAGACCGTTTGGGCCCAAACGGTTTCAAAACCGTTTGGACTCATGCGGTTTCCAAACCGTTTAAGGTCATGCAGTTTCAAGGCTAATTTGATCAAACGGTTTCAAAGTCAACCTTGGCTAAACGATCAACATGATCAAACGGTTTCAAGACCGTTTAAGGGCAAATGGTCTTGAGTGTGATCTTGTCCATGCGGTCTTGAAGGTCAAAGATACCAAACGGTCAACCCTTCCAAATGGTTTCAAAACCGTTTGGAGGTTGAATTGTGAAACCGTTTGGGAACTTTTAGGGTTAAGAATGCTTAATGCTTTGAAGGTTTAGATGGTCCAATGGTTGATTAATCTAAACCCTAATGATACCTAAAGACATTAAGAGGTTAAGTAATTAGTAGATTTACCCATGTTATGGTTAAGGATGAACATTATCAAGGTATCCTTGAAGGGTTCAAGTAGACAAACACCCTTTGATTAAGCAAACCCTAAAGACCACAATGATGATGACTTGATTTATGTTAATCAAAGTTGACTTGACCTAACCTAATCTAGAGTGATGTAATCACCATCTATTAGTGAGAGGAGAGAGAAGACTTCTAATATGAATGAGAATCAAGTAATATATCTTCAATATGAATGAATACACATGATTAGGGTATGATCCTTCATAGTGAGATCATAGAAACCCTAATTATGATAATTGATAAATCTTAACCTAATTTGTATGTATTAATGATAGTAATTTTCATACTTGATGATGATATAAGTTCAATTTACTGTGAATTGCATGGTAAACCCTGATTCTAGGGTAAATAATGTAATGTGAAAATAGTAAACCCTAATTCTAGGGGAATGTCATAACGAGAATTAGTAGTCCCTAATGGTGGGATATTAATTATAAACCTAATCTAGGGGAGACATGATATGAATAGAAACCCTAATTGGAGGTAATGACATGGGAAACCCTATTAGGATGAATAGTAAGCTTAATCTATGACTTATTAATTATGAAACCCTGGAGATGGTCTACTAGACAATACATTAAAGTGAGGTGTAGCTAAATCAATTATGTAAGATGACTATGTCATAAACATATAGAATAGGGTTAGTAAGCCCTGTGAATGATAAATGTGGTAATCTCAATAAATAAGGATTTAAGAGGTAAAATGATGCCTAGATCCAAATGTCTCTATGAAGGAGTAAATGCTTTTACACCTTACAATAAGGATGGACATGAAACTCTTAGAAATGATGTATGTTAAAGCATGATGTAGATAACATCCTGAATATGGAGATACCTAGAATAGTTGATGATGGTTTATCCTACATCAAAAATGTTTAAACCTATATCATTAAAGATAATTGGATAATTCTGATATATGATACATGCACAATATGGGGAAAGAAATAAGTTAGTGGATAAAGTATTAAAAGAGAAATATCTTAATACTAAGTTAATCAATTATCTCAAGTAAGATGGTAGTGAGAAGGATCCATGCTAAATATTTTAAGAAAGATACATTCTGGAATATTGAGCCTTCCCCCGAATTACTCTTGGATGTTTAATAAGATTTTAGCTACTAAGTATACCCTCTTGAATCTTGTCAAATTCAACATTGGGCTAAATTCTCAGTTTAAAGTTTGGAAAGTTCCTTGGGTTAGAGACAAGTTTCTTTCGGAGTGTGATGTGAAGCTGAATCCTATTAATACTGGGATTGGTTCTGATGCTAAGTTGTGTACCATCATGAAGCTGGATAAGTGGTGTTTACCTTATTCTAGAGCTGCTGGTCTGGTAGCTAAGATTATTGAGGATAATAGTATCAAGATTGGTAGTGTTGACTCCATTCTTTTTATGGGCAAATCTGATGTTAATCTGAGAGTTGTTTGGGAAGATATTAGATTTAAAGGTACGGATGTTCATGTTCTGTCGTGGCTATGGAAATGTAAATCCCCTAAGAATCATTTGGTCCATGCTTGGAAAGTGTATCTTAATAAGCTTCCCACTCATGATTACAATAGAAGAATGGGTCTTACTGTGGTTTCTAGGTGTTATCTTTGTGAAGCTGACTATGAAAATACTTCTCATGTCTCTTTCCAGTGTGAGTATTCTTATCATGTCTGGAAGGTTTGCTTGGAGAGTGGTCTTATTAACTCTATTCCTAATGATATGAATGATGTGAGTCATGTTAATCTCAAGCCTCAGTACATATCCTGTTATGCGGTGCTTTATCTTTTATGGAATGAAAGGAATAAGAGGGTGCACAGTAATGTTTCTAGAGAACCTGGTGTTCTGTTTAATTTGGTTAAGCAGATGGTGGCTGATTTGAGTTGATGAGGCAGTGTGTTCTTTGCTTGAGCCTCTTGGTGTTCTGTTTTATGGATGCTATTCTTGGTGTTGTTCTTTTCTGGATGTGAGGTTGCTGGTTTCTTCTTGGTGGGTGCTGTCAGATGGGGGAGGATGTTTATTCTCTGTTGGGTGGTGATGGTCATTTTATGAGAGCCTGGTCTTCCATGTTCATCCCTTCTGTTGTTAGTGGCGGATGTTTATGGTTGGTTGCTGCATCATATGGTTGTTATATCTTTTGTTTGTCCTTGGAGAAGGTTGTGTCTTGATGGGTTGGTTTGGGTCCCATCTGGCCTGTTGGGTTGGTGATGGTTGGTTTTTTTTGTGAGGTCTGAAGATCCTTTGGTGAACGTGGCTTCCTTTTCCTGTGTGGTGTCGTCCAGGATGGTTGTGTGAGCAGTTCTGATGGTGTTTGCGGTTCTGCTTTGTGCAACAACTGTTTTTTGGTTGGTTGCTACATGGATGGTTGTTTTCTGATGATTGTGGCTGCTGTTTTTGGTTGTTCTTTGCTGTGATGGCAGAGTGTTTTCCCTGTTCCTGTATGCTGATCTTGGATCGGCCTGGATGATGGTTTGCTGTTGCTTCTTATGATGGGTTGGTGATGGTCGGTTTTATGAGTTTTTGGACTTCATCGTTCATACGATCTGCTGTTAGTTATCTGTTGGGCTGCTTTGAGGAGTGTTGGGTACCTTTTGGCCTGGAGCTTTTTGGCATTAGCTATCTGTTGGGTTGTGATAGGGAGTTGATTTTGGTCTGGATGTTAGTCATCTTTCTAATCTGTGGGGGTCGAGTTTTGGTGTTCAAGCTGTAGTTGTTTCTATGCTGTTTGTTGTTGTTCTGGATCAACTGCCTACTGGGTTCTGTTGGCTTATCTTCTGAAGGCTTGGTGTCTACAGCTGCATGGTTCAGTTTGCTTCTCCACAGTTGAGTTGCTGCTGGGGTCATGGATCCATTCAGGTTGCAGTGCCCTGTGATGCTTTTTTCTCCCCTCTCACAACATCTCGGTTGTGATGGTTGAGTTGTTCTGGCTGGTTGATGTTGGGTTGACGATCTCTGTTCTCCTGAGCCTGGTCTTTTCTTTGGGTGAAGAATTGCTGAGATTTCCTTGTCTACTGCTTCCCTCTTATGGTTGGCCTGAACAGTCATGATGGCTTATTTTATGTTGCCTTCTTTCCCTAGCACCTGCTTCTTGGAAGATTGGAGTCTGAAGATCTGCTTGATATATAGAGGATGGGGATTCTGGTCCTGGCTTACTTGCAATATTCATTGTATAGTTATAGTTTGCCCTTTCTTTTTTTTCTATCTTCAGTGTTTTGAAGATGGATAGTTTTGTACAGAAACAAAGAAAAAAATACAAAAAAAGCAACACGCATTTTCGACCGACCAAAAAGATGGTAGTGAGAAGATAGTGATACATCAAGCTATGATAGATATCACATTCGATAGTTTAGGGTATCATACCTGGATGAACCTCTAAACTAGTATACTTAAAAAAAACAAGAGACACAAAGAGTATATGATAAGTAGCTACCTGTGATAGAGACATAATGGACTCAATGTATTCGATAAGTGTAGATTAATACATCTTGGGAGGGGTGTAAGCCAAATCAATGAGTATGATGTAATCATAACATGATATGAAGGAGAAATGGGCTAATAATTAGAATTGATGATCATTAATGATATTTGGTGAGTGTAGTAATCAAAAGTAAACATTCACAATGTCCTTGTATGCTCCCAAGAGTGGTGGAGTAGTATGTTAGGGTTGGACTGATAACATCAACAGGAAACCCTAACTATTGAAAGGTGGGGTATGTTAACCCTAATTCCAGGTTATGCTTTCAAGCATGAAACCCTGTGAACAAATTACAATAAAGGAATCCTTATTCCTTATAAGACAAAGGGATTTAATAATCTTGATTGAGTGGGATAAACCCTAACTCCAGGTTATGCTTTCAAGCATGATCCTTTATGATTGAAGTATGAGATGAGGAATCATTATTCCTGATTATAATAAAAGGGATTGAATAACCTAGTTGATTTAAATAATGGGAACCAAGCTCTAGTGAAGACATGAGGGTACAACCCTTGAATTGAAAGGTTATTCCTGCTTTATAAAGTACTGATTTGGAGATGAATTGTTTATTTTCATCAGTTGAATTAACCATGCAGGTTCTGTTAAGGGAATGATCATAGCCAGGTAAGGGTTATGATATCATATTCACTGAAAGTATGCTATATACTATATGAATAGTGATATATGCTTTGTTGCCTAGTTTAAGTGGCAACACATGAGACTAATGGGCTATAAGAGCCATAAATAACATCAAGGTCATGATGATTATATGACTTATGACGATTTAAGGGTTTGAACACCCCTATCCTTGAATCATAGTAATAAAATGGTTAAGAATTGATATCCATATGATAACTGATGTGAGTTAAACTTGACACATTTAGTATTCTTCTTTCATAGCAGTTGTTTTAATGATTAAATGATTGAAAACATGCATGATGCTAAAAGAATGCTGAAATTTACTTAAATAATCAAGTATAATGATATCATGTAGTGCCCTGACCATAGATCCATCATTGTCAGAGACCAAATGATGGTGAAACATGTTTTCCTAAGGGAACTTCTGGAACATATACTTTTGAGTATATGGGGGTTTATGGACGTGAATATCCTTATGTCCTAATGTAGGAATTGATGTAGGATGTACCATTAACCTATCAATCCTTCATTACATGTTTATACTGGGATGATGTACCACCAATCTCCCGAGGGAGTTACCAATACCGCATCGATGAGAGATAAATAAGAGATCTTTCGATGATGAAGAGAGTACAGAATTCCACTGTGACTCTATAGCAAAGTTCCAGAATACCCTGGATAGCTATCATAGTAGAGACACAAGATGTCCTACAAGTAAATCCTCTTACTGACTGAGGAAGATGAGGTCATAAGAATCCGACTCTTTTGATGACCTATGTATGGTACCAATGCGATTTCGTAATGGTCGGTTGGAGTATGAGCGGTATACCTCATCTCCGCAGGGCATAATAATGTTTGGAAAACATAATCATCTGTGTAGTATAACTGCTTAGGTTGAACTACGAGAAACAATGTTTGATATTACATTGTTTATATATGTTCTTCATATTCTTTAATGATATATGCTTTGATATTCAACTAGGTTATAATTGAAATATTGTTTTACTTGACATTAAACCTTCTATTAAATGTTAATAATTATACTTCTTACTATTATTCCTTATTGCAATAACAAAGCTTCTAGCGGAGAGTTATAACTCTCGCTGGGACAATTATTCAATTGTATCACCCCCGTGGGATTTTACTTTTTAGGTAGACGTCGAGGACGAAGGAATCCATTTAAGAATGAGCAACAACAACAACAATAGCATCAGGGGCAGCAGTGAATCTCAGGTAGAGATACTAACTGTCAAGTCTTGTAGATAGTATGTCTTATGTCGTCTCTGTACTCTCAGGTCCTAGGAGTCAGTAGGTCTGAGGTTTTTGGCTTAATGCCTCGAGATTTTTTTGTATCTTGCCTTGTACAGATAACAGGGCAATGGATGTATGTAATCACTCGAGAGGTGATTCCACATAGTGTAATAGCTAACCATGATGTAAACAATTATCTTGTTTTCTTATAAAAGAGTTTTATGGTTTAAAGATCCCTTTCCAAAAAGTTTTAATTTTTAGTGATTTTTCATAATTCCGCTGCTAATCGAACGCTTCCGCTGAGTTTACCTCGTGAATTATAGTTCGGACCCCACAGAGAGAGAGAGAGGGTTTGGGAACCTAGGAAGTTGCCGTCGGAGTTTGCGAGGGTGAGAGGAAGCATGTGGGGGTCTATTTATAGGATATGGGGGTCCTTTTAGGGTTTCCTATCCCCGTCGCCAATGATCCTCAACCCAATTGGGTGTTTCTCCTAGTCGTGATGGGAGCATATCATCTTAGGGTTGAGAAGGTTTGTCTCCCTCTCCCGAACCCAAAGGAGTGATTCCTAAGAGTGCACATGAACTGGATCACGAGAAAGTTGAAGGGGAAAGTTCCCATGAACTCGGCCACAGTCCGTGTCCCGCTGGGACTTTGACGATGAGCGGTGCCTTTTGGATCAAGATCCAATGACCCTCATCACACACGCTCAACCAATCAAAGGAAAAGATTTCCTAAAACCAAAATAAATCCATATTTTGAGGATAATTTGAAAAATCCATAACTCCCAATTTATAACACCTTTTTATCTCAAATATTAAGGGAACCTCATTTATGATTTTATCTCTCATCATGCAAAAATTGGGATTATTTTCTAAAGAAAATGAGTCCTTTTCTTTAGTTGCAAGTTAACACTTAATTATTCATATTTTCCACATATTTTCTCTTTCCCTAGCCTTTATATTATTATCCTGAGTTCCTTGAACCTCAAGGAACCTTAATATCTCGAAATTCCATCTTGGAAAATATTCCTTATCCTTTTATTCTTCTTTTATCTATTTTCTTGTTTATTCCTTTATCCAATTGGATTCCTTTTCCTTTTCTTCTTCTTTTTCTTTCAATTGGGCTCAATAGCCAATAAGGCCCATTAAGAAAACATACAAGGCTATTATATATGAAATTCATTCAAATAAAACCATTAAATCAACCATTGATTTCATTTATCTTTTAAAAGGAGATTTACAAATCTCATTACATGATTTATAAAAATGGGGTTATAACATCCTCCCCTCATAGGAATTTTTCCCTCAAAATTAAACAATCATACAAACAAATTAGGATATGCTTTTTCCATGTCCGTCTTCAGCTCCCATGTGGCTTCATCCTCTCCATGGTGCTTCCAAAGAACCTTTACCATCTCTATATTCTTATTTCTGAGCTCTTTCACCTTGGTATCTAGAATCCAAAAAGGTAACTCAGGATAAGTTACTTCCCTTGAAGCTCAATGGGTTCAATGCTCAGCACATGGATCAAATCTTGTACATATCACTTCAGATTGGACACATGAAATACATCATGCATCATACTATATTGAGGGGGTAACACCAAATGATATTCGGCTTCACCAATCCGTTCTAACACTTCAAATAGACCCACGTGTCGGGGACTCAACTTTCCTCTATTCTTAGCTATAGCTCGGAGCGGTCAGATTTTTAGAAAAACATGTTCTCCCACAATGAAATGCACATCAGTCCGCCTCGCATCAGCATATGACTTCTGTCGATCTTGGGCTCTCTTTAGCCTTTTCCTGATTAAAGCGACCTTATTAGCATACACTTGGAGTTCATCTCCTCAATAAGGTCCTTTCACCAACATCATCCCAGTGAAGTGGTGACTGACACGGTCTCCCATATAGAGCTTCATACGGAGGTATCCCAATACTGGCTTGGTAACTATTGTTGTAAGCAAACTCAGCTAACGACCCACACTTTTGAGTGTCTAAAAGACCTTAAAGTCACAAATCGTTAATCATATACTCCAGGATCAGATTCATGAAATAATAGTAAATAATTTCCATTAATAATCAAATAATTACATATTTGCATAAAAAGCTCCTCTAGGGAGTTATATAACTTTTAAATAGAATCAATTATACATGTGTGAAGATAAACCTTTAAGACTAAACCTTCATGATTAAACTGTAGTGTCTTCAACATCTCTATCTGTACCCTCATGTCCACGAGTCAAGTATATCTAACACGTAAAATGCTGACAAATAAATACACGGTCAGTATATTGCTATACTGGTATGTGGGTTCAAACAATAATCACAAGTAACATATAAGCAACATATTTATCTTGCATATAAGAACATAAACTTGTTTTTATATTCTAACCCATATCTGGTCAACTACCTCAGGTGTAATCACTGTCCCTCCAGGGCTCGTGTGCATTACCCTTAAGATCAGTCTAACCTAGGGTTCAAAATACTATTATTTACTTTACATGATACTCATAGGAACTTTATAGTTTGCAAGAACTAAATAAACAAGCAAGCAATTTATTTGTCATTCAATCTCATCGAGAAACATCGGAAATCTTGGAATTCGATACATGTATATTCATAAGCGTAACCACGTACCTTATGTCATCACATAAACCATGCAAAACATTATATACTTTACGAGTGTATCCAAACATCAAATTAACAAAGAATGTAATCAATAGGTATCTGAAACAAAGCATACTACATATGTGTCACCATGCATTCATATTACATTACTCAGATCTAGATGCGCTCCTAAACTAGGGTTTAGGTTTATCTCGTGTTTGAACTATAAGTTAGGATTACAAACCCGAATCTAATCATATTATGGTTTCTAATATTACAAGTTCAGTTATGCATATTAGATGAAACCCTAATCATCAATTAAGCATACTAGATTACTCGTGACATCTAAATCACATTATTAACATTGAGATCATAGCAAGATGTCCATGTTGGTTGTAAAACCTAAACAATATAAATAAGATTACTAATCTAGAATCGTCCATTATTCAACATTATCAAGGTTTTACTCATTATACATGGAAAGATCAGGTGTTAGCCTAACATGAATGAATCTATTCAATTAAGCATTAGATTAAGCAAAATCTAGGTCTTCCATTATGCTAATCACATTATCACATGTATTGCATATACTTTTAGGAAAATAAGCATAATTAGACTCTAAGTCTATTTATTAGATTTCTCTCATTCTCTTGATCAAACTTCATATTTAACATGTCCCCATCTGATTTATCAATCATTAGTTATGATTTTCACAGAAATAAAGACAAATAGACCAATCATACGTTGACACGTCAGCAACTTACTGTTTGTCCCTTTTCTTTTAGTTGGGCCGACCAGGGTGGGAAAAGATGCCTACACCCATGAGTTAACATTTGCAGTCCAAGGCTATCCGGGTAACTTGATCCCCGGATTACCCTCTTTCTCTCGACAAAATGAGTGACACCCTACCCGCCGCGACTCGATCGACCGGGGGTGGACTCACCCTCCTCGACCCCTTGACGGCCTAGGAGTTGGCCGCCCTGCCACCATCGGACCCCTATGGACTCCCTGGGAGTCCCGTCTCATCTCACTGGGGTCAAGAACTGGAGAACGATGACCACGTTCTGCTGCAACCTGCAGACTTCTGTCTGTCCTAAAACCATGTACTGCCAAGTTTCATAGCCTGGGCACATCCATGACTTCCAGTCATATCCTATTGTAAGCCTCTAGGGCGTTCACAGGGCAGTGCGCTCTCTTGCCACACTGGAGTACAACACAAAGAGAAGGATAAGAAGGAAATGATGTCGCCTTAAATCTTGGCTAGGCTCTGAAACGTCGCCTGGGCTTTCCGATTGCCGCCCCCGAGCTTCACCATCCAACTCTAATTGTTCGCTCATCTCCTCCACCCACCATCATCACAAACGTGAGGGCTTCTTCTCATGCAAGGCATGACCAATACTGACTTGCTAACTATTGTTGTAACCTGGCTCTAATACCATTTGTAACACCTGGGCCCACTGCCCAAGGCTCTAGTAGAGTTTCACGAATGACGACTGTCCCCACAGACCACTGCTAGCCTTAATTGTGCACTTTGTCCTCACTCACGTGCATGCCATGATCAACTTCCCGACATGTCACCCATCTCAGTACTACTCCAAGCTGAGCACGCTTAACTATGGATTTCTTAGTGATGGGCTCTCAGAAAAGGAGGTGCACCTTGGTGATATGGGTAGTCCAATCATTCCTTTTAAGATCATGTTATCTGAGGCCTCAAATCTTGGGATGTTACAATCTCCCCCACTTAGACACTTGACGTACTCAACAAGGCTCAACTATAAGGCCTCATAATCTCTTCCCCATTTCAGTGAAGACCCACAATGGCCCATGGACACCCAGCTCCTGATCATAGAATACCAGCACAAGGGTGGCTACGTCAACCATGGACAACCCTTTCCTACATGCCTGGACTGCACAGATCAAGACTTGCATGCTATGCCCATGTGGGCCCCACCTACTGGAGGGGTTAAGGATCTGATACCATTTGTAACACTCGGGCCCACTGCCCAAGGCTCTAGTAGAGTTTCAGGAATGATGACTGTCCCCACAGACCACCACTAGCCTTAATTGTACTCTTTGTCCTCACTCGCGCGCATGCCAAGATCAACTTCCCGACAGGTCACCCATCCCAGTACTACTCCAAGTTGAGCACACTTAACTATGGAGTTCTTAGTGATGGGCTCTCGGAAAAGGAGGTGCACCTTGGTGATATGGGTAGTCCAATCATTCCTTTTAAGATCATGTTATCTGAGGCCTCAAATCCTGGGATGTTACACAAACACTTGTTGTAAGAGTACATCTCCATGGTGAAGGTGACTAGCTTGTTGAAAAAGTGGGTAAGTCCTTCTGAAGGTTGAAGACTCGTTCTCATGGATGGGTAAATCCTTGTAAGGTTAATGGCTCCTTTGATCCTGAAAAGGAAAGCTAGGTACCTTTGACCTCGGAACATGGTGGTCATATTGTATCACTTATATGAAATATAAGAACTGTGAAATGATTGCAAATCCTAGAGATCGACCCCTCTAGGTAGTGGATGTACATCTCCTAGTTTGGATTTTGGAACCACTATACATAGTTTGTGTTCTTGTGATTGGTCAATCTCTCTCATCCTTGCTATGTATGCTTAGTTACACTCAAATTTCATATATGCAACCTTATCTCTTAATATAATTTGAAGGTCTAATGAATTTGGTTTAAGTGTTTTATCTCTATTAAACCCCTCCTTGTAGATCCCATTGATAAAACAAATAATAAGTAGTGCATGGAGTTCATCATCAAGAACCTTCTTCATGGACCCCAACTGATTGAGAAGGATTTGGAATTTGTTCATGTACTCAGCAATACTAGTATCATCCTTTTACTTCAAGTTCACTAACTTTTTATCAAGAAAACTTTACTTGTTGTAGTTTACTGCTCATAGAATTTTTTGATATTTCCCATAGATCCTTGGCATTGGTCTCCTCTGAGTTGTGATGGAAAATGAAAATATCAAGCCACTATTGCATTATTTCTACTATCTTCTTGTTTAGTTTCTTCCAATCTCCATTGGATGTACTCACTGGTTTTTTTCCCTCTATTGGATCATATACGTCCTTGCAATATAGAATACCCTCCATCTTGGGTTTCCAAATTCGCCAATATGTGGTCATTAACTTAATCATTGTTGCATCCTCATCCTTTCCCATCTGGATCTGTATGCAAAACCTATACTCGTATACTACTTATTGCTATTGAGATATGTGCAAGCATGTTATGCAACCATGATGTGACAAATAAATAAGTAAAATATTTGCGGAAGTGTTATCGACAAGGGTATAAATTCAAGATAAGACTTCAAGTAGATAGATAGAGAATACTAGATTTTTATGTGAAAAACACTCACAATGTGTGAGGAAAAAACCATGGGGCCAACCGATAGGAAAATCCACTAAGAAGCAAATATACAATTTCATTCTCTGGTATTGAACACAGATCTAAGATAATACAAGCATAAGTAGATATATGCAAATAACACCATAGGGAGAGATCCCTGCAACTTCACCACACTAGAAATTCCCAAGAAGACACCCTCTACCACAAAGTATACATTGATGAACATCCTAAAGAAGGATACCTAAAATTTGTAGCAGCCTGCCTTTCTTCCTTTCTTCTTCCCTTTCTTTTCTCTCCTCCCATTTTTCCCATAATAAACACATCAATGAACAACAATACCTTACACTTTTTCTTTTCATTCCACTTTCCCCGTGTGGAATGCATTTTTCTTCTCAGTTACACAAACTGTGGGATTTATAATCCCTGGTTAGAAATAAAGAGCTCTAATAGGCCTTCCCCCTCATGTGATAGAAATGCAGGCCCAAAATCTTGAGTTTCCACTATAGAAAAACGCATTTGCCTCCTTGTTATCTCTAGTTATGTTCTTTATAGCTTTTAGTGTGTTTCTTGGGATTTTCTCTTCTTCTTGAAACACCCATCTGATCCTATAAAATGGCCACACAAAAAGTCATCAACCAGTTCTCCTTGGTATTCCTTATATTACTAATCACCAATGGAACCAAGTCAAGAGTGAACATGTTCTTCACCATATTCTTAACTTGTAATGCTTTCCATACTCTTTTCGTTGTAGGACAGTCGCTCACAACATGCATGCAATCTTCCTCATCATATCTATAGATTGTAAAAATTGCAAAGGTTGATTATGTTTTATATTGCACTTCTTGTTTGTAAAAATATTTTGGTGGAGAAATACCCAAAGAAAATCTCTAACTCCCTACGGACTTGGCCATCATTGCACTAGATTCCAATAGTTAGAACTGGGCACCTGATTGCATGTGTATAAAATTTCATTATAAGAAGATTTAACTTAAAATTTTCCATTGATTCTCCATACGCAATAGGGCATATGATTCCAAGAGAGTAATGAGGGAACAATATACTCTCAATCTTCTAAACTATAGAATATAATCATTTTGTATCATTTTTTCCCAATCCAATTCACCTCTTTTAATGAAATGAAAAGTAATTGGTTTTTTAAGGGAATCCTCATCAATGTCAAAATTCATGGAATATATAAGACTATTTCCTTCTTCCACCCAAGGATCCTATCAATATAGAACATAGTTTCCTCTTCCTAGATTCCACATCAATCCTTACTTAATATCTCCTTTCAGACTATATATGGCTCTTCAAAGAGTTGAACCTTTTTTCTTAGTGCCATTCAGCAATACTTTCTCTTTGCTAAAGTATTTCCCTTTATAGGAAATCAAGTTCAAATCTCAACCTCCAACCCAACTTCATAAGAAAAGAATTTTTCTAGTTTCTACATGTATGATACCTAGACCACCATTTCCCTTGAGAAGACACACGGTGTCCTAAGAAATTGAATGGATCTTCTTATTTTCTATAGATCTTCTTCATATGAACTTCATGGTGGTTATATCAATCAAGCTACAACATACATATAGAAGTAGGCAAACTCATGGAATGCATCCCATAATAGAGAGTTGTTTAGAGTGCACTCTTAGATAAATTTATCCTTCACACCATAGATAGATGCCTATAATTCCATTTTCTTAATGATTTGTTAAATTTATCATCGGGAGAAGGTATGTAATCTTATTAACTCTTAAATGAATCAACAGAAACCCAAGTTATTTTTTTAAATCATCAATCACCTTAAGATAAGATTTCACACTAATTTTACACTATATATTAGCTTTGACATTTGTTGAATAGAAGCTACATGATTTCTCCTTTTGTCATTATTTGATCTACACTCACACCAAAGAAATTAAGGCATTCAATTATGTTACTCATTTGGGATAGTGAGTCCTCCACAAACAACGCCATGTCATCATCAAGAAAATGTGTGAAAAACTGAATCCTCCTCTAGATATATGTACCGACTTCCATATTCCTTGTCCATTATATATGAAAATAAGTTTAGATAATCTTTCCACTCAAAGGACAAATATATAAGGTGCAAGTGGATCTCCTCACCTCCCCCCTTTATTAGGTTGGATCTCCTCAGTGACGTTGATTCTGCATGATCCCAACTCAAGGGTGGATATATTAAGAAAATTAAGGTCATTTAATAAGTAATATCAAGCAGAGTGTCTTTGAGGAAATTCCAACTCAACTTATCATAAGCTTTTTGTAGATCAACCTTAAAATTTGTAACCCCCTCAAAATGTATACGTGTTAGTGGAGGCAAACCCCATGTTGTCCATAACATGGGTCACATGTTTTGGAGGAACATCACAAAACATGATATACATAACCACCATAAGTAAAAAACCATGCACTAACTGAAAATAGATTCATACAAATCTCTGGAAAGTAAAAAATAAAATGGCTCATCTTGATCTAGAATATAAAACATGGTCTAGTGAAATATGAGCAAGTTACAATTGAACTAGATAATCTCATATCAAGTGGTATATTACAGCCTCCCAAGATAAATCCTTCTTTGATTTTAGCTACACAAAAAGTGCCTACTTTAGTCCTCCTTTGCTCCTAGATCTAGGGACATCTCATTCCATGGCCATGCAAAAGAAAGCAACATCATGTGTAAGTGTCACCTTACATTTTATAAGAACTAAAAATAAACATGTGTACCTTCACTAAAATAAATATGACTTGTCTTTAGCATTAAAAAGTTTACTTACACTTTAGAATGTGTGACTTCAATGAATTAAGAAACTATACTATATGATTTCTATGTATAACTACCCACATGGACACATCATGGTTGAAAAGCCCATTTCTTTTAGGAAGCCCATAATGAACACAAAGGTCTATCACTACATGAAACATATAATAAAGTACTTATTTTTCCTCATTAAGATTACATCATGATTCTCATCTTTCCATCAATGTAATTTTTTCTTATCCAATACTTGCACAAAAGTGCCAATCAAGACAATTAAAGCTTATCTTAATTTCTGCAAGGTGCTCATTAATGCCATAGAGGAAAAATAACATAACATATGAACAATTCACAACTTAAGTATATTAACTTATTTATGGTGGTATTTCTTTCTCTTGTTCTTGATATTAATATTCATATTATTCACCTAGATTGTACTTCAATTATTTGAAGATGATTACATGAGCGTAATGTTAATCTGTTGAGTAATATGATAAGCATATGACTTTATAAATTTGTAATCATTAAACAATAATATATGTAGAGGCATCTACATCATAATTATCTTAATTACATTTCATGAGTTTGAGAACATAATAATAAAATTAATCATAACATGCCATTCAATCAAAGTTTTTATTGAAAGTGGCATGAACCACTTACCAGGAGAAAAGCAAATCCCAAGTCAATATTCTTGGTTCTAGTTCAAGACTCAATATCTTGAACTTGATATACATTATATCAACTTCAATCTTAATCAAAATCCAAATCCTAAGACTAGGTCATTAGGAAATCATGATAAAAAATATTAAATTAGGGTTTTAAAGTAGTAAAACTAGATTCTCCTTCAAAAACCTTTTGAGAAAACATTTTACGATTTTTTTGTTAATGAATGAATTTATAGTGAATTATTGAAATTATAAACAATACGAGAACAAAGAATTAGATAAAATCTAGCGAGGAATCCCAACATGTAGGACGCTTACACTGATGGCCTAATTAAGGCCTTCTTCATGGTCAGGAATTTCTTTAAGTAAATGTGCAATAAAATTATTGAGACATGCGTAAAGACCTATTATCCCATGGACACCTTGAGAGATGTCTAATATGTGTATCAAGAACAAGTTCAATATGTAGTTTGGTTATAAATGGGATTTCCTAATAAATTAAAGCTTTATCTTTTTCAATTAATTAGTGATTCTAGCATTATCCTATCATGTCCAAAATTGGTACCTTATCTAAATTAGCCATGGAAAATCCAAGAATATAGTTTTTTTTAGGTTTGACATTTACAACTATCGATATTTTCCTTTTTGAAGGATAAACTGATACTCAATTATGTAGGAGAATTTTAAAAGGATTCGAGAGTCATAAATTGAATGGAGTCACTTATGATTGTAATAAACTCATATTGTATCTATTGGGGCCGACAATTGACATTAGTTAGGCTGAGTCCACTTTGAACATGCATGTTCCACTTATTAATCAATTAGTATTACAATTTGTGTTATTAAAGTAAAATATGACCAATAATGATCAAAGCATGCAAAATTTCAGTGGAACATAGCATTACGCCTTATTGGAATCAATTTCGGGTGAAAAGTGTATGTTATTAACATATTTAGAGCCAATTTAGCATAAATTAAGGATGTTTACAACTCACCCACCTTATAAGGATTATATCCTAAAAAATTCCATGCAACTACCAACCTCAATTTTTCTAATATCCAAGTATTTGAAATAAAACTGCTTTAATCTTGTTATAAAATGCTTATGGGTAAACCAATCTGAACTTGCATGGTCCTCAATGGAACCTCTTGCAAGTAGGTCAGTGTGGCTTCTATTGGGATACTGGGGCTTCTACCTCAGGTGCCTTCCTCTACTAGTCATGACTATTTTTGTGTCTCCCAACTAGATTTGAGTTATTCTTACATGTACATTCTAGGTGGTCCTCTAGTTCCAAGGCAACATCCAGGTTGGCCCGCATCATGGTGATGCCTCATCCTGACAAAGGAAAATCTAATGTTTTCCTTATGTCCTCTAATGAGATTCTTGGTTTGTCTATATTTGGAGACTTTGTGTTAACACTTTCATAGGAGTTGAAAGTTAATGGAATACTGAGTGACTGTCATGTCATCAAATTATCTCCACTTCAAAAAGTCTTCATCCTTCTTTGAAATCATAACCACTAATATATACTACTTCTTGAAGGCTTCATGAGTTGGATGAGTGGGAACCCTTGATTTACACATACACCCTTTGGGAAAGGGGATCGAAACTGTGATTTATCCTCCCCTTTTCCCTAGAAATCAAGCTCTCTTTCCTCTTCTATCCAAGAAAAGTTAGTACACCTCACTAATCCACTACTACCATTCAAATGGTCAAAAGAAGCAAGTGATTGATGCACCTTCCCAACCAATCAACCAAATTGTCTCCCGATCCCTCGTATTCATTGATCAAGGGACGCGCTTAACCTCACCATCACGATACACTATCACCCGATTCACCCTTTGTGCGTTGTCGATTTCCCAACTGGCATCGATCAATCGAGTAACTTGCTCACCAATTGGATGCCTCTTCTTCTCCATCTCTATGTGGATTCATCATCTACCCCACTTCAACACATTAGGTGAGTCACTTGACTTGTTTCCTATGATCAACTGACCTAGTGCCCTCAACACACTTCATTTTCTCCACCAATTGACATACCTACTCCATTATTCATCTGACCGATATCTGATTATGCACCCATCCATTCTTCTAGCTGCATGACCAACTTCATCGATCAACCTTCTCATCCTCTAGCAGACTTTGTGTCCACACGACTGGTAGATTGACTCATTACCCTATTTTCTTAACCCCTTCCCCCAATCACCGAACCATTTGTTCTAGTCGGTTGACTCAGCCACTCTAGGAAACCAACATGTCTAGGACACGAGGAGGAAGCTCAAACCGCTCAATCAACAAGCCTAGTTGTGGGTTCTACAAGAAGCTCAACCCATTCTCCTTCAAGAAGAACAAGGGGACAGAAGTAGAGATGAAAGCTACACTCACCCTCTCTGGGTCCCCGTATGTTTGCTTGACTACAAAGAGGGTATCTGAACTAAGGCGAGGCAGAATAAAGATGATCGAAAAATTCATGATGCATCTGGGGATACAGATTCATGTCCAATGATGCTACAACGCCCGACATTCATGTGTGCAAGTCTATGATTTATAATATCAATGCACAATGACTATCAACCATTGTTTATGGTGGAGGTTCTTCATTACAACATGAAGCACTGCAACACCAAACATCAAGTGCTCCTGAGGGAACTCCACGAGATTGTCCACCTCTCCTTTCCCATGCGTCACCCCCATCTCTGCAAGTACAAGGTAAAGGTCACCTTGTGAAGAAAAATAATATAAGACTATGGATACTACTAGGTGCAAATATAAAGATGGGCATGCCCAAACACCCTCCAGAAGCTTTGGATCTGGCTAGTAGTTGAGCACATGTTGTACAATGCTTACTTGTCCCTCTTCAGCTTTAGAATCTGTCCCATCTAAAAGGATATCTTCATTGAGTTTATGTCCACCTTCACCAAGCACTACACCACCAACTATCATTAATCTTCTTCTTCAGGATATTTGGTGAGAAGCACACATTGCATGACACTGAACTCACTTCTATTATGCTAGATATCGATAAGGATTAGGTCAAAAAAATGCAACAACAACAACAACCACAACCATTTCATAGAAAAGTTGAGTGTTAGGAAATTCCTCATAGAGCTTCTTGTCTCCTTCCTTCCTTCCTTCCACAGTGTAGTGATGCCCTCCTACATGCACAACCATGTGATGTAGTATCCACACCATATTATTGCATGCACCATTTTTAGCTGGGGTGGAACCTAGTGTAGCACCCAAGGTGTAGTCATTACTCTATTCTCTACTACCTCAGGAGCATATTGAATGATTAGCCATTCAATTGTGGAAGCGCAATGATAGAGTACTTACCGTTGGTGGTTACATGAAAAATCAACTCACAGTTTACATAGGGAGGGTTGGTCATTGCCACTACTTCTTACCTAGTCTACACACACATTCCATACCAGGAAGTGACACAAAAGACAATGTATATAATCAACATCAATTATCGACATACTTAGAAGATCATTTAGGCATCCCTAGAGCAAGGGATCTACTTCTTTCTATTCAAAGATAACCTTGCCTATCTCATCCTTCCACTCATGACTCTTTCACAGCACATAACCTCACCTACAACCTTAGTGAGTTATATGCACATATCCAAAAGCACCTATGGGAACATCCTCAATGAGATACTCAAGCTAGCATGGGGTCAGTTTAGTGCCTCCATGGAGGAAAATGAGGAGGATATTGGACCAACCCCTCCACCTACTCATCTTTTCACCAAGTAGTGAGTTCCAGAAGATATAACACCTGATGGCCCCTACAATTTCACCAAGCTTCAAAAACAATTGAGGCATATTGAGACTTGAATAATCTGCATGGAGTGGGAACAACAATGCCGATGGCATAAAATCAACCATATATATTTGAGTCGATGGATTCATGTGAATGCAATGTCAAACACGGTGACTATGGCTACACACAAATAGGATACAATGACTATAGGTTGTCAAACTTATCCCATGTCCACTTCTCAATATTGGGGGTAATAAAATGTCATTCTAGAACCATCTCAACTAGACATTCCATAGTTATCATTGCATCATGATTGGCCTAATCGTACAAGGGAGGTTTGTTTCATTCACATGTCTATTCATAGAAACCCCCTTCATAGAAACTCAGATGCCACCTCTGTCACGTTAACACGGTGGATGGAGGCCTTTCTAGTGAGCTTTCTCCACTCCCTTTTAAATTTAGTGTTTATTAGAATATGAGAAAATTTCTATGTTCAGGGTGAAGGTTGGGTGGTATATACCTATTAAACCCATGTTATCTTCATTTCTTGTGATACCATCGTTTACAAATTTTTAGAATTTTCATGATTAGAAATACATGTACAGAACCATTATGTAGTCGAATTAGATCTACATTTATGTTTGTACTACATGCATTAGCATTACTTTCATCACGTAACACCCTCGAATGATGCAAATCTCTCATGCAATCTTAGTTTTGCAATATTTCCATTGCTAGAACCCATCCTGTCACCAAGGACCTCAACATTATCAATCCCTGGAAATGATGCAAGCCATATGGGATTGATTAAGATCAAATACCCCATGCCTTTTACCAACTAACATGATGATCTATAGAATTGTCTTTTATCTATAATGTTGTAGGTTGTGATTGAATGGATGTGAAGATTGTACCAAATCTCTGAAACCCAAAATGCTAGATGTACAAGTTCAACCCTCTTATGCACTTCTGCCATCATCTCTTACCCTCATTTTCCAAAATCAACTAAAAATCTAAAAATGGTGTCACAAGTAATCTCCTAAAATCTCTAATCGCTCATTTCCATGGGTCAAAAGTAAACACATTTGTACTAGTCAAAGATATTAGACTTTAAATTTATACCCAAAATTAGAGACGTCCATAATTCAATATGGAGTCTATTGTAGTAGTATGGGGTGTAACAAAGGGACAAGGCGAATAACACAATAAAAATGAAGCGGTCTTAGATTAGTTTAATCAATACAAATAAGTGAATTTGATGTCCCAGTTAATGAACAAACTCATCTAATCAAGCAATAAATCTAAGTTATGGAAAACCAAAGAAAAGAAATAAAGATAAGTTGTGAAAGATGATAAAAAAGACTTGGATTGAGTTTCACCAATCAGACCAACCACAACCATGTAAAACCTTCACTCTAAATTTATATATATTCTTAACTTGTTTTGCAAACATCCATAAAAGATATCTACTCCTTCTGTCTCTTGAGATCCGAGTAGATTTTTTTATCTAAAGGTATATATCTCTCAAGACAAATAACCAAAATACCAAGAAAAAATGTATGAATTTTGTTATAGCAACTCCTCACTCTCATCTCTCGTTACTAACCTATACTCTAGATCTTATTGAAACAATTCTCTTGAACAATATTCATATCAAATGTCAAAAGAGGGTATCTAATCATCAAGCAACGAGGTAAAACAAGAGTATAGAAATAAAACTTGTAAGAACATATGCCATAAAATAGGAGAATAAAAAATTACATGGTTGGGAGGGTCTGGCGGCTACTCCCAACCCAAGTTATGGAGTTTATCCACTTACGGCATAAAAAAGAAAAAGATTATAGCTTGAATAATTGATGATAAAGAAAATAAGGGAAAGAGGTGGATACAAGGGTAGATCGAGTGATTGATCTACCAACCTTTCATCTTGATTATACAAGAGGTCAATGGCTAGTTGTTGGTAGCCTACGATTGATGGCCCATATCCTTCTTCTGATCCAAACTTTGTACAAGTAGGTCCGTCGATCTGTTGATGGAAGTGGGTTGATCCACCAAGAAAGAGGTCAAAAACCATCTAGGTCTATAGATCTTTATTGGTCGATGGCTCTTCTCCTTGGGCTCTAAACCAGGAGGCAACCTTTCGGCTTGTTGACTCCAAGAATCCATGATGCCTTGAAGTGACACCTTGGGGGTCTATTTATAGGATTTAACTTGTGCCTTGTCAATCTCTTACTGGTCCATGTCGCGTGGACACTTCATCTTCCAGCTATTGACGATGAGAGTTGATGAGATGTATGCTCGACAAGGGATAATCTATCTTTGAGAGTGTCAATCTTTGTGGGATCAACATGAAATCTATTGACAAGATGGTTGATATTTGGTCTCAGATGAAGGAATCGAGTGTTTCCTCATCGATGGGGTCGTTGTTGGTTTTGTTTGATAGCTTGGAAACAATGGGGATCTATCGATGTAAATGTCAATGAGATGAACTATCAATGAGAGCTCGTTAGGGTACTATCGATGCTTCCTTGATAAGTTTGTTGAACCTCCTACTTGATAGGTTGGAGCTTTATGGGGCTATCAATGTGAGTTTGACAGGTTATTGTTAATTCTTTTGAGGAAAAGTTGAATTGTCGACCCACTTGGTTGATGGTCGACGGGAATCCATCGAGCATTGAGTGATCAATTTAGAGTGTCGATGATTACCCATCGATCTTGATATTTATGCACTAAATTCTGTTAAATATCAACAAAACTTAATTAAAATTTGGTATTTGATAAACTGTGAGGAAAAATAAACAATGCTAAACATCAAAACATTAATTTAAAGATATTAACTTTGAAAAAGACTATAAAAATTACATCAAACCGATGTTATCAACTCCCCAAAACTTAGAATTTAGCTTGTCCTCAAGCTAATGGAATCATTATGTAATCAACCAAGCAATTAGAATCTAGAACTTACTGAAATATAACTTCACACCAACTTCTTATCAAAACCATTAGCTTTTTCATAAAATAAACTAACTCATCAAGAACATCATGAGACAAAATGTTCTTTCTTTAATTGTTTCTTAATTGTTTTTGGGTCATAATCTTATCTGCGTCTCACATTTCAAAGTAGCTTTCACTCTCATCGGGGTATTGTATGTGGAAGAAATAGGTAGGAAAAAAGACTTATGGATATCCCATCATTCTTTTTGGGTCTCAATTACATGTTTGTTAAATGGGCAAGTGATCCATGTGTTCCAAACGAATTGGTTTTAGAGTAGTGACTGCACATCCTAAGTATCACTGTCGGGATTGCAATACCTTTAATGAACACCATTGGAATTGGGGTTGTATTTGTGATCTTAGTGTCTTCCAAAACCACATATATGTGTTTATGAGCACAACGATACACCATTTTAATAGCTCTTCAACATGAAACAACTCTCTGATTCTTTTCACTCCTCACTCTTTTTGGGATTTTGCATAAAAATAAAAGTTGGGATGAGGAACTAGGTAGCTCTTTCTTCTTTCTATGAGAATATGGTTTTTGTATTAACTGAATATTTTTGGCAAGAATCTTTTGATGGCATATTGAGATGAAAATAAAAATAGAGGAAGAAGTGATGTTTTGATAAGAGGAAAACATAAAAGAAACAATAGTAAGGAAAAGATTCTTCCCGTGTTATCATGCAATTGATTTGCAAAAAGGTAAAGTTTGGAAGCAAACTAGATTCTTTGTAGAGGATTTTTCCATAGTTTGTATCTTCATGGATTTGTACAAGAAAATTGTCAAAAATTTGATGGAAATAGGAAAAATTATGAAAAATTGCTAAAAATAAGAAAATGAAGTTTGTTTTCATTCTATGGATACCTATCTCACGGGGTTACACCCCATCAAACTTACAACACACATTGGCCTTAGAGTGTGAAAAAGAAAGAAGAAAATGTAAAGACATGAGATGTTCAATGAAGGTCGATTGTGGCCCATGGAGATTCAAGAAGCATCATAGCACAATTTCCACAGAGACAATGATAGTTATCATTGTGAGCTTCTTCTACTACAATGTGGAGCACTCCAATGGTTTACATTCAATGCAAAATGTAGAAATTGTAGCCATTGGTGAGACGATTTTGTTGAGGGCAATGATGAGATAATTGTGGAAGGTTTTATTTCTTTAATTCCTGAGAAGCATAACCATAGCCATGCTGACGAATCAGGGGAATGAGTGCTTTAGCAAAAACATCAACAATGTGTTCATGCTCACTTTGAATTAGAATAGAATAGTTGGGGCCTTCAATGTCGAATGTGGCGTCAGAGTTGTTATAAAATATGACTACCCACTCATGAGTAAAAATAACGAGAAAAGCCCAATGATTATCATGGAGCAAGGGTAAGAAAATATATCGAGGAATGGGTGTCTATAGATGTTGAATGGGCAATACTTTTTCACCAGAATTAGAGCCCTTACTCAAATCTTCTTTAAGTTCTGGATCAGCCATATAGACATCATCAATATTTTAGCTAAAAAGAAATGTATAGGCCACATGAGGCCATGAGATAAATACCCCCTGGTCAGGAGAGTTTTAAGAAGGTCATCTCTCATAACTAGTAGGTCATATTTACTAAAGATAACATAATTGCCACCGTATTGGAAACGTTTCATAAGCAACAAGAGTTGATTGTATGAAAGCTTGTAGTAGGAACTTCAATCAACATTGTCAAAACTAGGCTCAATGAATGTGATAGGGTCATATATTGGAAATGGTTCAGGTTCATCCAGAAAGTTGAGTATGTCAGGAGCCTCTCTAGCTTTAGTAGTAGCTGTTACAGTTGAGGAGTATTGGTTGTCACTGGTGATAGTGTTACTTATCATTGTTTTTCTTCTTCTCGTTGTAAAACTATACGGAAGGGTTCTTTTTTAGGTCGATGAGTCAATGGGTAAATATCCCATAAATAATAAGTAAGCTCTAGATCCTAAAAGAAGCACCAGTTATGGATGACTTCCATTGCGTAGCATCTACGAAGAGGAGGATACCCATTGGCATCCAAACCAGCAACATAAATTTGGCAATTGAGAGCCTACATAAATTAAAGGATGATGAAGGCATTGTTGTCTTTGTCTTGTTTTTGTTGGTGGACAAGAGACTCGATCACACAATTGGTCAAATTAGGATAATAGTAATGGACCTTGCATATGACCCTTTGAAACCAGATAGGGATATGAGGATTCTTGTCTGCATTAGGGTCTTTAAAATGCATATATTTATTTTTAAGGTTGGCCACAAATGTATTGAACTGAGTAATTTGGAGTTTAGTAAGATCAGCTACGCATTACAACCATAATCCTATAAACTGGAAAGGTAGAAGGATAACTCTTGTTTACTTTAACTTGAGTTTATCAAGAAGTGTTAATTTAGTAGGTGTGTCCAAATGATTATTGAATAGGCAGTCTGCAAGGGAGGGCATTGAATTGAAATATGACCACTCCTTATCACTGGGCATGGCATACTCTAAAATAGTTGATGCCAAAATAGTAAACATACATTTAGTAACTCTAGTAGGAATGTGAAAAATATCTCAAAAATCTTCGTGAGAAAGAGAGATAGAACCATTATTATAAATAATATAACTCCCGTTATGGTGACCATCCAGGATTTTGTGTAAGACAAAAATGTTGCAAATTGGTATCCCTTTCAAGCAATCAGAATCAAGTACACTCATTTTGAAAGGAAACTACGATGGAAGAGGCAGTAATGGCTCAAGAGAGTCAGATAGCCATGGAAGTGCTGTTGAAAGAATAGTGAAAAGATCACCATTATTTTTACTAGAAGAGGCATGCTCATCATCATTAGGATTGTCAACATCTGCTTCTAAGTTCGTATGAGTGGTATATACCCTGATAAAGATATCTTCCTGTGAGGTATGGTGACTTTGAAGAGATCGAATGGGGCTATTGTTAAGTAGTGCCTTGTCCAATTTCCTCATCAGGTCATGTTTGAAAGAATCTGGAGGTGATCTTTGAGTGAGAGGCAATATGTTCTCATATGGGTGAGCATGGATGTCTTCAAATGGACTCACATAGGGTTTTGTGAGGGAAAAAGGAGTTTCACCTGGTTGAATCCATGGGAAAGATGTATGAATGTCTGATGGAAGAGGTCTATTCACACCATTCTTAGAGAAAAGAGTTTCATAAACATGTGATTCAACTTACCTAAAGGACCTGGAGAGATGCTCCAGTGAGTGGCGGCAGGCGTCTTGCTCATAGTATTCGATACATATGAATTTCCATGGGAAGAGCGAGAAGATGGGGAAGAGCCTACTATAATAGAATGAATGTGGAACTTGTGACATTGTTGTCATCGAAGTACGTGTTTCTCCATCTTGCATTGTCATGCATATTCTTGAGTCTTTAAATGAAGAAAATATGATGTTGAACAGTCATGATTTCATCAACCTTGCATGTGAGGGCATCCACTTGCCAAGGAAGGGGTTCAAATTTCCTAATTTTTGGTGGAAAGAACGAACTTGCTTGGATATGTCCTACACATCTTTCATAAGCTTAGAAATACCAAACATGTTTACAATAGTTACCTTACAAATTGTGTCAAAGTTACAATAAAAAATGCTACCCAACATGTCAGGGTAGTCCATCTCTGAACATGATGAAGAATGGTGCATAGAATGAGGTGGCGTGCGAGAAGTAGAAGGTAGGACAACATGATGGAAAGTCAGATGTGGGCTATCAAGGATCTCACGTCCTTTTGGATGAAGCGGAGAAAGTGGTTTGATTGTTGCCACAGTAGGGCTTGAAGTGGTTGGGATGGAGGTGGGGATTTGTGTGGTGCGACGAGAAGGGTTCCGATGTTCAGACTGAGTTGGTAAATCATAGTGGATTTTGGAATAGCAACTATAGTCAATGGAACTGAAGAAGATTGGGCATATCATGGTGGTGATCACAAAACTTCAAAATCATCATCAAGTGTAATCTCTTGCTCCCTTTCCTTTGAAATTTTTGGTAGAGGTTTCTTAGAAGTTGATGTCTAGACAGTTTTGGGCAGAATCTGCTAGATGACCCGCCCTGCTGTATTGGTGTTATAGAAGTTGTCTTGCGTAAGTTGGTGTTGAATTTGATGATTTCATTCTCAGAGAATAGCAATTTCTCCTTATCATAATCTGCAAGCTCAGGTAAAGTAATGTAAATGTTAATTCTTGTGAATTGAGAATGACTTTTTTTCTTGTGGAAGACAAGGATTCCAGAGGATGTAAACTAATTGTGATGAGACGGTCTCCTTGCATTTCCTTGAAAACTTTAGGAGCAGTCGGATGTCCATACGCTTGATAGATAAGGCTGATTAGACCACCCATACAATACTCCTTATGTGAAGAGGAAGAAGAGATGGCCAACCACCTAACATTTAACAGGTGACCAATGTTGAAAGGCCATCCTTCCATGATTAGAGAAGGTATATAGATCTCCTAATGATAAATGTTGTCTATCTTATACTTTGTACAAAGAACATTGGTGACAATTTTGTGCATGATGATCCATAGCCCAGAGTGAACTAAAGGTTCCTTGGATGACCCAAATTGGTACATGCATTGACCTATCAGTTTAGCTCGGTACTTGGAAGCATTAAAAATAGAATCGTCTTTGTCGAGTAGTCCAAATCAAGCTTTGGTGTCTTCTTCATTTGATCCACATAAAATTTTGTTTAGGATTAATTCAGTGAGGACATGATCGATGTTGTTGATGCAAACTTTCAACTGTCTGTGGCCACTTGTGGGATATTCAACTCATTTGATCTAGACCTCTTGGATAGAATACATGAACTCCATAGTCTCCTCCACATAGGCCCTTGTATTTGTGAAATAGACGTGATTCGGGTTGGAGTTAGTAAGTAATTGAGACCTCCATGCCCAGATCTCAATTTCTTTGAGTGCGGTCATAGAGACAAAATGAGTGGGCTTGAAAGTTAGCTTTTTAATCACCTTGAATGCCTCTAGAGGTTCGAAGTTGCAAAATCAGAATGTCCTATAGTAAGGACTTCAAACTGGATGCCCAGAGGTGCATAAATGTCATATTCAACAACTCTTACCTTCTTGTTATCTTCATCTAAGGAAGTTATCGAATGATGGTGTTTCTCACCCCTCTTGGTGGCATTGTCAGCATAGAACTCTGTACTTCTTGTGTGGGCCATTGTTGTTCATGAAAGCAAAACACTAAGTTAGAAATAGTTGAAAAGGTAAAGTAGGAGAAGAAGTCTATTGACCACTGTTGTCGATGGGGTCATCGGTCATCGACAGTGAAATATGTCGATAGGTTCAGAAAGGTCGAAAGGTTTTTCATTCAAATTTGGTCGATATGGCTATCAACCAAACATGGTCGATAAAGGTTTTATAGTTGTTGATGGAAATTTGGTTCAAAAGAGTGTTGATGTGCACATGAAATCTATCGATCGTTGGGGTTGACATGTATCAAATGTTATCGATGGGCGAGAGAAAAAAGCAACAATGCTTTGCATTAATTATGATGCAATAAGAAATTATTACTATGGGTCTTATATTTATATGCAAGTGTTGGAAGGTGGTGAATCTTAATCGAGTAAATGTATATATGATCTAAACTATTGACCAACTTACTAACGAAACAGATCAACGTCTATGTGAGGCAAGGTCGATAGACCCTTGTTGACATGTTCAATGAGCAGGGTCGATAGGTGAACGATATTCAAGGGGTGAAAAACCTATGATCCATGGTATATAGTCGAAAACTCCACTGATTATCGTTTGATCAACAGTTCCATCAATGTTGTCGATAGAGGTGAGAAACCATCAAAATGATGCAAATGGTCAGAGTTTAGGTCAATGGATTACTATGAAGTGATCATTGCACAATCATCATTTAGAAATCAATGGTCCATCTAATTTTTTATTGAAACTAATTACAAGAATTTTTTTTTAAATAAAGAACAAAACAAAAAAATATAAAACCAAATTGTTGGAGAAAGATAAATGCTTGGGTTGCCTCCAAAGTAGCACTTTGTTTATAGTCATGTATCTTGACTCTTTGATGTCTTTATTTAGCATCTGGGATGTTGGGAAAGTCCATGTATGCCTTCTTGGTGATAAATTCATCTTCATAGTATCACTTCAGGTGGTGACGTTGACTGAAAAGGTTCTACACTTCTCACTATGAATGTCCATCATGATGGAAGGATAAATACTTATAACCATAAATGGTCCAAACCAACAAGAACATAATTTTCCTAGAAAAATACAGAGTGCTAAGTTGAACAAAAGAACTTTGTCACCTTTAGAAATATCCTTACGTTTCATATGAGAATCATGCCAAATTTTGGTGCATTCTTTGTAAATCTTGGCGTTCTCATAAGCATGTAGATAGAGTTATTCTAGCTCCTGTAGTTGCAAAAAATGTTTCTGACTTGTGAGGTCAGTGTCTATGCTAAGAGCCATGATCTCCCAATAAGCCTTATGTTCTAAAAATAGAGCAAGGTGTCATGACTTACCCTATATGAGACGCTAAGGGGTAGTTCTGATCGAAGATTTATAAGCAATTCAATACACCCAAAGAGCATCATCGATTTTTGAGGACCGCTCCTTCCTAGATTTTCCTACAGTCTTGTCCAGAATTTGTTTGGTCTTCCTGTTAGAGACTTCCACTTGGCCTACAGTCTAAGGATGGTATGGGGTAGATATCTTGTATTTTACTGTATACCACTTCAAAAGAGATTCAAAATATTTTTCAATAAAATGTGAACCTCTGTCATTGATGACGGTCCTGGGAACTCTGAATCTTGGGAAAATGATTTTTTTGAATGCATGCATTGTTGTTTTTGAGTCACATGTGGGTGATGTTATAGCTTCTGCCCATTTGGAAACATAATCAACTACCACTAGTATGTATTTGTTTCCAAAAGATAGTGGGAAAGGTCTCACAAAGTCGATCCCCCAGATGTCAAAGATTTCAACCTCTATCCATTCAGCTAGGGGAATTTCATTCCTCTTACTAATGTTTCTAGTTTGTTGACACATGTCACATTGCTTGACATAGGTGTGAGAATCCTTATAGATAGTTGGCCAATAAAAACCAGAGTTTAGAATCTTCAATGCAGTTTTCTCAATGCCCAAATGTCCACCATAGGGATAGGGATGACATTTTTCTAGAATAGAACGGGTTTTGTCATGATCGACACAATGATGATAGACGTTATCAGCACATTTATTGAATAGAAGTGCTTCATCCCAATAGTAATTCTTTAGGTCTAAATAGAACTTCCTCTTCAGGTTGTATGTCATCTTAGGAGACATTTGTTGGCATGCAAGGTAAATACAGAAGTCAACATACCATAGCGTTACCTGGTATAGAGTGTGGATGACTAATAAAGATTTATCTTAGTAAGATTCATTGATGGGGAGAGGATCGTCTTCTTCAAATGTGTTTGAGAAAGCTGATCTGCAACCATGTTCTCAGACCCCTTTTTGTTAATGATTTTTTGATCAAATTCTTATCACAGAAGGGCCCACCTGAGAAGGGGAGGCTTAGTATCTTGTTTCTACATGAATATTTCATTCGTCCATGGTTTGTATAGATGGTCACCTTTCCTCCTAACAAATATGATCTGAATTTATTGTAAGTATAAATGATTTCTGACATGTCTTCCTTTGTTGTGGAGTAATTTGTTTGTCCTAATCTAGAGTTTGCTAGCATAATAGATGACATGGTGCCTTTTGTCCTTCTTTTGTCCTAGGACTGATCCAACAACATAGTCACTAGCATCACACATTAACTCGAAGGGGAGGTACCGATTTGGAGCTTGCATAATTGGTGAGGAAGGTAGGGCAATCTTGAGAGTGTGAAAATCCTTGTGGCAATCGTCCTCAAAGATAAATGGCATATCCTTGACAAGAATTCTAGATAATGGTTTCGAAATTTTTGAAAAGTTTTTTATGAAACGACAGTCTTATCCGATACGTCTCAAGAAACTATAGACAAAAGAAACCTACGAAGGATGTGGAAGCTTGGAAATAGCTTCTGTTTTGATCTTGTCTTCCTCAATGCCTGAGTCAGATACTTTGTGTCCAAGTAGGATCCCTTCCAATACCATAAAATGGCACTTCTCCCTATTGAGAACAAGATGCTTTTCTTCACACCTTTGGAGAATGAGAGATAGGTTCTTTAGACAGTTTTTGAATGATGACTCATAGACTGAAAAGTCCTCCATAAATACTTCCATGATCTCTTCTATAAAATCAGAAAATATAGGTGACATACATCTTTGAAAGGTGTTTGGGGCATTATAGAAACCAAAGGGCATACGATGGAATGCGTATGTCCCATAAAGACAAGTGAATGCAATCTTTTCCTAATTGTCTGGATGAATGGGTACTTGATAGAATCCATGAGGACCCATCTTGGTAGCAGACGTTGTTGACTTGAGAGTATACATTGTCCATTTTTTGATAATGACTTAACCATTCCATTCATATGTATCTAAGATGTTGATTTAAGATTGATTTTGGGTATTTGGTATATGAAAATGATCAAATTCAATCAAGCCCTAGCTTGATCAAGTTTAAGTCAAAATTAGTGCAAACACACTTTCTTGGAAAATGCCCTAAAACCCTTAGGACAATTTTTGTAACCATTTGCATTGATGTTATGACTTGTAACTAAGATGAGAAAAAAATTAGGAGCACTTAATTTGAATGTTTAATCACTCTAATGACATTTTCCAAAATTCATCATAGAGTGCCTGTTCGGTCGAGTTTCATATGTGACAAACTAGGCTGACACCCTTGATGGATTTTGTGAATGTCCATGTTTGACCGAGTTCACCTCAGGATAAACTTGACACCCTGCACTGAAAAAATAGATTTAAGAGATTAGACGAGTTTCATCCAGGATAAACTCGACTGATGCTTCAAATTTGCTTTGTCACATAGTGCAATCATTCGAGTTACCTTTATTGATACTCGACCGAAATAAGATCCATTGCAGCACCCCAAACGACTAGAATTTGTTCCTAAGTACTTTTAATGGCTAATGGACATCCCCAACTATAAATAGGGAACCATGGACTTCATGCCAAGATTTCTCCTTCATGATATTTCTACCTCCTAGCTATAGTTGAGTGCATATTTTCCACTAGAGCCCCTTTATCTCTTTCTTACAAGTCCAAATGTCCAAATGTGTGAGATAGGTTGTTTGTGAAAGAGCTACTCCATTGTAGTCTTGTAAAGCTCTCAATGTTTCCCTTTCCCAACCCCTTTATTCAAAAGAAAAGTTGGTGAAAGCCTCTCTAAGTGAAGGAGAAGGTGAAAAGATTCTTACAATTGAAGGAGAAGGTGGAGGTGAAGGTTGAAGATCCTTGAGAAGAGTGGGTAATTCCTTCTAGGTAGAAGACTTGTTGCAAGAAGGGGAGCTCCTTGGTGAAGGTGTCCAACATCTTGCTATATATGTTTAGATTGCACTTTTAATTCTCTATTTGCAATAGTGATTGTTGAAGTAACCAAAAGGTCTAAAGAATTTGGTGTGAGTGTTTTTAGCTCTATTCACCTCCCCTCTAGAGCCCTTTGATCCAACAAGTGGTGTCAGAGCCACGGTATTCTCTGAAACAATCTCCTACGAGACAATAGGATGGGAGACAGCCTACTTGGGTCTCTCAACTTGGAAGGTGGTTTCTCCATGAGACCCCCAATCTTTGACGACACAAACTTCCTCTATTGGAAGAGGTGGATGTAGTTCAACCTTCAAGGGATGAATTACGACATGTAGAAAGTAGACATCCTTTCATACAAGGATCTGGTGGAAGATGTAGCTACTTGGGATGAAGCTACACTCAAGAAGGCACAACTAAATGCAAAGACTATAAGTATCATCTATGTTGCCCTCACCCCCTCCAAGTTCAACCAAATCTCCTATTTAGACATAGCCCATGAGATTTGGAACAAGTTGTGCATCACCTATGAAGGCACAAAGCAAGTCAAGGAGGCCAAGAAGGGTCTCCTTAAGAATTTCAAGAGGGGAAAGAAGGAGAGGGTGGCCGATATGTACACAAGGCTCAATATCATTATCAATGGGCTTGCTTCTTTGGGCCACACCATGGATCAAGGGACCATCAACTCTAAAATCTTAAGGTCTCTCCCCAAGAGGTGGGAATCCAAGATGACGTTCACTGAAGAAGTTAGAAGCCTAGGTGAAATTGCCACTGAAGAGCTCAATGGCAACGTTCAAGCTCATTTGTCAAGACTTGACAAGCAAGAAGAAGATGAGAAGCAAGAAGAGAAGGAATCAAAGAAGATCAAAGATAATGCATTTAAAACTCAAGTGGAGCACTTGTTCTCCAACAACAACTTGCTGGTCAGACCTCCCCTCCTTCCTCAAGTGAAGATGAATCCCCTACTAACCATGAAGCAAACTAATCCAAGGGGAAGCACTTCAAAGGAAAGATCTACTCCTGCTCTACTCCAAGATGATATGAATGTGGGTAAAAAGGAAATTACAAGAATGATCGCCCCAAGGAAAAGAAGTCCTACCACAAGAGAAGCTACAAAGAAGGAGGACTACAAGAAGGATGGAAAGTACAAGAGGAAGGACAAGAAGGACAAAAGGAGAAAAGATGCATCCCATTCCCCATGGGAGGAGTCATATTCTAGTGATTACAACTCAAATGAGGGTGAATTCCACCTTGCTCTCGTGGCCTTTGCAAGTGATGACATTGGTGAGGTAAGTGAGGTAAGTTTAAATGAACTTTCCAAAGAATCCCCCATTGATATGCTAAATTCTTCCCCCTCTTCTTGTTCTCAATGCAAGTAAAAAAAGAAGAGGTTATGGAAGATCATAGATGATTTGTATGCTAAGATAGATTCTCTTGAACAAAATGAGAAATTGCATCTTGATAGTAATGATTCTTTGCGATGCCAGTTTCTTGATCTTGATCTCCAATGCATTGGAGTTGAAGTAGAGAATGGAATCTACCTTAAGAACATGAATAGTCTTAAAGACAAAAACCAAACCCGTCTTGATGAGCTTGTCTTGGTTAAATTTGAAAATGAAAATCTTGTTTCCAAGGTTGATGAACTTAACTTGCTTGTAATACTATTAAACATGAAAATATGATTTATCTTGATGAACTTATCTTGCTTAGAATTGAAAATTGTAGACTACTTGCTCAAGTGAATGATTTTTCTTCTAAACCTTTATTTCCAAGTAATGATACAACTAGCATTACTCTTGAGAGAGATTCTTTTTGTACTAAAGACCTCTATTTGTAGGCCAACTTTATTCATGATCAATATGATTTAGCTAATTTATCTTCTACCATTATTACTCTTAGTGATGAAAATAAAAAACTTAGAGCTTCCTTGCAAAAGTTCCTCAAGGGAAATAAAGCCCTCAATGAAGTTCTAGATCACTCTACCAAATAAGTTGGTATTAGTGGTTTGGGATATGTAGGGGGACTTAAAAGAGAAAAAGAAAGGGTAAGGGTAAGAAAGAGATCAAGGGACCTCCTATCATCCATGGAGAATAATCCAACTCTAAGAACCCTATGGTTTGTTCACATTCCAAGAGTGATGATGATTACTCTACTTATTGTCCATATAAGAAAAAAGAGACCAACCCAAAGATGAAATGGGTCCCCAAGCTAACTCCGGATCCCAAGGTTTGAGTTGGGCACTGACATCTTCCTTTCTTGTAGGTAAAAGGAAATTGGATTGTTGATAGTGGTTGCTCCAAACACATGACGGATGCGATAAGCCATTTCAACAAGGTTACAAAGAAGAAAGGAGGAATGATGACCTTTGGGGACAACAACAAAGGTAAAGTTATAGGTGAGGGTGATGTAGGTGATTCACTATGCATCAAGAATATTCTTCTTGTGGATGGCCTACATCAAAATTTATGTAGTGTTAGTCAAATTTGTGATAATGGTTATCTTGTTCTATTTACCTCAGTTGAATGCTTGCTTCTAGATTCCTTCTCTTACAATGTTATATATAAGGGAACTAGAAGTGGAAACCTTTATGTTATTATTCTTGATTCTATTAATCTTATTCTTGATAGATGCCTTGTAGTTGATAAAAATGATACATCTTTATGGCACTGTAGGCTTGGTCATGTAAGTATGCACACCAATTGAAGAAGTTGAGTAAAAAGGAATTAGTCAAAGGACTTCCTAAATTAGATTTTGAGAAGGATGAGGAATGCCAACCTTACATACAAGGAAAGCAAACCAAGTCCTCCTTTAAATCCATAGGAGTCCTTAGTACTAAGAGATTTCTTGAACTTATTCATATTGATCTATTTGGACCTATGAGAACTCAATGGATTCGTGGTAGCAAGTATTGCCTCGTGATTGTGGATGACTCTTCTCACTTTACTTGGAACTTCTTCTTAGTTTCAAAAACGATATTCTTGATGTTTTCTCTATTTTTTTCAAATGGGTTGAAAATGAAGCTTTTTGTCAGATCATTTCTATTTGTAGTGACCATGGGGGAGAATGTGAAAATGACATGTTTGAAAGGTTTTATGAGGAATCTGGGTATTCATACATCTTCCCCCCCTCATACACCTCAAAAAATGGGGTTGTAGAGAGAAATAATAGGTCATTAAAGAAAATGGCTAGGACTATGCTTCTAGAGTATGATACTCCAAAGAAGTTTTGGCTAGAATCTGTAAGCACCTCATGTTTTTTGCAGAACTAAGTTTTCACTCATCCATCTTTAAAGAAACCCCCCATGAGTTATGGCATGGTAGAAAGTTGTCTATTGATTTCTTTCATGTTTTTAGTTGTCCTTGTTTTGTTTTGAACACCAAGGATTCTCTCAACAAATTTGATGAAAAATCTTACAAGGCTTTCTTTCTTGGCTATAACACTACTAGCATATATTTTAGAGTATACACCATTAAATTGTCTAAAGTATAAGAATCTATTAATGTTAATTTTTTTGAAACTAAACCCTCTGTTTCCAAAAATATTGTAAATGATGATTTTGTAGATGAGGTGATACTTATATTAAAAGATCTCAACATCACCAATAAGGGAAAATAGGTGGTAGCATAAGAAGAAAAAGAAGAAGAAGAAGAAGAAAAGAAGGATCCAACTCCCTTGTTTGCTAAGAATCATCCAAAAGAGCTCATTATACACAATCCTTTTGAAAGGTTGAAGACGTGGGATTCATTCAAAAAAGAACAAATTGATCCAAAGTATGTCAAAGAAGATCTCAAGGATGATGAGTAGATCCTAGGTATGTAAGAAAAGTTAGAGTAGTTCGAAAAGAAGAAAGTGTGGACCTTGGTGCCAAGGCCAAATGATAGGAAGATCATTGGAACCAAATGGATCTACCACAACAAGCTAGATGAAAGCAACAAAGTGGTAAGGAACAAATCAAGGTTAGTTGCTCAAGGCCACAATCAACATGAAGGTATTGACTTTGGTGAAACTTATGCTCCTGTTGCTAGACTTGAATATTAGAATGTTATCTGCCTTTGCTAGCTATAAGAATTTCTTAATTTATAAAATGGGTGTTGAAAGTGTGTTTCTAAATGGTATAATAGAGGAGGAAGTATATGTTGCTCAACCTCCCAGCTTTGAACATGAAAAGCTTCCTAGCCATGTTTATTTGTTGCAAAAAGCTCTCTATGGACTCAAACAAGCCCCTAGAGCTTGGTATGAGAAATTAAAGAACTTTTTGCTAGACAATGTCTATGTCATGGGCAAAGTAGATTCTACTCTATTTCTTAAACACACTTCTAGACATTTTTTATCATTCAAGTTTATGTTGATGACATCATTTTTGGAAAAATTGATCTAGATCTTTGCAAGGAGTTTAGTTCTCTTATGCAAAGTGAGTTTGAGATGAGCATGATGGGGGATCTGACTTGCTTCCTTGGGTTTCAAATCAAAAAATGAAGGAAAAAAAACTTCATTAATAAAATCAAGTACACGAGTGAACTTTTTAAGCACTTTGGGATGGACAACACCAAGCCGGTGGACATCCCCATGTTAATCACCGCCAAACTTGATAGAGATGAGGAAGGTGAAAAGGTAGATGAGAAGCTATATAGAGGTATGATTAGTATCTTGTTATATTTAACTACCTCTTGAGCTAATATCATGTTTAGTGTTATCTTGTGTCCAAAATTTCAATCAAGTCCTAGGAAATCTCATCTCATAGATGTTAAGTGGATTTTGAGGTATCTATTCAAAATCTAAAGCTTTGGTCTATGGTATCCCAAGTTAATGGAATTTACTTTTGTTCCTATAGTGATGTAGATTATGCAAGGTGGTTAATTGATAGAAATTTCACAAGTGACACTTGCTTCCTACTAGGTCCATGCTTAGTTTCTTGGTTCTCTAAGAAACAAGCTCTTGTGGCTCTACTCAACTACCAAGGCAGAATACATTGAAGTGGGAGTTGTTGTGCCTGAGTCCTATGGATGTAACAAATGCTCCAAGACTTTAATATTCATTATGATTCTTCTCCTATCTATTGTGGTAATACCAGTGCAATTAATCTTTCTTACAATCCAATATTGTATAGTAGAGATAAACATATAGAGATCTGTCTCATTTTCTTAATGACCACATATCCAAAAAGGATATTCATATCACGCATGTGGACACAGAGAATCAAATTGTAAGCATTTTCACAAAACCTCTAGTTAGAGAGAAATTTACTTTATTAAATCAAAAATTTTTATAATCACTCTTGATGATATTGATATGAAATCTATATTATGTGCTCATAATTATATGTTTCTTACTTAAAATTGACCATCTCTTTCTTGAAAGTGCCATATTTGCCTTATTTTTATGCCTTGTTTTGCTTTTTTTTGGCTATTTTTTGCAAACACATGTTTTACCACAAAATAGTAGCAAGAATGTGCCTCAATATGATCAAAATACATGATAGGCTAGAAATATAAATTTATATAACACACTAGTGGCTTAGAATTAAATTTCTATCTTTTAGACAGATAGACCAATCGGTCGATTTTGACCTGGGAGAAACTTGACCGATCACATGCTAAGGACTGAACTAAACCGTAGTGTTGACCGAGTTTCCCATTACCTAAACTCGACTGACATCACTGTTGGGTTGAAAATATATATGTTTTCAATCGAATTTTCTCCCTCGCGACTAGAGAAATTTGACTGATAGACATCCTTTCCTATTCGATCTCAAAACCTAAGGCTACCCCAACCTATCTTAAACCCTCCTTAGCCCTCGACCTGCCCTCATTTCCACTCCCATCCTTGACCTAGGTAGTTTGGCAGCCTTCTTCTTACGTTCTTTCCTTTGTTGGTGGACTTCTCTTCTCCTGCCAACCTCCATGGCTTCCAACCTAGGAAACAAACTGGACTAGTTGGAGTTCCATCCTCCTCCACTTCTCCTCGGTACATCTCTTTTGAAGACACCTCTTTCATCTCCTCCCAAGTTGTGAATAGGTATAAGGAACTTGTTCCTAGAACTCCTTTCCCATTATGTTTCTTGTTTGAACCTCATTTTGCAACTAGCAAGGTGATAAAATAGGTTGCTAAGGTATTCAAAGCACACCATCTTAGTGCTTTGTGTCTAGAGTGTTTGTGCTTCACTAATTATATGTCTAGCATAGAGGCAGTCCACAAATTTTATTCCAATCTCACGTGGAACTACAATACCCTTGTGCCACCACCTTATACCCAAGTCATCTTGACTTCCATGATTTGTGGTACCAAAATCACATTTTCTTAGGATTTTGTTGAATACCTATTTCAATCAAACTGATTTTGCAAACACGTGGATATCTTCCTATCATAGCTACCAAGACCCACTTGACCCTAAGACTTTGTACACGATCTTTGACCCTATGATTACCCAACCAGATATCTGTAAGTTTTTGAAGAAATCCAACATTCCATATAGGAAGAAATCAATCCTACCTACCTCTTCCCTCAACATCAAGAAACATCTGATTGCATTAGTAGTCAATTGCAATATCCACACAAAGTGTAATGAAAGGGATATTACATAGAATATTGATGTGATCATTTACTGTCTATTGAATGATGTCAGAGTCAAGTGAACCCATTATATTCTTCACCATATGACCTGACTCAGGGAAGAACATCAATGGTACTTATCTCCCTTATCCTAACTTGATATGTGGCATGTTTTCTCACCATACTAAGAAATCACTTTTTTATGAGCTTGGTTACAAAGCAAGAAGAAAGGGTGTTTATATAAATGAGACCAAAATCAAGGAATCTATTCATACTACCTCATGTACCACACCTAGCGCTTCCTCCTCCACCCAGGTCCCTACCCCACCACCTACACCTGACTATGCCTCATTTTTGGTGTCAAATGAATCCCTAATGGGATATATAATACACAAATAGGCATATAACCTCCCAGTTCAAGACCACATCTGCCGGGACCTTATTCAGATCATGTCTAACCTGAACCTATCATGCTCCCATTTGTAACCCACTTACCAGGCCTACCCAGGAGTTGACTATGCTTCTTATGCATATAGTCAGTTCTACCCTGACCACCACCCTACTACTTCCGTTGTACCACATGTTGCCTCTAACGGTGGACATGTCCCTTCTTCTCAACTTCTTGCTCTTCCTATTGGACCTGATTCCACCTTGCTTGCTGTCTACAATGGGGTTGCTACTCCCAATTTTGAGCAAGCAAATGATTTACATGCATGTGGCATGTCTTGGGCTGAGAAAAATGACAAGTGGATCGATACTCATGCCTTTGGATATCCTACTGATGTGGAGATGGTTGAAGAAGGGGTTGATGATGATGTTGGTGATGGTGATGGTGATGGTGATGGCAATGAAGATCATGATAATGGCTCTTCTGATGGTGATGACGTCGAGGCTACACCTGCTTCCACTAATGCACATTCAAATGGAGACCATGATTACAGTTAGATGATGAAGATGACGATGCCTTTGATATAGATGCCTTAGATATTTAGTTCTTTAGTCTATGGGTGCTTATTTATATATTTTTGTAGACTATTTTGTATTGAACATTTGGGCACCGTATATGAGGCATACTATTTTCATATCTTGTTGTTTTTTTTGGCTTGTAGTTTTCACTTGGAGCAGACATGTCTGGTGTTATAATATAAATAATGTGTACCTTAACTCTTTGGTTGACTATATCTTATGAGTTCTTGGTATGTGCTTTCATATTTTGATTATTACTCTAGATTGCTTGCTCTCACTTATTTGTCCCTATTTGGTGCTTGCTTAGTGGTTGCTTGTGCAGTTTGTTCCTATGGATAAGACATGTGTTTATAGATCTTCTACCCCCTACCTTTTTTATTTAACAAAGGGGGAGAATGAGCTTATCCATATTGGATTATTACTTTTCGATCCGTTTCTAGTCCTTTCTTTGAAATATCATGTGACTTGCAAGAGGACTCAATGGTATGTATGTGCTATGGTTGCTATGGTTATGTTTTTGGAAATACTAACCATACAACTAAAGTTTACTAGAAAGGTAAGTATGAATTGAGGGGGAGCAATTGATATTGTTAATTCATGTATCCCCTTGCAATTCACAAGGTAAAGCTTTAAATTTTCACATCCTTTTCAATATGTTAAGGAATGGTTTGTCATTGTCAAAAAGGTGGAGAATGTTGACCTAAGAGTTATACATTGTCAATATTTTGATTTTGATAATGACTTAACCATTCCATTCATATGTATCTATACATCTATTTAAGATTGATTTGAGGTATTAGGTACATGAAAAGGATAAAATTCAATCAATCCCTATCTTGATCAAGTTCAAGTCAAAATCAATGCAAATGCACTTTCTTGGAAAATGACCTAAAACCCTGAGGACAATTTTTGTGACCATCTGTATTGATATTATAACTTGTAACTAAGATGAGAAAAAATAGAAGCACTTAATTTGAACGTTTAATCACTCTAATGACATTTTCTAAAATTCATCACAGAGTTCCTATTTGGTCGAGTTTCATCTATGATAAACTCGACCCATACCCTTGATGGATTTTGTGAATGTCCAGGTTCAGCCGAGTTTACCTCAAGATAAACTCGAATGACACCCTACACTGGAAAAATAGATTTAAGCGATCAACCAAGTTTCATCTAGGATAAACTTGATTGATTCTTCAAATTTGCTTTGTCACATATTGCAATCGGTCGAGTTACCTTGATTGCACTGTATGGAATGTGCAGAAAAGGTGATTCTAGATGTTGGGGTGTTGCAACATCAAAAATAGATCCATTGCAACATCCAAAATGACTATAATTCATTCCTAAGTGCTTCTAATGGCTAGTGCACATCCCCAACTATGAATAGGGACCCTTGAACTTCATTCCAAGCTTGATCCTTCATGCTATTCAACCTCCTAGCTATAGTTGAGTGCATATTGTCCATAGAGCCCCTTTATCTCTCTTGCTTATCAATGCAAATGTCCATATGAGTGAAGGAGAAGGTGAAACGATTCTCCAAGTTGAAGGAGAAGGTGAAGGTTGAAGTTCCTTGAGAAGAGTGGGTAATTCCTTCCAGGCGGAACACTTGTTGCAAGAAGGGGAGCTCCTTGGTGAAGGTGTCCAACTCCTTGCAAAAGTGGGTAAGCCTAGTAGAGTTAAGTATTTTTTTAAGGTTATTTAATCCCTTATCCTCAAAGGGAAGGCTGCGTATCCTTGGCCCAAAAAGGAAGGTCAAATTGTATATCTTATAATGGAATATAAGTATGCAATGGTTGTGAAATCCTAGAGGTTGACCTCTCTAGGTAGTGGAATGACTTTCTCTTAGTTTGGAGATCAGAACCACTCTGCATAGCTTATTCTTGTGCTTGTTTAAATCTCTCTCATACATGCTATGTATGTTTAGATTGCACTTCAAATTCCCTATTTGTAATAGTTCTTGTTGAAGTAACTTGAAGGACTAATAAATTTGGTTTGAGTGTTTTTATCTCTATTCACCCCCCTCTAGTGCCCTTTCATCCAACATAAGTGTGAAAGATGTGCTAGTCTTTCGAGGACTTGGTCAATAAATGGTCATGTGAAATGATCCTTGTGTGTTGTCGCATTCAATAGTCTATAGTCGACACACATACACCAACCGGTCACTGTGCGAGGGGCCAGTTCTTTTCCATCACCGTCATTTACCACCGCCATCCCTCCTTTCATGGGGACAACATGTATTGGACTTACCCAGTTACTATTGTTAATGGCATAGATGATTCCAACATCATATAACTTGATGACTTCCTTGTGCACCACCTAACACATTTTTTCATTTAATTTCCTTTGACCTTACACACATGGTTTCACATCTTCTTCAAGGTTAATCTAATGCATACAGATAGTCAAGTTGAGACCCTTATGTCATCTATATAGTATCCAAGAAAGGAGTTTTTTTAGAAGATAGTTGTGCATTGGTTATCACTGAATTCTTCTTTTCTTCATCAAGAAATTCATACTTCAAACCCTCAAGAAGTGGTTTGAGCTCTGGCAGAGGGTTTGGTGTGGAAGTGTCTTATGGTTCTTTTTTAATAGAAACATACTTGGTTGTTTCAAAGGATCCTTGAGATTCTAATTCTTTGATAGCTTCTAGGTAAGCTAATATTTCTTCAACTTCATGGTTTTTAATTCCTGAACTAGGATTCATTGATGCTTGCATTAAAGGATCTACAATTGCATTGTGTTCTTCAATTTTTGCATACAACTAACTACAACAGTCAGCAAAGTAGCTTGTCTCCATTGGTGAAGGGACATTCCTCTGATCAAGTACATTTTAGTCAATCATTTTGTTGCCAACTCTTATAGTGATTAGCCCATTTGTGATATCTATTACTGCATAGGCTATGGAAAGAAAAGGTAACCCAAAGATCATTGGACACATAGGATCTTCAACCACATTGATTATGAAAATATCACAAGGGATAAATAAATTTCCAAATCTGATTGGGACGTCTTCTACTACACCAACTGGCTTGGTAAAGGAATTGTTAGACAACTAAATTCTCATGTTGGAATTAACAATATATGTTAGGCCCAACTTGAAGGCCAGGCCATGTGGCATGAGACTTATGATGGTACCCAGATCTGCTAGACCATATAGTATCTCCAATGAGGAAAGGGATAGTGAAAGATCTAGAGTCCTTCTATTTTGTTGGCATGGTGTATTGGCAAAAAGTGGACGCCATTCCTACAAGGCACATTGTTTCTATCTTGCCTCTTTTTCCCTTCTTTGTGATAAGATCTTTTAGGAACTTGGTATATGTAGGCATCTCATCAATGACATCTAGAAGAGGGATGTCTAAGTGGATTTTCTTAGTTGTGTCCAAGAATTTGGTATATCTTTTCTCAAGTTGTGCCTTGATGAAGCGATGAGGAAAAAGTGATTTAGAGGGAATTTTAGGCATTCTAAGGGATGGAATAGGATTAGATGTCCCTCGTGATTTATTCATTATGGAACTTCTCCTTTATTGGTGCTACCTTATGACATCCCCAGATTTTCTAAAACTTAATCTGATGTGTGACGTCCAAATTGAAACCTCACCTCAGCGAGAATTCCAATTTAAACACCCCATACTAGGCTAAAAAGGAGAAAATTAGAGGAACTCATAAGGAAACAATCAGTAACAGATGCACATGAACAATAATAAAAACATACAACACATATTCACCATTCATCATATACTTACAACATGAATTGTTACAACATTTGATATTACACATTGAATAGCAAACTTCTACATATACATGTACTACCACTAAACAACATGATCTTAAGACAATAGGTCCACTTGTACATTAGCTCGCCACACATTTCTCAACTATCCCAGTTCTTCAATATCACATGTCCATAAACCTAAACAAAAGATTACATGTGGTACATGTTAGTGCAATATTTGAGAATATTGTACTGAGTACGCTTATGTGTATTTTATATATACCTCTCAATACCAAGCTTAGCAATAAGATAAAACTAGAACTTAGCAGTAATAAAAAAATATAAGGAAAAGCATGTACTTGCACAAAGATGTTCATTAACAAAAGAGAACACATATTTTAAGCTCATTTTCCATTATATATCCATGCATTGACCGTCGAAGGTTTTGATGCATTCCTTGACTCTCAAGGAGCTCAATATTAAGGCCTTTATGATCTCTTGCCAAAGAGTTAAGTCATATGTACAATGTGACCGATTACTAATGAGTTAAGTCACTTCCAAGCATTGTACTACCAATTAGTTGTTGGGTTTTAGGGGAGGCAGAGATGGCAGCGAAAACAAAAAATTTCTCCCCAAACCCAGAACCCAAAGAGATCTCATCAACATCTATACGGTAGGAAGGATGGTTTGTAGAGGCATACCTTGTCCTGAGGCTTTCTCGGTGATGTTACCTCGTGGCTAGCGTGGTCTTCACCTCTAGTCTTGGATGGCGTCTATGCAGCTCCTGGTCACACCCGGATTGACAGATTGACAACTGTCCTCCGAGCGGTAGAAATCTCCCTCCTCTGTAGTAGTCCACACAGACCACCGGGAACTCCAGTCATCCTATCCTATAGGACACTAGAAGAAGTCATCCCCTTCTGTCGATGTACTAGTCACTGACGTGCTCTCCCACCACCAGTTGTAGTCCTATATTTGTGTTTCCCTCACTTTACCTCCCTAGTCGGGTAGCACTTGCTTGGGCTCTCTCGGTTACCACAACCAGAGAGGACAACTTTACAGAGCAACTGATCCTCTGAGTTGTTCTTGAGAAGCCCTCAGTACCCCTCTATATATAGGAGGGGTTAGGGTCAGGGTCAGGGTTCTCAGCCCCAGGCAATGCGAGACTAAAGCGGGAGTAGAAGGGTCCAAAATTTCCACGAATTGATACACTGTGGCAAGTGAACCAGTTGTTTCACAAACAAACTGATCGTTTGCGGACTGAACCGGTCATTTGGGGAACTGAACCGATTGGTTCATTCATGAACCAGTCGTTTCACTTCCTAGGGCAGTTCCCAATTGACTTTCCTCTTTCCATTTCTAATTAATCCAAAGATCAATACTTGTCCCAATCGAATTGTACAAGTGAAACAAAAATATTTTCTCACCAACCTAAATTTCTCAAACTGGATCGTTTGGTCCAGCTGAACCGATCGGTTCAATACTTGAACCGTTCATCTCACTTGACCATGAGCCGATCGGTTCAATAGTTTGAACCGATCAGTTGGTAGTCTAGGTAGTGTAGAAATTAGTCAATGTAGTTCTCAATCTATCTAACACCCAAATTAGTTAGTCCAACACTTGAACTTGGTGATTCTGAGTCAAGTCAACTGATTGAATGTTTAATTGAACTACTAAACACATTTAGTAAACAATCTAAACATCATTCACAGATAAACTCCTCTTCCATGATAAATCCTATGTGTGTGACCCTACAGGCCCATTTCACATTGGCAGCGAAAGTCCATAACACTTATGACTTCACAAGCAAAGAGTGGTGCCTAGTCACACATCAGTACTACCCAAGTGAAAAGGAAAGTTGGAGAACAACTTTCAATCCTACAATCCGTGACTGGTGTTATGGTGAATGTATAATTCCTTTATCATTGATATCTTGAATGAACGCAAGGCATGGAACAATCATCCTTTCAACATTCATTCACTTCCTTGATCTCAGAGTAGACTGGATGAGATATGTGTGGCATCAATATCACATATTGATTCACATATGCATGTGCATGCCTTTCTCAGTCCTACTCATCAAGTGGCCATGGACATCAAACTCCCTCAGGAGGGACACATCCCATATCTATCACTCACCCTCAAAAGCCCCACGTGTCAAACTCATCCAATCTTCACCTTTATAACAATCTATATTTTAGGACTGCGTTTGATGATGTCAAAGTGTACCCAACAACATGTGTTGAGTGTAGTGGTTTCAGGTCAAAGAATCACACTTACCACCATCACTATGAGAGCTGACTATGACTACCAAGTCATGGTTCCATGTGTCACTCTCACGGTGGGTCTGTACGATACACTTGTTCTCTAACAAGTACCTATGTGCTTGGTTTGATATCACTATATCATGACTAATGAGATTCTGTCATCAACCAACACACAATCTAGTCTTGTGTGTCATTGTTGTTTATCAACCTTCCACAATGACATCCGACTAGGGACATAATAAGAATGTATACTCTTAACATCCGTATGATCTCATCGTTTAGGTCCTTAACCTAAAAGCATACATCATTGAGTTATGTCATTCTCTAGACATTCAATTTGTTCTGTCATTATCTCATAACTGACTAAACCATAATGAATTGGAAGCTTGCCTTTGATGTTTATCAAATCAATCTTAATGTATCCCACCAATCATCCCATGATTGACTCTCAGGGCATACATACCAACAGACTCCCACTTGCACTGTGAGCCAATCACCCTTGAATCATATTCTTAGTGATCTCCAAACATGTCCCACATGTTATTGTGCTTTAGTGCTAATGTAGTGAGTTATGGCAACACCTTGCCTAAGTCGATATTATTGCATGTCTCTCATCTCTTCGTTGTCCATCTTATTTATGAGATGGAGTTTCCGTAATATGTGATCCAATATTCCTTTGCTAACCTCATTGCATGACGAAGCACTCCTTACTTGTCATCAATGACCAGAATATCTATAAGTTCATCTCCATGAACTCCCAGATCCATATAGTATCCACTGTTGGTCTCTAACACATAGATACTCGACATTTCCTTTTAAAATGACTTTATTGGAATGTTTCCATTTTTCAACACACATTCACTTGTATATATCCCATATATATTTTGCGATAAATTTTCTAGTCTTTTCTGGAAGTTCACATCAGTGTAACTCTTTATAGTGAACCCTTCCTTATTTCCATAGAACTAGCACTTATCAAGTTCTCATGGTATTCCAGTAACCCTTACTGGAACTAGACAAACATCCACTCGTCATGCCCCACATACGAGTTATCAGGATGATCATATCATATTGTCATGTCCTACATGCAAGATGATAAATGCATTTTATTCTTGCTATGTCCATACATGCAATATAATGAGATGATTACATACATGATAGATCCATATCTATTCTTAGTGTTTCCATTCTTCATGAGAATTGGACACTTGGCCTTGGGATACTAACTCCATGTAATATGGACAAGATTTCTCCCACTGAATCTATGTATATTGAACCCTTCAGTACAAATTGCCAATGTATGCTCTCTGTTTTCTAGGTCAAGAGGTTTTTGAGAACTATCTCTATAGGTCTCTATTCCTATCACATAGGAAATATCTCTATCTTCCCAAAAGATAATTTCCATAAAGGATTCCTTTCTAGAACATCTCATTCCTCATCAACATGTGGAATGTAAATATGCTCCCACTAAATCACAGATCCCTTCTTTATCTTTGTCATATAAGTCAAACCCTTTGACTATATTATCAAAGTAAAGATCCCAGCTTTGAGTTTCTTGTACTCGATCAATCACATTGATTAGTCCATTGTAACTTAGAGACTTCATTTGCATTAATGGATTCATAAACCTTATAGGTCGTGTCACATACACATCCTTGTCTTATTCCTCATAGGAATTAAGTTTTAGTATCCATATGCCAAATGTCTTAGTCATTAAGTTGCAATCAACAAGCATGATCCTTCTCAAAATGTCATCCATGTGTCTTAACACTTAAGACTCATTCACGCTTATGGATTTTATCCCAATGGGTGCTACCACTAAGGTCATACCTTATGGTTCCCATGGAAGTTATTTAGGATCTTATGGACATAAACCATAACTCAAAATATGGTTCCTCAACATATCTACATTGTTGACTCATCATATGTCCAACTCATCATATAGATTTTTGAGGTGTATCTATAAAGGAATTTGAGAACTCACAACACTTTGTGACTCTTAATATCCTTTATTAGTGTAAGGTATTCTCTATTTAATAAGAATTTAGTTATTTGATAATCATCCTCTAACTCCTTAGAGTACGACTCCCTTTTTTATTTAGACATCACTATGCCTTAATCATGAGTTCTCTATGATACATTATCATAATCACTCATAAGGTTCTCAAACATTTGGTTTAAGTATCTCATTCATTGATCACAACAAGAATTGAGAATACACCATTCAAGCACTACACATTAATGGCATCCTCATAATGCTTCCAGTAAGCATCTCTTTCAGCCTTTGGTGTGGTGGGAGTGAGTTCATCTGGTTCTGGTATAACTAGGACTTAGAGCTTTCGCTCTTCGATTGAAAACACTTCTCAACATCCTAACCAGTCCTGAAATTATTCCCATTTAATTTGTCCATCTTAAGGACCGATCACAAATAAAGTGATTATTGTTGGTGTCCATTTGTACTACAAAAGGAAATATATGCAATTTAGTCCAAAAACTTATTTTTGACTTATTTGATTGATTTGAAAAAGTTTTACGACATAATTAGGACTTTAATTAATTATATCTCCCACTATTTTTGTTCAAATTAATATCCCTCACCATCAATTTGGAATATTGCAGCACAAAACCTTCTAGTGGGTTAAAATCATAAAATCCTCTTAGTCATGAACCAGCTAGGGCTGTCACCCACAACTTAGATCTTCTAGGTAGGCAACTCTTGCCAATTGCATCATATGCAACTCTTGAAAGATGTCATGCACAACTCCTTGCCATGATCACCTCCATGCCTCAAGGTGCTAGATCCTATCTAGGTCACCTTGTTAAGTCTGACCCAAAGCCAACACGATGAATATGCACCCTGCTAGGGAAGACCCACATATCCATCCTTCACGCTTCCATGAGATAGTTGGTGCACCACGCTAGGGCATGCCCACACTTGGTCGATCAAGATTTTCATGTGTGTCGCATTTGGAAGGCATCTCAAACTTAATATTTATTAAGGGATTTGGTTTTAAAGGTACATATACATATCCAATCACCACAATATATAGTATGTATCATATACATGCTATATCCCACAGAAAACATGTGAAATGATAAAAAGCAATGATTATGGCCATCCTAATGTGATTCCTTGGGCCAAGAGGAATCACGGTCATCTAGGTCCACATCACATGCAACCTGTACAAGATGAACTCTATGCTTTTCCGTTCTGGGTTTGATCAACTCATCTCCATGATAGATCGGTTTGCCATCAAGCCGGTCAGTTGGGTGCTGCCAGCCGATCGACTGGCGCCTCTAGCCGATCGGTTCACCATTCGTCATGCACCTTAGGTTGCCACCCACTCATCTCACTCTAGGAGCTGGCCGCCTTGGTCCACCAGCCGATCGTCTCATGCCCAAGATGATCAATCTCGAACCTCTCGGTGTCCACTGTTCTTTGACATAGCTGGAAATAAACTAATCCTATTTACATTTACATTGGGAAACCCCGAGTTACATTCGGGGGGAGGAAAGGTAGAAAAGAATCTTGAGTTATTTCGAGTTACATCAAGAATAGGAGCTAGGGAATCAGTACACAGATTGAGATGCAAGCAACAAAAAACAACCACACATAGATTTAGGGTTTATGGCCACAATCACCATAGAAACCGTTTAAGGGTGATGAAGGGTGATGTGTATTGAATGCATTTATATACCATATCATATATATATATATATATATATATATATATATATATATATATATATATATATATATATATAGGGATTTGTGGATTTATATTGGACATGCATAAAGCCAATTAATTATTTGCATAATATGCAATAAATAAAAGGTGACAAACCAAAAACTGATCATATCGATTATCCTAAAGTATAGAATGTTGATGTGGCTTTAATACCACTGTTGGGTTTTAGGGGAGGCAGAGATGGCAGTGGAAACAAAAATTTTCTCCCCAAACCTAGAACCCAAAGAGATCTCATCAACATCTATACGGTAGGAAGGATGGTTTGTAGAGGCATACCTTGTCCCGAGGCTTGCTCAGCGATGTTACCTTGTGGATAGCATGGTCTTCACCTCTGGTCTTGGATGGCGTCTGTGCAACTCCTGGTCACACTCGAACTGACAGATTGACAGTTGTCCTCCGAGCGGAAGAAATCTCCCTCCTCTGTAGTAGTCTACATGGACCACCAAGAACTCTAGTCATCCTGTCATATAGGACACTAGAAGGATTCGTCCCCTTCTGTCGGCGTACTAGTCACTGACGTGCTCTCCCACCACCAGTTGTCATCCTACAGTTGTCTTTCCCTCGTTGTGCCTCCCTAGTCATGTAGCACTTTCTTGGGCTCTCTCAGTCACCACAACCAGAGAGGACAACTTTGCAAAGCAACTGATGCTCTGATTTGTTCTTGAGAAGCCCCCAATACCCCTCTATATATAGGAGGGTTCAGGGTCAGGGTTCTTAGACCTGGGCAATGCGGGACTAAAGCGGGAGTAGAAGGGTCTGGAATTTCCACGAATGGATACATTGCGGCAAGTGAACTAGTCGTTTCACAAACGAACCGATCAATTGGGGACTAAACCGATCGGTTCATCTCATGAAATCATCATTTGGGGAACTGAACCGGTCATTTCACTTCTCAGGGTAGTTCCTAATTGACTTTCCTCTTTCCATTTCTAACTAATCCAAATATCAATGCTTGTCCCAATCGAATTGTACAAGTGAAATGAAAATATTTTCTCACCAACCTAACTTTCCCAAACTGGCTCATTTGGTCCAGCTGAACTGATCGGTTCAATACTTGAACCGATCATCTCACTTGACCATGAGATGATCGGTTCAATAGTTTGAACCAGTCGGTTGGCAGTCCAAGTTGTGCAGAAATCAGTCAATGTAGTTCTCAATCCATTTGACACCCAAATTAGCTAGTCCTATACTTGAACTTGGTGATTTTGAGTCAAGTCAATTGATTGAATGTTTAATTGAACTACTGAACACATTTAGTAAACAATATAAACATCATTCGTGGATAAACTCCTCTTCTAGGTTAAATCCTATGTGTGTGACCCTACAGGCCCATTTCACATTGGCAGTGAAAGTCCATAACACTAATGACTTCACAAGCAAAGAGTGGTGCCTAGTCACACATCAGTACTACCCAAGTGAAAAGGAAAGTTGGAGAACAGCTTTCAATCCTACAATCTGTGGCTGGTGTTACAGTGAATGTATAACTCCTTTGTCACTGATATCCCGAATGAACTCAAGGCATGGAACAGTCATCCTTTCAACGTTCATTCACTTCCTTGATCTCAGAGAAGACTGGATGAGATATGTGTGACATCAATATCACCAATTGATTCACATATGCATGCACATGCCTTTCTCAATCCTACTCATCAAGTGTCCATGGACATCAAACTCCCTCAGGAGGGACAAATCCCATATCTATCACTCACCCCTCAAAATCCCTATTTGTCAAAGTCACCCAATCATCACCTTTATAACAATCTATATTTAAGGACTACATTTGATGATGTCAAAGTGTACCCAATGACATGTGGGAGTGTAGTGATTTCAATTCAAAGAATCACACTCACCACCATCACTGTGAGAGCTGACTGTGACTACCAAGTCATGGTTCCATGTGTCACTCTCATGGTGGGTCTGTCTGATACACTTGTCCTCTAACAAATACCTATGTGGTTGGTTTGATATCACTATATCATGACTAATGAGATTCTGTCATCAACCAACACACAATCTAGTCTTGTGTGTCATTGTTGTCTATCAACCTTCCACAATGACATCCGACTAGGGATATAACAAGAATGTATACTCTTAACATATGTATGATCTCATCGTTTAGGTCCTTAACCTAAAAGCATACATCATTGAGTAATGTCATTCTCTAGACATTTAATATGTTCTGTCATTATCTCATAACTGACTAAACCAGAATGAATTGGAAGCTTGCCTTTGATGTTTATCAAATCAAATGTATCCCACCAATCATCCCATGATTGGCTCTCAAGGCATTCATACCAACAATAGTTTAGTGCTTTCATATAATGGAAAAAATATATTATGTTTCATGTGTTCATAGCCATAACTACAAAAAATATTATGGACCAATCTTTTATATTATGAACTAGGAGTTTGATCAGTTGTGACGCGCCCTTGCTTTGGGCTGAGTCTACGTGGGTGGATTCAGCCCTAGATCTCTAATCCAATGGTCATCACCCTAGAGGAGAAGAAGCCAAGTGTAACATCCCTGACCTGGGTTATGAGTTAACCCTAGGTGTTTTGCCTAAATATGTAATTAAATCTTTGTGATTAACTCTGAGCATGTAATTAAGTTTCTCAGAAACATATATTTTAGTATTTGCTCCTTTTTATTTAAAGTTGTAGCATTGTTTTGATATACAGGGACCTATGTGCAATTTACCCAGTTAAAAGGGTTAGCTTGCAATTTGCACATGATGAGATGTTCCTCTGATGTTGAGACATCATGAGAATCTTTTTGGCAAAGCATGAGGGATTTCCCAAGCTTGGGCACCAAGGTGCAGCTGTGGAAGCAATCCCAATGCTTGGAACCCTAATTTGGGGTAAAACGCAATTTACCCAAATTAAGGGATGCATTTTGTAAAATATATCATCTAATGTATCTTTTTAGACTCTTGCCATCATTAATAGAAGAAATGATGAGGGAGTCACCTCAATTGAATTATCAAGTTATGAAATATGCCTTGTGATTGAATAATTAGGGTATATGTGCAATAGTTCTTTATGTACGTACCTTATTATTAGATTGCTCTCCTTTACCTTCTTTTTCTAAGACCTTAAGAGAAGGTTTGTCCTTATAAAAAATAGGAAGGGACGAGAAAGTAATGAAGGAAGGACCTAGTTGGAATTATGGGGAAACTTATGGGCCTTTAATGAAACATCACCCAAGTATATGTATACTTCACCTCTCAAGCAAAGGAGCTTTTCCTTCATGCATATCACTGTTTCCTCTTTGCTTGGCCGACTACGGACTGTCTTGGAGCTCAAGGGGAACGACCAAGGGTGCAAGGTAGGTTTGAACCCCTCTTCTTGCCTAATTCCATGGTTAGAACTCGAATTCAAGGTCAACTTCATGGCTAACTCTTGAAACCCTACCTTTCTAGCCATCTCTTTTCGTATTTCCTTGGAGTTTTCACCTTGGCCAACCTGTGGGAACTCAAGGACTCCATTAGAGCTTGGAGCTTGAAAGCTTGGAGCTCAAGAAGCAAGCTTTAGGTGGGTTTTATAACTCTAAACCCATGCTTTACTCTGTACATCTCTTATATGCGGTTAGATGATAGTTCTTCATGTTTCCCTACTTTTCCCTGTTATTTTGCAAGCAACTCCATGGGATATTCGTACTGTTCTTGAGCTAGGAGATGAAGGCGTGATTTCCAAGAAAAATCCACCGCTTTTCACTTTCTTAAACGGTCTCACCAGTTTGCTCTCTCGGTCTCAAGACCACGAGGTGAGCAAACGGTCTCGAGACCGCGACAGGTCAAACGGTCTTCAAGACCGTTTGGCCCCGTTGACCGAGCATGGACCGTATAAGAAATCTGTTGCTAATTATATATGTTAATTACTCTCAAAATTTGGGAGTCTAAATCCAAAGGAATTGGTAGATATGACCTTTTTAAGTAACAACTTTAAATGAATTTATTCCTGATTCTCAAACGGTCTGAAATTGCCTTTTTGGGCAAACGGTCTCAAGACCGTGTAAGGTCGTTGACCAGGCATTGACCGTATGAGATTACTGTTCAAAATAATGTTAATTAACAACCCAACAAGTTTGATGGTCTAATTCCAAACGGGCTAAGCGTTGAAGGGTGAATACTAGGGCTAACCCTAGGTGAAATCAGTACTGAAATTATGGTGACCTAATTAGGGTTTTTAGGGTTGATTGACCTAAACGGTCTCAAGACCGTTTAGGGGTTACCCAAATGGTCTCAAGACCGCGAGGGCAATAAACCATGACTGTTTGGAGGTCTGGGGTCAAGAATAGTGGACCAATTGAAGGTACAATTATACCAAATTACATTGCAATTAAATATTGATATGATCATCAACTCAATAGGTCAGACCTTGATGAATTTGCACTAGAATCCAAAATTGGATGGGCAAACGGTCTCAAGACCGTTTGGAACTCATCCAAACGGTCTCACGACCGAGAGGACAATCACCCAAGACCGTTTGAAGGTCTAGGGTTAAGTAATTTGACCAAATGAGGACCTAATTGCAAATAAGTTATCAATTTAATCAAAATTTTGTTTTGTGGTTCAATCATGGTTCAACCCCTATCAAATCACCTTAGACTTTGATGAAATCTTGGGAAAACGATCTCAAGACCATGTGGGGTCCACCCACATGACCTCAAGACCGTTTGGGCCAAGTTTGGGCCCAATTGGAGCTCAATTGAAGGGTTCAACCTTGTGTTAATGCACATTGTTGAGTGTTGATGGGTGAACATTGATAGACCCTAATTGAATCGATTTCAATCCTAATTGGTCAACAATTGAGGGTCAATTGAATGACCAATTGGTTAAGCATAATCTTAATTGACCCAATCCATAAGTGGTCAACATATCTTTGACCTTTTGAGGGCTTCAACATCGGTTGACATTATCGGTTGTATCATTGAATCTGTTGATGGTCCAAGTGGTTGAGACCATGTGAGCTTGCGGACTCAAGGTCGTGAGGAGGCTCGCGGTCTCAAGGTCGTGAGAGGGCTCGCGGTCTCAAGACCGCGAGGGGCCTCGCGGTCCTGAGGTCAAAGGAGGGCTCGCGGTCTTGACATCAACTTGATCCTCGCGGTCTTGGAGTTTAAGGAGGCTCGCGGTCTTGGAGTTTAAGGAGGCTCGCGGTCTTGGAGTTAGAGGAGGGCTCGCGGTCTTGGAAAGTCAAATTAGCTAAACGGTCAACACTTTCAAATGATCTCAAATTAATTGGAGATTGATGGTTGAAGATCGATCAATGTGATTCAAGGTTGACTTCATTCAATCAATTGATGATATAAATGGTTCAATGTTGCCCTAATCAACCCTAATGACAACCTAGGATATTAAGGGGTTAATTGACTAAGGTTTTGACCAGGATGATGATCAATGGGGTGAATTACCAAAATACCCCTGAAGGGCAAATTAAGTAATACCTTGATCAAATCAAACCCTAATCACATGATGGTGATGTTTTGGGCTATGTTAGCCTATGATGACTTAATCTGACCTGATTTAGAGTGATATTGACATCACCTAACTTTATGATGAGAGAGAAAGTACTTCTAGAGAGAGAAAGTACTTCTAGAGAGAGAAAGTACCCTTTTCAGGTGAAAACTCAATTAAAGCATCTCCAATGCACAGGAATGAGCATAATTAGGGTATGATCCACCTGTGTGAGATCATAGAAACCCTAATTATGATAAATGATGAACCTTTAACTAATCTAAGAGCATCAATGAAGATGTTACTCATATATGATGATGTTATGAGTTCAATTCACCTTAACGTGAATAGTAAACCCTAATTCAAGGGTGATGACATGTAATGTGAATAGTAAACCCTAATTCAAGGGTAATGGCATGCTTTTGAGTATTAAACTCTATTTGATGTGAATTAGAGATTTAACTCTTATGTCAAGAGTAGGAAGTATATTCCTTATTTTTGGTATTACCTTTATCAGTTGTATTAACCATGCAGGTTCTGATATGAAGGTAATCATATCCAGGTATGGATGTTGATGTTATATTCATTAAAGGCATGTTGTTAGCCTTATGAATAAGTGAAGTAATCTGATGCCTTGTCAATGGCATCCTATGCTGATAATGGGATGTGAGAGCCATGAATACCATCAAGGTCATGCCTTAGAGATGACTTGTGATGAGGATAATGAGAAATGATGATTGATATGAGTTAGGCCTGTTACATTTAGTATTCTTCTTTTATAGCTGCTATGCTACTGTTATTGTTTGGAGAACAATGTATGCTGTTAAAGAATATTGAATGTACCTAACTAATTAAGTATAATGTAGAGCCCTGATCATAGATCCATCATTGTCAGAGATTAAGTGATGGTGAAATAGGTTTCCCTCAGGGAACTACTGGAGAACATACTTTTGAGTATGTGGGGTACATGGATGTGTAGAACCTTACATCCTAGTGTAGGAGAGTGATGTAGATGTGTAATCCATCCATCCTTCACTATAATTCCATACCGTATCAGTGGTAGGTAAACATGAAACCTCCTGATGACGAAGAAAGTACAGATATCCGTATCAGTGGTAGGTAAATATGAAACCTCCTGATGACGAAGAGAGTACAGAACGCCACTGTGACTCTAGAATAGCGAAGGACCAGTTTACCCTGGTGAGCTATAGTAGTAGAGACACGAGATGTCTTACAAATGATCCTCTTACTGACTGAGGAAGGTGAAGGTCATGAGAATCCGGCTCTCTTAATGACCTATGTATGATACTGATGTGACTTCTCAGCGATCAGTTGGAGTATGAGTGGTATGCCTCATCTCCACAGGGCATAATGTTGTTTGTAAAACATAATCAACCATGTAGTATAACTTGTTAGAGATGACTTCAAGTTAGTTGATTGATGTTACATTGCAATAGTGTTTATATTCTCCATATCTCCTAAATTGTAGAGATCTTGTTATACCTGCAACTGTTATAGAATACTTTGAAGGCTTTACTGCTTAAGATATTCTTTGATGTTATAATAAAGCTTCTGGCGAAGAGTTATAACTCTCGCTGGGACAATTATGTATAATTGTCTCACCCCGTAGACTTCAACTTTTTAGGTGGACGTCGGAGACGAAGGAACCAGCCTACAGGTGATCAGTCTCAGCAGTAGCAGCACCAAGAGCAGTAGTAATCTCAGGTGGAGATTTAGTCTGCCATGGGGTGTAGTTAGAGTCAGTCATATGTGTCCTCTGTACTCTCAGGTCTTGGAGTCTTTTGTTTAGTGATCTTGAGATTTTGTATCTTGATGTATATAATTACTCAAGAAGTAATTATCCTGAGATGTAAACAGTTTATCTCTCTTTATGAAAGAAGTTTTTATGGATCCAAGTTCTTATCTCGAAAAGTTTTGATTTCCCGTGATTTTTGTCTTCCGCTGATTACCGATTCGCTTCCGCTAAGTTTTAATCGTGTTTATGTCATGGTTTGGAGATCAGAGCCCACGCCAAGGATATGTAATGTGGCATCTCAGTGATCGTCAGATGGAAAGAATGGATGACCACAACATTATCTTTAGTTCTTGTTCACATGATGCTGGAAAGTTGTAGCCACACCATCAAACTACCCCATCCACATTGTTGAATGTGGGCTGAGAGTAAATCATAAACTAGGGTTTGTCTTACTATTCCATGACGGATTGGACAAACCATTACTCATGTTGTGGGAGTGAAAGGAGACCAATAATTCCAATTTAAACACCCCACACTAGGCTAAGAAGGAGTAAATTAGAGGAAGTCATAAGGAAACAATCAGTAGCTCATGCACATGAACATTAATAAAACCATACAACATCAGTAACATCAATCCCAGATAACAAGAAGAGTAAGACAAGAAGTAGTGATGAAAATGTCCTAATGATCTAAGTGAAACCCTAATACATATCATAAATAGTGTTAATGATGATTAGAATATGATGCTAGTATGTGATATTATCTTAATCAGGGGTTGACAAGGATATAGTTGACATCAGGGATATGTGGATTAGGTTTATCTTTCTTGATCAAGGTACGCCATTACCTATTACTTGGACTATTATATAATATGTTTGTGTTATATGTGTAGTAAAATACTTGGCATATGATATTGGATGAAATGATTGTTCTTGCATGGTATGTTTCTTGATTTTCTATAGTTATGGCTATGAACACATCAAACATAATATATCTGTTCCATTATGTGAAAGAACTAAACTCTTTGGTAGTACAGTGCTTGGAAGTGACTTAACTCTTTGGTAGTCAGTCACATTGTACACATGATCTAACTCTTTGGTAGGAGATCATAAAGGCCTTAATCTTGAGCTCCTTGAGAGTCAAGAGAATGCATCAAAACCTTCAACGATAAATGCATGGATATATAATGGAAAATGAGCTTTAAAATATGTGTTCTCTTTTGTTAATGAACATCTTTGTGCAAGTATATGTTTTTCCTTATATTTGTTTATTACTGCCAAGTTATAGTTTTATCTTATTTCCAAGCTTAGTAATGAGAGGTATATATAAAAGACACGTAGGCATACTTAGTACAATATTCTCAAATATTGTGTTGACCTGTACCACATGTAATCTTTTATTTAGGTTTGTGGACATGTGATCTTGAAGAACTGGGATAGTTGAGAGTTGTGTGGCTAGCTGATGTACAGGTGGACCTGTTGTCTTAAGATCATGTTGTTTAGTGGTAGTACATGTATATGTAGAAGTTTGATGTTCAATGTGTAATATCAAATGTTGTAACAATTCATGTTGTAATTATATGTTGAATGGTGAACATGTGTTGTATGGTTTTATTATTGTTCATGTGCATGTGATATTAATTGTTTCCTTATTACTTCCTCTGATTTTCTCCTTCTTAGCCTAGTATGGGGTGTTAAAATTGGAATTCTCATTAAGGTGAGGTTTCAATTTAGACGTCATGCATCAGATTAAGTTTTAAGAAATCTAGGGACATCACATACCTTCTTCAATAAGTATCACTTCTAGTTGTAGCATAGAAGAGGTGATTCCAGAGTGGAGTGTATCCATCTCGGTAGTTTCATTCTTTGGATTTTGTTCGGTACTTGGAGGAAATTGTCTGTTTGGTCACCCAATTGATGCAGTAATGGAGGATAATTATTGATCTATCATCCAGTTGTGTTACTGTAGATCACTTATCTTGGTGTTCACATTTCCCAATTGCATTTGCATGTTTTTCATCAGATTATTTTTTCTCACTGTGCATTCTCCCAATCTTTCAGTTAGGGAATGGAGCTCAATTATGGATCTCTGGTGTTGTTGAAATGAGCTCCCCCTTTGTTTTCCATTGAAGTTTCCTTGTTGTTGTTGAGGTCTATTTTGTTGAGATTTGGGCAGAGTCCCTCCTAACATTGCTTGCCCCCTGCCCATGGCTTGAGATTTTTGATTTTGTCAGAAGGAATTTTCTATAGAAAAAATATTTCCATAAGAAAATCTAGGGTGGTTGGATCACTTGTAATTTACATAAGACACATTTTCTACTGGAATAGTCTGAGTATCTTCTACCTCATGATTGTAAATACAATGATCTATCCCATGATCACCTTTTCTACAAGTAACAAATTCTACTATTGCTTCAGTAAAATGTCTTGAGTTGTCTTCTTTTATGTTCTGAACGTCGCTTGCCATCCTATCAAGTTTGTTATTCATGATTTCGAGTAACTTTGACTCTGAGGAACTATTGATGGATGATACAGGTGTTTGGGAACTTCTATCATAATCTCATCCTTCTTGAAGTGCAGCCATATTTTTTATGATCTCCTTCATGGATTCAACATCATGCTTCATAAAGTCGCTCCCAATTGTTGCACTTAGTGATGTCCTTTCTGTGGTGGTAAGACCTTCATAGATAGTGGTAATAATAAAACCTTCACCATAGTCGTGATGTGGGCAATCTCTTAGATATTCCTGGTATCGTGTACATGCTTCATACAAACTCTTAGAGGGTTTTTGTTTAAAACATGTGATCTTGTTCTTGAACCTTAGAGTCTTCTCAATAGGAAAAAATTATATTCACCAACACTTCAGATAATTGTTTCTAAGATGTGATCCCTTTATGGGAAGGTACCACTATAGATATTTATCTTTCAGAGAGAAATGAAAACCTTTCATGTCGATGACATCTTGAGGGACCACTTTCACCTTGAGGGTGTACAAAGATTTCTAAAAAACATCAATGTGATTATATGGATTCTTTTTTACTAAATCTCCTCCAAAAGTATGGCATTGAATGAGGTTTACAAAATCAGGCTTTAATTCAAAATTTATCATTGGTATGTGAGTTTGGATGATAGGTTTCCTATTTCCATTGACATGAGTAGTGTCCAATGATCCGAGTGAGGGCCTCTTTTTAGGAGCATTTCCAGCAGGTGGCGGTTGTGCGGCCATTGGATCGTCGAAGAAAAGATCTACCTCTAGAAATTCTGCAAGGAACTCTAGTGTTGAAAGGAAGGGATATTTGACTACTTAAAACAAGATACCGAATGGATAAGAGTCCCATACTGGAAACAAAAATGATACTTTTTTTTAATGTAAAAGTGATGCTAATAAACGTATTGCAAAATTTAAAAGCAATGACTAGTGCTAAGTAGACTACAAGTTCTTAGAGGTTACCCAGAAATGACACCAAAAGTTGTTCACTCTTTTTTGTGGGTAAAAAGTATAAAAACTTTTGTCCTAGTCTTAAGATATCACACTTTAAATTTGTACCCGACTATAAGATATATCCTCAACTTAATACGGAGTCTATTGTAGTAGTATGTGGTCGAAAATAGGGACAAGGAGAATAACATAATAAAAATGAATAGTCTTAAATTAGTTTAGTCGAATCAAATAAGTGAATTTGATGTCCCAATTAAGGAACAAATTTATATAATCAAGCAATAAATCTAAGTTATGGAAAACCAAAGAAAATAAGTAAAGATAAATTAAGAAACGATGATAAAAGGACTTGGATTGGGTTTCACCAAACAGACCAACCAGAACCATGTAAAACCTTCACTCCTAATGTATGTATATTCTTAACTTATTTTGAAAACAACCATAAAAGATACCTACTCCTTCCTTCTCTCAAGATCTGGGTAGATTTTTTATCTAAAGGTATCATCTCTCTCTCAAGACAATAACCAAAAGACCAAGAAAAATCATATGCCTTTTGTTATAGAAACCCCTCACTCTTGTGTATTGTTACTAACCTATACTCCAGATCTAATTGAAATCATTCTCTTGAATAATATTCATATCAAATGTTGAAAGATGGTAGATAATCATCAAGTGATGTAGTAAAACTAGAGTATATAAACAAAACTTGTAAGAACATATTCCATAAAATAAATGAATGAACAATTACATGGTTGGGAGGGCCTGGAAGCTACTCCCAACCCATGTTATGGAGTTTAACCACTCATTGCACAGAAAGGAAATAGATTACAACTTGAATAAGTCATGATAAAGAAAATAAGGGAAATAGGTCCATGCAAGGGCAGATCGAGTGATTATCTACCAGCCTTTTGGCTTGATCAAACAAGAGGTCAATGGCTAGCTGTCGATAGCCAGTGGTCGATGGCTCTTCTCCTTCTTTTGATCTAGGCTCTGTATAAGAAGGTCTGTCAATCTATCGATTGAAGTGGGTTGAGGCACTAAGAAAGAGATTGCCATCCATCTAGGTTGATAGATCCAGACTAGTCAATGGATCTTGTTCTTGGGTTCTGAACTTGGCGGCGGCCTTTTGTCTTGTTGATTCCGTGAATCCAAGATTGCCTTGAAGTGACACCTTTGGGGTCTATTTATAGGATTTTACTTGTGCCTTGTTGATCTATGATTGGTCCAAATGGCGTGGATGCTTCATCTTCCTACTTCTGACGATGAGAGTAGATGAGCTCAAAGCTCGGTAAGGCATCATCGGTCTTTGAGGGTGTCGATATTTGTGGTATTGATAGGAAATCTAACGACATGCTGGTCAATATCTGTTCTCTTGATGAAAGCATCGAGGTCTGCTTCATCGACAGGGTCATTGATGGTTTTGTTCGATGGCTTGGAAATGATGGGGATTTATTGACATAAATGTTGATGAGCTGAATTGTCCACGAGAGCTTGTTTGGGTATTATCCATGCTTCCTCAATAAGTTTTTCGACCCTCCTACTTGACATGTTGGATCTTGATGGGGTTGTCGATGAGTGTTCAACAAGTTATTATCAATTCTTTTGAGGAAAAGTTGAACTATCGATCCATTTGGTCGATGGTCAAAAGGAATTTGTCGAGCTTTGAGTGATTAATTTAGAGTGTCGATGGTTACCCATCAATCTTGCTATTTTTGCATTGAATTCCTTCAAATATCAACAAAACTTAACTAAAATTTGGTATTTGATAAACTAGGAGTAAAATGATCAAATAAACATCTAAACATTAATTTTTAATGATTTTAACTATGAAAAATACTTTTAAAAGCGAATCAAAACTAATGTTATCACTCTCACTAATTCTTCCATACCCTTTGCATGTAATAGGGGAGTACCACCAAATAAGAAAAGGTGACAATGTGCACAACAAGGAAAAAAAGTGCTATATATATATATATATATATATATATATATATATATATATATATATATATATATATATATATATATATATATTAATAAAATGCAATCTCGAGTTGGATAGAGGGACATTCATAATGCTTCTTCCGTACCCCCATTCACTCAAATTTCAACCCAGTGGCACTTCACATATCCCAAAATACCATTTTTAGCTAATGCTTTTCTTATGCATATCTCATAGGAGTATGCGAGATCGTATGAACTTTAGGAATTTCATGCCTTGCTTTAATTTTGGGTATTTTACATGGATGCAAGTATTATAATGTGAAATCAGGAATGAGGATTGTGGAAGTTAGATTTTTTGATTTCAAGAAATCCGTTTGATTGGCCATGGTTGGTGGTAGGGAAAAAGATGATAATGAAGAGGATGATAGATTGGTAGCATAATGTAGCACTCTTTTTATTATTCTATGTTACTCAAGGATGAGAAACATTTAAATTTGACATAATTTTGTTAATGCATTTCATCTCATTTTAGTTGGACATTTATTGTATATTCTTTTATTTTCATATACCTATTTCTGTAGTTTCACATGGATTAGATCAATTTGCTTTTGTTCCTATTATTTGGGGGTTTCATATGAAATCCTTACTCTTATATGGGAATAGATACCAAGACTAATCCAAGGTCTTTCTCGCCATGTCCTGGATCCATTTCCCCCATCTGTGACCATTGGGAAGTGACCCGAGGCCAAATCAAATAATATTGGTGCATTTTGAGAGCCCAATTGGGCGACTGGATTCGCTATGTAGATGACTAGGCTAAAGAAAAAAGAAGGAAATATCAAAGTAAACTAGTCACCAAACTCACTTCATGAGTAGATTGACTGATTATAAACACAAAACCCACAGGAAGACCAAAAACATTGACCTCTTTCTAGTCACCCGACTCACATGTGAGTCCCCCTATTGTCTAGAAGAAGTGCTGCCTCAAGTCAAGGCTAATCTCCCGATTGGAAAACCAGTCGATCGAACCAAGTTTCTTCAGAGATGGTTATCAAAAAACTAGTTGTCCAATTTGCTCTGCACGTCAATTGATTAAGATCTTCCACCTGCGGTCTTGTAGTGTCAAACACCTTCTCGACCTGATACCCAAGTCGACCGTCTGGAGTCATTCTAGGTAAAGGATTAGTGGCCAGTCGCCCAATTGGTGCAACCCTGAGAGATGCAAATATATTCTCACTGAGATAATGATTGAGTAATTTTATGGACCCTAACACTCTTATAAAAGGAATTTCAAATGGATTGACAAGGGAACACTCTCCAGACCTGGAATATAAATTTTATAAGTGTAAGAACAAAGAGGAAGTGAAGAACAATTCCCTCCTTCTGGAGTTTTCCATTATGTTGGGATGTGAAAGTTGGTGACTTGCTCGCCAAAGACCATGGATGCGACTCTCGTCGCCTTCTGTGACATGGCTTCTTCTTCTTCTTTCTTTCTCCTTTTTCTTGTGTTTACTCTTGTACAATGAGTGAGTATTTTCCCTCACAGGGGCACAAGGATCGGCCCCGTTGTCTTTACACTATACTACGCATTATTAATTTCCAATTCTATGATTATTGTCATTTATTTATTGCATGCCTTGTGGATCAATCACCCTATATGCATGTTTATTATGATCCTATATGTAGAGACAATGAAATCTAGGATTAGAATATAAAATGGTAAATGCTTAACCCCAGATGTAATCATTAAAAGGTGTTCTCCATAGCTATGTGTTGGTGAACTATAGCTACAGAGACCTTCATTATTTAGGGAAACCAATCCTCTAAACTCCATACTTTGAAAGAATACAAAACTTATTGCTCCCACTCTAAGTAGCAATAGTGATAAGAAATGTAATGTGTAGCATAAAGTACATAGGTAGAGATTACAAAATCCACTCTACCCCAATGTTTGAATATTAATTCAAGTACCATAGTTATTGCCTTTTTAATTTCCTTATAGTTTTGTTTAACAAAAATGAATCAACCAATCATTCTAAAAATTGATCTCAATTAAATTGGATTTGATCAAAAATCTAAACAGTGTAGTCTCTAGGGTTCGATCCTAACACTATACTACAATAAGTCTGTCTACTTGAGGGTGGCTAATATTTTATTTAGTTTAGGTAAAAAGGAATCATTCCTAGATGAATTTTTGGTGGCACTAATATAGTTGGTAGCACTGATGCCTCTAATTTTTTTTCTAATCAAAAGTACATCGGTACCACCAGCAAGGTTGTCGGTGGCACTGAGTTATTTCAATGATTTTGGGGTGCCCTCTTACTGGCATCGAGATAATACTTGGTGCTCTCTCTTTTCTATAGACTTTCGCATTTTTGATGCACGTCAGTGGTACGTAGATGCATCTCGGCGGTTGCAACATGCTAGATAGATATTTCATCAGTTTAAGATATACAATTCTAATTTTTTGCAAAAAGCATGTAAATATGCTAAGTTGACTCAAACGAGTCTCAAAATATAGTTTTTCATAATATGAGTGAAAAAATCATATCTTAGAGAATTAATATATTGAAAAAACTCATAAAATAGTCTGCAATAATGAAAAACTTTTGTGCATCAAAATCCCATAAGCCAAAAGATTGCTCACCCTTAAGAAACACTACGCTTGGATTTTTCTAGAAAGTAAGCAAGAAGACATCAATAATAATCTGACTGTCCTAACCACCCTCTACTAGTCGACACCAAACTAGTCATGCCCAACCATAAAGCAAGTAGATACTCTAAAGCGGTCAATCATTCTTGCAACAAAAAAAATGTTGATAATAGGATAAGTGAAAACAAATTAGATAAAGTAGAATAATATCATGGCTAGTAGAAAACACACTTGGCTTATTAAATGATCTCTCTATCTACATTGCTCTGGAAAAAAAATCAATCTAAAATAGTTGTAGATCCTAAAATATGAATCAGAGGGGGGAAATCATGGTAGTAGCCTACGAAATTGAGCATTGGATTGATGGAACGGTTGGCATGAAATAAGAATTACAATACAATCCAAATCAAACTGAAAACAAAATAAATGATGCACATAAACGATGGCGAAATGAAACTTTTATGCCTTCTAACCCTAACTTTTTTTAGTGGAATGATTCATGCATTGAATGCCTCATCCTAATGTGGATACTTAGGTAGATGGTTTATGTCACAATTAAATTCCACATTCTTTTACTTATTGATTTAGATAATTATATAAATATGAATCAATCTTTTTTCTCCTTTTTCTATTTTTTTCCTTTTCTTATTTTCTTATTTTCATTTTTTTCAAGTGCCCACTTTTAGCAAAATAATTGATAATTTTAGGACCTTCACTTTCTTAATAAGGTGGCGTGAGGATATAGATTTCTTCTTAACTTATGGAATAATAATTACAATTATGACAATACCTTACTATGATGCAATGCAATACACAATCTACATGAAATCTGTTATGCAAATCTAGTTTTTATGCAAGAGGATATGCAAAAAAACTAAGCAACTATTTTTTATTTTTCTAATGACAAAGATGACATGTTTGAATTCTATCAAGATATTTCATTCAATCATAAGAAAATAACTTGGATCGTCTTATTCTTCCTCTAGTGGGTTGAATGTCATGAGGGTAGATGAGATCATATCACTAAGAGGCATTTCATTCCCAATCATGATATGTACCTCTGTAGTTAACTTCTTAAAATAGTTAACCTTAAAGTCTATTATGAAATATACATGAATGTTCACACTACTTCTTGGTTGGTTTGGACTTGTACAATGTTATCATGAGACAAACCATAGGGTTAGGTTAGGTAATTTCTCCCATTAGCCACAAATTCAAGGTGAGAGATCCAAACAATTACACAAGTTTGTGCACTTTTAGACTAGCAAGAATCGCTTATAGGGAAAAGCATGACATCACTATTTAATTCAAATTTTAGATTTAATACCATGCCACCAAAGGTGGCTAAAAAAACTAAATTATCCACAATTGCACTAGATAGGAGAGGATCCTAAAAAATTTAAAACTATGTTTTCTAAAATAAAAAGTAATGAAAATAAATGATAACAAGTAATTATGCAAGAGATAAGATAGGTGCACCGTTCTATTTACCCCCCTCCCTAAGCTTGTATTTGATATCATCACCAATGTCAAAAACAAAAGAAGATAAATGGAACACATTGTACAAATGTTTGATCCAATTTTTTTTAGGGGGGGGGGGAATTGGACAGGTGGGATCCACATGAAAACACACACTCCAATGAGTACTCAGACTTGGTGAAGAATTTGTATTGAAGCACTTTAACTCATTTACTATCATTAATATGAGGAATCTAGGTGATATTTCAATGAATCCCCTCCTCAAACTCTCCCTCCTTTTATTGTGTTGTTGATAAAACAATCTATGTCAATGCCATCAAGATGAAGAAATTGATACCTACATGAATCCCAATAATTTCTCTCAGTGCTTTCTAGCTATGTATACCATATTTGTGTATCTTGATGTCAGTGTCACCCATTAGCTTGTAGGTGGTACCTATATGACTACATTGTTTACTATAAAATTTTGCATGTTGGGTCGGAGCTACAAATGTGACCAATCGTACTGTTGATTTTCACCTTCAGACTTGGTGCTACCAACAAGGCTATTAGTTCCAATGAGATAACACTTTATCTTGTTGTGTTCTTTGGCGTTAAAAATACTAGTAAAAAGTTGATGGTATTGACCATGAGTCAGTGTCACCAAGTCTGTGAAACACATTCCTTTTAATAAATAGATACAAAATTCAGTACCAACAACTTCAAGTTGGTAGCATCAACTCTTTGTGATTCCTACACACTTAACACACAAATCTTTGTTCTATAGAATCACCCTCAACTATAAGATGATCTTGTGTGGATCCACATTTGTATTGAGGTATATAAAGCTTCTCGGGGGTCTGGTCCCCTAAGGTTGAACTGAAACCTCCATTACTATAATAATTTCCTATTTGGATGTGTCATACAACACGGGTTCTCCTCTTGAATTGTAGAGTATGATAGGGGGCAAAGGAATCATAAGGTGCATCTCTTTATAAACAATATGTGACTAGAATTTCTTTGCTGCTCCTCAACATTGCTACATTGGTTGGCGCACTCACCGCACATGATTTGTAGTTGTACTTGTTCCCAGTGGTATTCAAAATAAGCTATTGAGAAAAGGAATATGTGTCACATAAACACACTGAGTTCATGGAATGTATGGATCTAAGGTTTTGCACAATAGAAAAAGTCTTCACACTGTAGATAGTATATTATGGATGCGCCTTCCTCACTGTAAATGTAAATGGTTTTTGCTTACTAATAATTGTGTGAGACATTATTGTTTCATGGGAAACTTGTATTGATAGGATTTTTTCAGATTTTCTATGTGACTAGTTAGATGGGATATTTTCTCTCTATGCTTCTTATTTTAGACCATTGATTTCGCTTTTGCATGTGTAATTGATCTAATTAAGTCTAATTGTAGTTATGAATCTCCCATACATATCCTAAAATCTATCAAGCCATCTTGGCCCTATTTTCGATTGGTTTGGTCAAGAATTGTGTTGTAATTTTTGTTTTGAAGGTGGTTTCACTTGTAATGGATCTTGTTGGAAGTTGTTGGGACCTTTCCAAGAAAATTTTCAATAGATGAATGATCGGTATTGATCATTCCTCCAGTTGTTGGGTTGCTTCATATACATGCACTATTCCTGGTCATCTTTAGATTAGATAGAGTATATTTCTTCCAACCTTTTATTAAGATGACTATCCTATGAATTGATCTCTTTTACCTCGTGGTCTTCCATGACACTCTTTACTGAACTTGGATTTTCATGCTCCTACCCCATGATTGATACTTTGACATATTCTTTAATATTTTGTGGCATTTCTTGGCCCTATAATTCAAGAAGAATCCTTCCCATGTGCTATCAAGTATGGTACTATCTCCTTTGTGTATACCATAGTAAAATATTTTAGCTCGGTAAAAGAGATCAATGGCAGTGTGGAGGGCCTTCCTAATCATTTATTGGTAGCATTCCCATGCATCTGAATATGATTCATCATATTGTTTCTTGAAGTTATGAATCTTTCTCACGAGTTGTGTACTCTTTAGTAGAGGAAAGTAGTTCTTAAAATGTGTCTATCATAAGATCCCACATCTCATCATATTCTATCTCCAAACCTTAGAACCACATCCTAACCATGTCCATAAGAGGGAATGGAACTTGATTTCAAACAAATTAGTGTTGGGGCCATGCTATCAATTTTCAAAGTATCATAGCTTTCCATAAAGTTTTTGATGTGTTGGATCAGATATTCATTGGTGGGTTCATGGAATGCCTGAGATTCACTAAACACACCAAGCTTGGATCAATCTCATAGCTACCTACATTCACAACAAGTCATTTAATCAGACTCAACTGTGTAGTGATAGAGGATGTCTTAGTTATCTCCCAAATTGTCTATTTCTACTCTTCCCTTTCACGATCATCATCATCATCACCGTGATTAGATATTTTTGGTTCTTCTTGTTCAACTTTTGGTTCTTCTGGGTCAATCATTGGTTCCTCTTGATTCTCTAGTTGCACTATTTGCACTAGCATTGATGATGGTGATGATGAGTCCAGATCTCTGTACTCGGTGGAATGAGTGCATACCATAAAATAGTTCATGAAAACAAAAAAATGTGAATATCAAAAGGTACTAAAATATCAAAACAAATAATTTGCAATTAAGAATTGATTAACAAAAATAAAAATAAAATAAGAAATTGTATCATAGAGTTTGTCAATTCCTTGACGACAACATCAAAAACTTGACACACATTTATAGTGAATGTAAAGTGCAAGTGTATGTGTCAAACTAATTCTGGAATTTGAGTTCCAAGGTGTCAAACTCATTGAAAAAGGAGGCTAGAAACTAATACTAACTATTACTGAATCAACTTGACTGATGGAAAGAATTGAGCTGATTAATTACAAATTTAATAATTAAAATTAACGAAACTTTTATGAAAAAGGTTGGGAAATTAGAGAGAAGGATACTCTAGAATGATCAGTTTCACCATGATGTAATTTAAATCCATCCAAAAAAACAAACAATCATTTATTTAAATAAGTAGAGAATAAAGTTTTCATCACCTAGTTTCACATTATAATACACATTTTAATCTAGGCAAAACCCCACTTTCGTAGTGTTCAACTAAAAGACTGTTTTATTAATAATCTCTCTTTTGATATTAAACGTCACAATTGTTATCCTATAGTTGTAGTGTGCTATTAAATATGTTATTGATAATCTTTCCAAATCTAAACCCTCTTTTGAAGTAAAAAAAATTTGAAGTATGAAAGAGGTAATCAGTCATGAACATGGAACAAAAAATCATAATATAATCAAAGTTTCAATCAATTAAGTTTTTTTTCTAGATTATAGAATAAAAAAACCTTTATTTGATGTGTTTAAAAAAATATAGTGCACTCTCAGCACAACATAAAGAATAAGCATATATACTAATATCCCCCTCAATCTGGAGCATACATGTTCTTGTCCATCAATGTAGAAAATCAAGTCTTGCAAAGTATCTCATTGAATATGTCAGCAACCTAGTTTTTAGTCAGGAGATAAGGAGTGCATATGTGTCCAGAGAAAATAGATTTGTAAACAAAGTGGCAATCCACCTTCATATTCTTAGTGCCCCCATGAAAGGTGGGATTACTAACAATTAAAATGAAGGATTTATTGTTGTAGTGCACTAGAATAGGATTAGAATAAAAAATATCAAATTCCATGAGAAGGCCTTGGACCCACATTGAATCACAAGTAGTATGAGTCATAACTTTGTTTTAGCTTCAATAAGACAAAGAAACCATAGTCTACTTCTTATTATGCCATTGAACTAGGTTTCCTCCAACAAAAGTATAGTAACTAGAGGTTGATTTCTTATCATATCTACTACTAACATAATTAGAGTCAGAATATCTAGTGAGTTTGTAGTTCCCATGTTTATGATACATTAATCCTTTCCCTATGGAACTTTTGAAATATTTTCAGGATATGAAAGACAACATCTCAATGACATTGTCGAGTTCATCTAGATACCTATTGACAACTCCAACAACAGTAGTAATATCAGCTCTAGTCACAGTGAGATAGATAAGTTTACCAACCAGTCATCTGTATTGGTAGTTATTAGGATAGGGAGATGAATATTCATCATCCCAAATAGTATTGGGATCTAGAGGGGTGCTAGCTAGTTTAGTACCAATCTTTCCCATTTTCATCAATAGATCTAGAACATGTTTTTTATGTGAAAGATAGACACCAAAGGAAGATCTAGAAACTTCAATTACCAAAGATTCTGGCTCAATTTTCATGCTCATGGACTTTGTTTTAGGCCATAGATTGCCTTCTCGACTCTGTTAACATTGGAACAATCCCCCTGAGTTATAAAACCTAGATGTTGCTCCATGTAGACTTTCTCATGTACGTCACCACATAGGAAGGCATTTTTAACATCAAGTAGAAAAAGAGGCCAATCATGGTTCAAAGCAACAGATATAAGCACTCGTATTGGACTAAGTCTGGAAACAAGGGGAAAATTTCAAAGTAGTCAACCCCATAGGTTTGAGTATAAGCTTTTGCTACCAAACGAGCCTTTAGTCATTCAGTCAACCCATTTGAATGATATTTAATAGTAAAAACCTAACAACAACCAACAATGGATAGTTTTCAGGACGATCAATGAGATCCCAAGTCGTGAACGGTAACTATTTCAGTTTCCATAGCTTGATGCCAGACATGATGCTTAAGAGTTTGTGTAGCAGTCTTTGGTATAGACACAACAGTGAGAGAAATAGTAAAACAAGCAAAGCTAGCTCCAAGATTAGTGGTACATAGAAATTACTAAGTGGAAGACGAGTGTAGGAACAAACACCTTTCCTTTGACTAGTAGGAAGATATAGGTCAGGGATTACCTAAGAGGTGTTGTGATTTTCCAAAGAGGGAGGAATTGGTTGTTCAGAGCCAGAGGGGGATTGTAACCTTGGGTCTTCTTGTGTGCACCTTTAAAGGAGGAGGAAGATATTTAGTTACTTTAGTGTGATCTCTTTCTACCACATCAAGAAGAGGATTAGGATCCAAAAAAATCACTTGATAAAGAAGACCCCTTTCTAGAGTAGTAGGGCATGTGTTCAAAAAAGACAACATACACACTAACAACCATTGTCGTTGGATAGGATCCTAACACTAATATCCTTTTTGAGTTCTTGAATATTCGAGAAACACACATTTAGTAGAACGGGGTGGTCAAGTTCAGATTTCCCAAGCCGGAGATTCTTAAAAAAAAGTATTGCCAAATATGCGAGGAGGTAGAGAAAACAAAGGTGCATCAGGATATAGACAAGAGAAAGGTGCTCGATTATCCAACAAAAAGGAATGCATATGGTTAACCAAGTATCACACAATAGATACAACTTCATGCAAGAAAAGTTTAGGAACATGATAGCGAAGGAAACTGGGGCCTACTACTTCAAGAAGATGGCAATTTTTCCTCTCTACAAAATATTTGGTTGTGGTGTATAAGAATGGGAAGTTTGATGAATGGTACCCCGAGTAGTGAAAAAAGATTCACTGATTATTGAATAAATTCTAAGGTAATATCAGTTCACATGATTTTAATAGTAGTACTGAATTGGGTTTGGATCTCAGTAAAAAAGGTGGTAATAAAGTTGAAAATATTACTACAATCCTGTAAGAGAAATAACCAAGTTTCCATAGAATAGTCATCAATAAAAATCATAAAAGTAGCAAAATCTAGACAATCTAGTAATAGAATAGGGTCCCCAGATATTGACATGAACAATATCAAAAAGATTTTTAGAACGAATTTCCTTCTACTTTGAAAAAAATAGTGCAAGTTTGTTTTCCAAATTGGAAAGATTCATATAAAAAATATTTATTAGAAATATTAGGAAATAGTCAACATAGTTTTGCATTAGAAGGATGTCCCAGACGGTAGTTCCATTGCAGGTCAATCATCTAAGAAGATAGCAGAGAAACAACAGATTACAACACAACCAAGTAGTAAAGTCCATCAGGTCCTTCATGACCAAAACCAATCCTTGACCTCATTCAAAGATCCTAAAACACACAACCCTCATGATCAAAAGTGATTGAGCACCAAAGGCTCTTCACAATTTTATGACATTTAATAGATTAAGTGGAAATCTTGGAACATATAAGACATATTTTAATAGAAGATTTTTAGGTAAAGATATAGTCCCAATTCCATGTACTACAGACTAAGTCCCATCAACTACTGTTACAAGAGGGAATCAATTTGATTCTGACAAGGCATTAAAAAGTTTAGAAAAACCTATGTGCGGACGCTCTCGAGTCGATGACACATTTATTTTTACCATTAGCACAAGGAGATTCAATTAAAGCATAAGGACCTTGGTCATGAGTAGGCATTTGTGAGGATAGATGAGCTAGAAGGAGTGTTTCAAACTCTGAGCAAATCCACTCAACTGTGGGCTGACTAGAACTGGAGGCAGTAGTAGTCAAATCTTCATAAGCATCCGAGGAGACATGTTAGCCCAATAAGTTTTATCATGCTTTTTCCAGCAGCGATCCTCATTGTGGTTTGTGCACCCACAGAAGGTGCATTAGAAGTGATCAGTAGGAAGTTGATGTTCTCCACATCTAGGACCAATAAGGAGGACCACATCCATGAGTCACAGAAGCACGACCACCATGAATACGACTACAACCTAAGTCTATGAACTTGACTAGAGTCATGGGAGTGGATAGAAAGAACCAAGTGATAAGAAGAAGTTCTAAATAGTGAAGACATGGAAGTATGGACTTGCAAATCTTAGTCCAAGCATCATTCTCATGCCCTTGATGCTAGCTCAGAGGCTTGGACTCACTGACATGATGAAAATAGGGACAATGATCCAGTTAGCCGATCATACTTTTACAAAAAAATGGGTGTTGTAGAAGACATCCCAATCTGAGTAGGATGATTATTAATACATTGTGATATTGTTGTGATTGACACTATCAAGGACCCAGTGTCGTATGATTTTTGGGAGACCTTTCCTTTCAATTAGGAGAGCTCTAGTTGATGTAGAAGTAGGAATCATTATTCTTCAAGTAGGTAATGATCACATAGACTTTCACGTCCAAGATGACATGATGGCACCCTCTCTATTCGAGTCGATCTACTTCATGTATAGATACAACCAGTTCTCTAGAGAGGTACATGAATAACAAGCTATTGTTGATCCACTGATGAGGGCCCTCAACAATCTTGACCCATCATCAAAAATCCAAAACTCATAGAGATCCATGACTATATGAACCAACTAGAGGAGGAATACAATAGTGATGAGGAGGAAATCATAGAAAATACAAAGTATGCTTCACTGGAACAAACAAAAGAAGAAAAAGAGGCATCCTGGACCAAGCCAGAATCAAAGAAATTATCAAAAAGTTTGAAAAACGAATTTCTTGATGACGAGGAAAGAAATCCCATGATCATAAATTCTTCCCTGATAGAGGATTAAGGGGAGAAGTTGTTACATTATCTTAAACAACACAAAAAGGCGACAGGGTACTCAGTAGGCGAAATCAAAGTTTTGAGCCCAACTCTATGCATGCACCATATAAACTTAGAGGAATGGGCAAAGCCTCTAGTTCAACCACAACAAAATCTGAGCCAACTGTTGAAGAATGTAGTGAAACAGGAAGTAATAAAGTTGACAGATGTATGGATCATATATCCTATTAGTGATAGTAATTGGGTTAGCCCAATTCATGTCATACCCATAAAGGGAGGAATCACAATCCTTAAGGGGAAGAATGGGGATCAAATGATACCCTAAATGGTAACAAGATGGAGAATGTGAATAGAATATAGGAAACTAAATGCTTCCACAAGGAGAGAGTAATTCCCATTATCATTTATTGATCAAGTTCTGGAACACTAGGCACGCCATGCATAATTCTATTTTTTGGACGAATACTCAGGGTTTTAGAAAGTCCCCATTCACACAGACAATCAAGATAAGACAAAATTTACTTACATTTATGGCACATATGCTTTCAGGAGAATGCCATGTGGACTCTGCAACGCACCTACAACTTTTCAAAGGTGCACGGTCTCTGTCTTTTCAAATTTCCTCGAGGCTATCATGGAAGTGTTCATGGATGATTTCTCTATCTATGGAGATGATTTTGATACTTGTCTAAAGAACCTATCTAGAGTATTGGAATGATGCAAAGAAAAACAATTGGTTATGAACTGGAAAAAATGCCACTTCACGGTACAAGAGGGCATTGTGTCAGGACACATGATTTCTAAAAAGGAATTGAAGTAGACCTCACAAATATAGAGGTGGTGTCTAAGCTCCCGCCTCCTAAATTTGTGACCAGAGTGAGAAGTTTATTGGCACATGTCGGGTACTACATATGATTCATTAAGGATTTATCAAAGATTGCTAAGCCCCTATCCAACCTTCTAGTAAAGGATGTTGAGTTCAACTTTATTGAAAAATTCCTCAAAGCCCTCAATAATCTAAAGAGTGTGTTGACAACAGCCCCGATGTTGCAAGCACCTAATTGGGAACTAACTTTTGAGATAACGTGTGATGCTAATGATTATTCTATCATAGTGGTACTTGGGAAAAGGAAGGATAAGAAACACCATGTAATCTATTACTCAAGTCAAATACTAGACAAAGCCCAGATAAATTACACTACAACAGAGAAGGAAATGCTTGCTATAGTGTTTGCTTTTGATAAATTCATATCATATATAATAGGATCGAAGGTCAAAGTGTACACGTACCATGGGGCCATTAAGTATTTGATGTAGAAGAAAAACACCAACCCCAAACTATTAGGGTGGGCTTTGCTGCTACAAGAGTTCGACCATGAGATCATTGATAAGAAAGGAATAGAAAATGTGGTTGTCGACCACCTGTCAAGCATTGCAGTCACAAAAGAGAACCATTGTCGATTATTGATAATTATGCAGATGAATATCTGATAATGGCCAAGTCAGTTGAACCTAACCTACCTTGGTTTTCTTACATTTATAACTACTTAGCATGCCAACAGTTACTTCCTGATATAACATACAACCATAAGAAGAAGTTATTTTCATATTTGAAGAACTACTATTGGGGTGACCTACTTCTATTTAAGAAATGAGCTGACAGACTATACTAGAGATGCATACCAGAAGAAGAAGCCCTTCAGATTCTATGAGAATGGCATTCTTCATCTTGTGGAGGATATTTGAGAGGGGAAAGGAAGGTAGAAAAAGTCCTAAAGTCAGGATTTTACTGGCCCACCCTATTTATGGATGCTCACGCATATGTTAAAGCATGTAATGAATTTCAACGAATAAGAAATGTTCCCAAAAGCAATGAAATGCCCATGTATGACTAGATTGGAGTGGAAATCTTTGATGTTTGAGGAACTAAATATATGGGACCATTCCCATCCTCTAAGGGAAATCGATATATTCTTGTCAGTGTTGATTATGTCTCCAAATGGGTAGAGGTAGTTGCAACCTCTACATGTGATTCCAAGGCAGTGATTAAGCTATTCGAGAAAACCATTTTTCCCAGATTCAGTGTCCCACACACCATCATAAGTGGCAGGGGATCCCACTTTGGAGAGATATAGTTTGAGTCTTTGTTGAAGAAATACAAAGTAAGGTGGAGGTGGAAACACCTTACCATCCTCAAACATCAAGACATGTCAAAGTATCAAATCATCAGATCAAGCAGATTTTGGAAAAAATGGTCAGTCGGACTCAGAAGGATTGGTCTATAAAGCTTGATGATGCTTTATGGTCTATAAAATGCTTATAAGACTCCAGTAGGGATTAATCCCTATGGCTTATCTATGAGAAGTCATGTCATATGCCATTGGAGCTAGAGCATAAGGCATTTTAGGCCATCAAGTTTATGAATATGGACCTAAACCAAGTAGGTAAGAAGAGATTTCTACAGCTACAAGAGATAGATGATCTAAGGCTACATGCCTATGAAAATGTCTGCATCTACAAGCATAGAACCAAGGTGTGGCATGATGCCCACCTAAAGAGAAAATATGTCTCTGAGGGGGACAAGGTTCTCTTGTTCAACTCTAGCATCAAATCATTCCTAGGAAACTTCAAGACAAGTTGGTCTGGCCCCTTTACAGTGGCTAAGATATGCCCATCAGGAATGGTGGAAATCAATAGTAAAAAGAATTAGAACAATCAAAGTGAATGATCACATGGTGAACGGATACTATGAGGATGAATCCTCCATAAGGAGATCAAAATTCAAATTGGAAGAACCTCGGTCTGCACCACCAAAGGAAATTTGAAGAGATAAGTAAGAAAGTCAAGCTAAGGAGTATAAATTATCATTTCTTAGGAGTCAACCCAAGGATTTTCTAGCTTTCCTTAAAACTTTGAAGTTTTTCCATTCTATCTTTAGACTCTAGACAATATATAATTTCTAGCTTGGCTTTAGTTTGGTCATTTTTCCCAAGCATTAGAATCAACTAATTTTGTTTTTACCTTTCATCATAGCCTTTTAGCAAAGTCTACCTTGATTCGTAAAATTTAATGTACATAGAATAATGCTTAAAATTCCCTCTTAATAATTTGTTGATCCTTTAGTCATTAGTGTAAGTTTTTCCTGGGAAGTTGATAAATGCACAAGACATTAGATACAATCTAGTTTCATCAGTCACTGAAGAGTTAAGTTTCAGTGATTGTTGAATTGTTAGGGTTCTTTCTGATTTGTAACCACTAGAGACAGAGTCTCCACGATCATTGAACATGTTTATATCAAAGCGAATACTGAGAACAAAGATGTTCCAACAACCGTAGAAGATCTATCTCGGTGACCGTTAAACCCCAAGATATAAAACTCTGGGGTTTAGTTTCTCTTCCCCTCTTTTAACCGACAAAAGTGGAAATGCCATGGTAAAATCTAGAGTGACAATAGTATAACCAGGAAGCCACCGAGAAGACAAAAAAGCAACCAACGGTGATGAGGAGACGCTATCTTGCAGTTGGTGAACATATGACTGTCGTCAAAGCCATCTAAGGACAACCGCAACCCAGCAACTGTTTCCAAAACTCCAATTCCCTTCTCTTCGATCTCAGACATTAAGCTCTTCAACACCCTTATTTACATTCCATTCTGTTGATGTACTTATTGAATTAAAACACCCTCACCAATCTTTGCTTCATCCCCCATCCCTTGCACCTTTGACTTAGGGTTTTTGACCTACTTCATGGTTGAAGGGACGAACATCCATTTTGCACATGATCTCTAGTCATCTCTTAAACCATGAGCGGATCTAAGTTCATAGTATCATATATTTTCACAGTAGAAGATACTAAAGACTCATAACTATCTCTGTGAGTTTCCAATGACCGTAGAGAAAAATTTTCTATGATCACTAAAATGCCTCATTGACTACCTTATGTATGGAATTTTGCAATCACTCCTACCAATTTTACTTGATCGACGAGACTCTAACATTTCTCTACAATCTCTTGAACCGATGTTTTTCATCGACCGCTCATTCTTATATGAAAATACCATTCTTTGACTACTTCCTTCAGTGACTGCTATGTTTGTTGAATTTTTAGTGACTGTTGGTTTCTTCACAATTATCATGTGTCTTTATGTACCTATCGACCGATTATATCAATGGAAATCTATGCATCTACCAAAACAGGATACCATTATTGGTCGAGGTGTTTGATTAATTCTCATTGACTGCTGACTTCAATGACCACTATGAAATATCAAACACCCCCATTCTCAACTATCACTGAGATGATCAAAATCTCATCAACCGTTGAATTCTTCTAAAATTAAAATGTTGTCACCTTATGTCCTTCAAAATTTATTCATACAAGTAATGTAAGTCATTCTCTTTGCTAATAATCTTAATGTCATTCAACTCACAAAATGTTGTCATGTGTAATAAAGGCAACATCCCTGGTTGGTTTAGAAGAAGAAGTAGCACTCATCAGCAAGGCTCTTAGCACAATCCAAGACATGTCTGAAGAGAAGAGATTGAGGCTCCAATTGAAAAGGGAACACTATGAGAGATTGCTTGGGTATGAGTAACCAGAGACTGAAGAGGAGTCACAAGGTATTGAAGGTACCAACACATGTGGATACCTTCCATCTAAAGAAAAAATAAGGCAGAAAAGGAAGTGGAAGGGATCTGGATCGGGTCTAGATGCACCCACATATAAGAAAAACAAGGTGGCAATGTAATCAAGGCCACAAACCAGGGGAGCAGACACTATGAACACACCAGTCAACTCAGCAGTAAACAAGATGCCAAAATCTACTGAAGCAAGCAAAAATTAAGAGTCGATAACTGAGGGGTAAGAGGTGACACGTAAACCTCGAGACCAGGAGCACCGAGAAAAACATGAGTTGTTCACGAGAACAAAGATGTTCAAACCAATGAAGTATATGGACAGACAAGACTTCAGAAAGTTAGGACTCTATGAATGAGTCATGTAATTCCTAAAGGAGGCAAACTTGCACATCCTATGCATGGAGACCCAATGTTCTTTTACAAACCTGACAGCTAAATTCATGTCTTCACTTATAAAGATACATATGGAAGACAAGGTAGGAGGGGAGTTCAATCTACAAGCATGATTTGGAGGCAAGGATTGTTATGTAACAAAAAATATCTTGAATAGGATATTCACTCATACATGGGACAAAGCAAAGACCTTCATTGCAGGGATCAGTGATAAAGATGCAATTGGATTTAGTAAACACAAGATGTGGGAAGAGCTAATCGGAGAAGTCAAGCACAACCCTGGGAAATCCAAGGTGGCCAAGATCACCTCCTACTTCATAATGGTAATATAGAAAATCATTGCAAACACTATGTTTGTACGATTAGAAATGGGAAGTGTATTTAAAGGGAACTTTTTCCTAATCTAGTTCATGTTGAAGAAAAAGCTCGTCGATATTGGAAGATTGCTCATAGGAAAACCATTAGTAGTAGAAGATCAAGAAGGCAAGTGGAAAATAAAGGAATTTTGCATGGGAGGCCAAATCATACTCATCATGGTTACTTCATGGACTTGGAAGAGTTGAGATGATACAAGGTTATGAAGGTTACGCAAAGATTGACGTCAAGAACCTTGTAATAATTAGTATAATCAGGAAAAAAGAAGATAAATATTTCTACAAAAAAGCCAAAACTAACATGCTTCTCCCCCTCCCCAAAATGGCCTATTATCATGCCAATAAGTTGAGGTGAACGATAGAAGAAATTGACAAGATGACCTCTAGTGCTATCAAGAGAGTATCAGACCCACCCTCACCCACCGCCACCCCCAAGGAGAAGAACAAGAACATCCAGAACAACAATGAAGGACAAAAAAGAGATAGAAACTACTAGTCAAAGTCTACAAGGCCACCCCTAAGACACCATGGATAACAATTCCACTGCTCAACCACAAACGATCGAGGAAGGGAGCACTAAATAGCCAACCTCAATAGAACATACTACCAATCACGAAGAAGAACTTAATGTTGACCCCATCGCCCCACCCTTCTTGATGTCAGAAGTACCTGTCAAAGGGATAGGTGACCAGCCAAGTGCTTCAACAGATGCACAAGCAAAAGAAAAAGAGGCTAAGAGGACACATAAGGTCCCTACACTACTGATACATACAATGAAAGAATAAGCGGGAAAACTAGCCCCATCTCCACATGAAGTCATAGAAGAAGGGTTGCAATCAAAAACAAAAAATAAGTAGAAAGCACACTGATATTGTTGCTGACTATAGAAATATCGATCTCAGGTGCAACATCAACCCAACATGCTGAACAACAACAACTAACAACTTTTAGCAAAGAACGGGGGGGTCAATTTGACATAAACTGTGAGCAAGTGTACAATTCTTCATCCAATGCACTACTTTCTTGTAGCCTGCAAACACTAACAATGGAGGTGAATCAAATATAAGAAAGAATAACCAAGCTCCCTTAGTTTATACATGACATCATCACCAACCAAATAGTGATGATGCAGGCCATGCGAACAATGACTATTGAGATGCTAGAATCATGAAGCATGTCTTAAAGAAATAGATGAAGAACATAAATGCATGGAAGAATGGCAAAATAGAAGAATGTCAAGGCAAAGATCCATCATGTTGCCATCACAAGAATCATCAACTACCTCACAACCATGATAAATGCAAAGATGAAGACGTTGCAAGAATACCAAAAGTGTTGAGAGAGGAAGCAACCCAAGAAGAAGAGTGACTAGAAGCTGGAGAGATTTTAGTTGTCAACAACAATGATACACTGTAGGAGTTTGAGTTAAACTCTTCAACCACATAGGATAATCCTCCAGACGAAAACCCCCCTGATGCCAACCCACCTCAAACAAGAGAGCACATTGACATGAAGTCAGGAAATCTTTTGGATGAAGCAAAAATTATTTGAGAAATAGGCAAACTATAAATATCGATGGACATACACGACGTCTACCTCAACTTCAATGAGCACAATGAGCACCAAAATGAAGTCTATGATTGTGAAATAGCTGCTACACTAACAACACTCAATGAAGTTGTCTCAAAACACCGTCATCCATAGACAAATCTGTAAAAGTACATGTTGCCACCACTGAATCTGAAGTCTCAACAGAAGCACGGCTAACCAGGATCACCGAAGGACATGTTCCTAAAACTGTAAAAACTAGCAATAATGCACTCCAACCATGCAAACACCGACAATTGGATAAGGGACGTCCGATGAAGATGAAAGTAGCCTAGCCTCTTTCTTTATAGGTATCCCAAAAAGGGAACATGAGCCACCTGTAACAGAAGATATGGGAGCAATACCACCCCCACTGCCTTGTAAACTAATACAAATGGACATGGCATCATTATCTAGGATTACGTGTCGAGATGTCTACATCCTCACTGAAACTCTTGATGACGGCCTCCCTGGAACATATATAATCTACATCAACAAAGGCAGGACTCTGCTAAGGGATCAATTGTGGGGAATCTTTTTACAACGAGCAAGAGTACACAAGAGTCTGTTTATAGTACTCTATGCAATGGCCTTGGAAGAACTCTAACATCCTGATAAGATAAAACTAGTATTCAACGGGACTATGGTTTTAGAAAAAAGGTTGTACAACAAACAATATGATTCAACACCAGTCAAGGAACTGCAAGAGGTTGTAATAAGAAAAGAAACAAGATTGGTCACCTTATTGATCAAAACAATGAAGCATTGGGTATTGACAGTAGTTGATCTATACAAGAGATACGAGACCATATGAAACTATTGTAGTACTAACCTTCCCAATACATCTTTGGTATTTAAGAACAAAGACACCTTCCATGTCTAGAAGGTACCAATCCGCCTACAACATGCCATTCAAGTAGCAAGAAACTGCCACAGACCTAGTTGGAGAAACTTCACGATTAGCACCAAGGTGCCACAAGAACAATAGGGATCGGGAGATTATGCTTTCATATTACTCCACATGATGGAAGCGGTAAACAAAGGCATCCCCCTAGAATATTTATTACATGAATATATGCACGGGCTCGGTGGCATGTATGCTATGGAGGTACTATATGATCGCATGTTCTTTGAAGACCCACCAATGTCCCCCAATGTGGTACCATGTAGATTGCACATAGGGGTACAACTACGTGAAAAATAGATGCGGTGGGAACAGTTAAAGACCCTATGTATGGACTCCTCTGAGCCAGAGTGGGCATCACAATGGAAGGTAGGATTTCTGCCAAAGTAAAGAGTTTGAGATGAAGGCAAAAGCCAGAAGTAGGGGGCATAAAAGCAAGCAGCTCAGCCCATGCCAACCTCAGTAAGTCCAACCCCCACAACAATTCTTGAGTATGCCCAAGAACCAGACACAATTACCCATGAAGAAGGGGAGACCGATGAAGAAGAACTTTAGGAAGTAAGGCCAGACGGGCCAGCGGGAGAAATAGAGCCCACATTTCCAAACTTTGATAGATGGTCTTGTAAATATATTTCTTGGGACTCTCTTTTGCTCGTAATGGAGAGACTAAAGACCGACCATAGCCATGGGGACATAATATTCAAAAGATAACGAATATGTATACTGAAGGATGACCTGTAGGAAACTCTTAAGTTGGGAGTCTACTTAACTGTAAACATCATGATTGTATGCCAATCTCTCCTGGAAGACACTATGCCTAATGTACACATGGCTTACTATTTTCACATTGATGACATAATGAATAACAAGAACTCAGGAGAAAAGGAATACTTGAAGCTTCATCTACAAAATTCCCTATCTAAATTCATCTTTCTACCTATTCTCCATGACAACCATTGGACTCACTTGATGATAAACATTAAAGCAAACACCACATCTTATACAACAACTTGGACTCAGCCTTTACAGTAAACAAATACACAAACATGACTACACCAAAGATCCTGACAGAGGAGAAATAAAAAACTTGTGCAAAAGAAATCATAGATATGATTCACAGTTCAGAAAGGGGTATAAATTTTTCTCCAACAAAGAATTCAAAAAAGACATAATTCTATCATAGGGGCCCCAACAAATCATACAAATAAAAGATTGTGGTTTTCATTGTCTAGAGTGGATGACAGTTGTAGCCTTAAAAAATGCAAACATAGATAGCTTGCAACACGAACTCTATCACACACTCTGAGGAGTATATGTTGATATGTTTCTATAGTCCAATTGGGAAATCAAAGAATAGCCACATCAAGAATAAACCCTCCCCATTTATATCAACTCTTTTAACTTTAACACTCTAGGATGGAGTGTATGATAAGTTTGGGAAGTTATAAAAGGGCGTGAGAGGTACCTTTTTCACGACCTTTCCTCATCTTTGTAGTTCAATCCTTAAATTTCAATTTTGAACATACCTATCCTCCTTTTTGAGGAAAATTTAGAAGAATTTTTAATTTTCATTCATAAATTACAAAAATCTTTAGGATCATTTACAACAGGCACAACTTTGGGATCCATTTTTTTATACTTATTCATTTTTCCCACTTTTAGATTTGTTTGTCCTCATGCAACTCTATAGAGTAATGATCTCAAGAGTGGTGTGAATGGGCTACTAATTCACATAAAAGAAAATGACACTGTACTACACTTTTATGCCATTCTTACAACATAATATTGTGGAAAACAAAAGAACCGTTCTAAACCTAATAAATGTTGGTATGTATGCCCTGAGAGCCAATCATGGGATGATTGGTGGGATACATTAAGATTGATTTGATAAACATCAAAGGCGAGCTTCCAATTCTTTCTGGTTCAATCATATGAGATAGTGATAGAACAGATTGAATGTCTAGAGAATGACAGTACTCAATGACGTATGCCTTCAGGTTCATGACCTGAACGATGAGATCATACGGATGCTAAGAGTTTGTACATTCTTGTTATATCCCTAGTCGGATGTCATTGTGGAAGGTAGATAGACAGCAATGACATACAAGACTAGATTGTGGTGTTGGTTGATGACAGAATCTCATTAGTCATGATATAGAGATATCAAACCAAACACATAGGTACTTGTTAGAGAACAAGGTACCGGACAGACCCACCGTGAGTTTGACAAATGGAACCATAAGATGGTAGTCACAGTCAGTACTCACAGTGATGGTGGTGAGTGTGATTCTTAGACCTGAAATCACTGCACTCAACACGTCGTTGGGCACACTTTGACATCATCAAACGCAGTCCTGAAACATGGGTTGTTATAAAGGTGATGATTGGGTGGCTTTGACACATGGGGCTTTTGAGGGGTGAGTGATATATATGGGATTTGTCCCTCCTAAGGGAGTTTGATATCCAAGGCCACTTGATGAGTAGGATTGAGATAGGCGTGCGCACGCATGTGTGAATCAATATGTGATATTGATGTCATACATATCTCCTTCAATCTACTCTGAGATCAAGAAAGTGAATGAACGTTGACAGGATGACTGTTCCATGCCTTGAGTTCATTCGGGATATCAGTGACAAAGGAATTATACATTCACTGTAACACCATTCACAGATTGTAGGATGAAAGTTGTTCTCCAACTTTCTACTTTCACTTGGGTAGCACTGATGTGTGACTAGGCACCGCTCTTTGCTTGTGAAGTCATAAGTGTTATGGACTTTCACTGCCAACGTGAAATGGACCTGCAGGGTCACACACATAGGATTTAACCTGGAAGAGGAGTTTTGTCCACAAAGCAATGTTTAGATTGATTACTAAAGGAGTTTAGTAGTTCAATTAAACACTCAATCAGTCGATGGCTCAATATCGTATGGTTCAAGGTGTTGGACGCATTGATTGGAGTATCGGATTGATTGAAATCGCAATTGACTGATTTTGCCCAACCTGTGCTCCCAACCGATCGGTTCATGTGATGAACCGGTCGGCTGAGGTTGCCGAACCGGTCGGCTGGAGTGTCCAGGCCGATCGGCTCATGCCCAGGTTGAAACGACCGGTTCAAGGGTTGAACCGATCGGCTCAACTGGTGCAACCGACCAGTTGGGAAAAGTCATGTCGGCAAGAATTTTCCTTTGGTTTCAAATTGCCCAATTCGATTGGGAATAACATTGGTATTCGATACCAATTGGGAACGAAACAAGGAAAGTCTTTTTGAGCCAGATTAGGACTATGAACCGATCGGTTCAGGGCACCAACCGATCGGTTGGAGTGCCCCAAACGATCGGCTCAGGTCCAACCGATCGGCTCAATGGCCGAACCGATCGGTTCAGTTGTGAACCGATCATTTCAAGTTGCGAACCGGTTGCTTTTTGTGGAAAATTCTCGAACCCTTCTACTCCTGCTTTAGTCCCATATTGCCGGGCACAGAGAACCCTGTCCCATGACCCGCCTATATATAGGAGTATTGGGGGCTTCTCAGAGTACAACTCAATGCAAGCCGGTTGCTTTGCAAAGTTGTCGTTCTCTCTGGTTTTGGTAACCGTGAGAGATCCCGAGCAAGTGCTTCCCGCAGAGGGAGGTGCAGCAAGGGAAGGACAACTACAGTTGCAACTGGTATCAGGAGAGTGTGTTGGCGACTAGTACGTCAACAGGAGGGTGCGACTCCTTCCACTTCCTTATGGGACAAGGAGTGTGGAGTTCTAGGTGGTCCGTGTGGACTACTACAGAGGCGGGAGGTCACTGCCGCTCAGGAGGACAACTGTCATCCAACAGTCCGGTAGGAGGAGGAGTCGTCAGTCCCGGTGCGACCAGGAGCTGCACAGACACCGTCCAAGACCGGAGTTGAAGACCGAGCATTGCGCGAGGTATTGTCGCCGAGCAAGCCTCGGGACAAGGTATGATTCCACAAACCATCCTTTCCTATTATATAGACGTTGACGCGCTTCCTCGGTATGGGTTGGGGAGAAAAAAAATTTTGTTTCCGCTGCCTTCTCTGTCTCCCCTAAAACCCAACAGTGGTATCAGAGCCACGTCAACTGCTCTATATTTTAGGAATATCGATATGATCGATTTTTGGTTTGTCGCCTTTATTTATTGCATGTGATGCGAATAATATCGGCTTTATGCATGTCCAATCCTAAATCCACAAATCCCTAATTACATATATGATATGTATTATTAATGCACTCGACACGCGTCGCCCTTAAACGAGTTTTGTGGTGGATGTGTGTAGCGTGATTATGGCCTATAAACCCCTATCTGTGTGTGGTTGTTTGTGGTTGCTTGCATCTCGGTCTGCGCACCGATCTTCCCTCTCTTATTCTTGATGTAACTCGAAATAATTCGAGATTCTTTCCTACCTTTGCTCCCCCCGAATGTAACTCGGGGTTTCTTCTTTTAAGCAATGTAATAATAGGATAGATTTTTATTTCCTGTTATGTCAAAGACCGGCGGACATCAAGACGACAGCTGAAATGATCGGTTCAAGGAGTGAACCGATCGGTTGACGTTCCAGACGGTCGGTTCAAGGAGTGAACCGATCGGTTGATGACCGGTTCGAGGAGCGAGACGAGCGGGTGGCGGACATGACGAGATGCACGATGACCAGGTGAACCGATCGGTTGGAGGAGCCAACCGATCAGCTGGTGGCACCCAGACGACCGGCTGGAGAGTACAGATCATTCATGTGATGAGTTGATCAACTCGTAAGGCAAGGCACAGAAGTTCATCTTGTACAGGTTGCATGTGATGTAGACCTAGATGACCGTGATTCCTCTTGGCTCGAGGAATCACATTAGGATGGCCATAATCATCGCTTTTTAGCGTTTGTGCATGTTTTCTGTGGGATATAGCATGTATATGATACATACTATGTATTATGGTGATTGGATATGTATATGTATATAAAACCAAATCCCTCATTAAAATATTAAGTTTTATATGCCTTCCAAATGCGACACACGTGAAAAGCTTGTTTGACCAAGTGTGGGCATGCCCTAGCGTGGTGCACCGTCTACCTCATGGAAGCGTGAAGGATGAATGTGTGGGTCTGCCCTACCAGGGTGCATGGTCATCGTGTTTTCTTTGGGTCGGACTTAACAAGGTGACCTAGATAGGATCTAGCGCCTTGAGGCATGGACATGATCATTGCAAAGAGTTGTAGATGACATCTTATCAAGAGTTGCATATGATGCAATTGGAAAAAGTTGCCTACCTGAGAGATCTATGTTGTGGGTGACAGCCCTAGCTGGTCCATGGCTTAGAGGATTTCAGGATCTTGCCCACTAGAAGGTTGTACACTGCAATCTTCTGAATTGATGGTGAGGGCTATCAATTTGAACTAAAATAGTGGGAGTGATAATTAATTAAAGGCCTAATTTTATCGTCAACTTTTCAAATCAATCAAATAAGTCAAAAATGAGTTTTTGGACTAAAATTGCATATATTTCCTTTTTGTTAAAATAAATGGTTAATCAACAAATCATTTTATTTGCGATCGGTCTTTGAGACCAACAAATTAAATGGGAATAATTCCACGACTGGTTAGGATGATGATGAGAAGTGTTCTCAATCAAAGAGCAAAAGCTCTAAGTCCTAGTTATACCAGAACCAGATGAACTCGATCCCACCACATCAATGGCTGAAAGTATGCTTATGGAAGCATACTGAGGATGACATTGATGAGGAGTGCTTGATGTTGTGTTCTCTGAACTATGAGTTGTAGAGACAACATGAGACATATGATGTCTCCATGACACTATCCTAGTATGTCATGACAGAAGGAGATCTAGTAAGGGATTCACACACTCAATGTGATTGGGTATGTGTAAAAACCTGACTAAGAAGGATTCCCTCTGAGCCAAGAGTTGGCTATTGGTATGATACTGCAAATGTTGCGAGGATCATACAATTCATGATAAGCTACAACATGAACAACTTTGACAAACGTTGACAGAGTTGTTGGACATGTTGAGGATAGTAAAGGCAAAGATGAAGAAAGACAAACCATAATCTTTGATGTGATCAAAGAGAAAGGTAATTCTTAAGGGCAAGGATAAGGGCAAAGCTAAGAAGTGTTCTGATGCTAGCCAGAAATCCAAGCCGTCTTCAGCCTCAAGGCACATGGGGAAAGGGTGTATGAGGGATTGCCCTCTATATCTGGAAGAACAAAAGAAGATGAAGGAGGGGATGGAGATCTCCACCTAAGGTATCATGAAATGAACCGCTTCTTTATCCGAGGTATATGATACCAAGATATGGATATGTCATATATGATATGCAATATCCGCAAAGAAGTGATGGCTTTTGTGAAAGGACCAAGAAAGAAGTACCCATTATTGGAGCAAGTGTTGCTGCCATGGATAGGAGTATCTTTCAGTTTATTTCAGCCTAAAGGGCACGAAATAGAGTTGAGAACTTCTATTTCATATATTGCCAATAGATAGAAACACTTTATTCTTGCATATTGTATGACAATGATGGAAATTAATAAAGTTGATGTTTCAATCTTAAAGATATGATCTTTGTGGCAATGCCTTGTTTATCTTGTGATACATGGTATGCATAAGATAAAATGATACCTAAAGTTATTGATAACTCAAACAATTAAATTAGCATAAATCATAAGAAATTCATTTCTAGTTTCCATATGATGGATAAATCTAGACTCTTTTGGTTAGAGAACCAGTAAGAGACATGAATCTCTTGTACATGATTAATCAATCTTCACTAATGGTAGTGGGAGAATTATTGTCCTATTAGGTATGATACATGTGATGTATTTACATACCTATTGGAGCGAATGCTAATACTTCAAATGGTGTTTAGAGAAATACCAGTATGAATATCTTGAAGTGTTCAAGATTATCATAAATGAAGTACAAATTTGGTAAAGTATTAATTCTTGATGAGATCAATGAATAAAATACTTGGACCAAATGTTTGAGATCCTTATGAGTGATTATGATAGTGTATCATAGTGAACTCATGATTAAGGCATGGTGATGTCTGAATCAAGAAGGAATCATACTCTAAGGAGTTAGAGAATGATTATCAAATAACTGAGTTCTTCTTAATAAATGAATACCCCACACTAATAAAAGAAATCAAGAATCACAAGGGTTGTGAGTTCTTATATCTTTAACAGATACACCTCAATTATCTATGTGATCAGTTGTTCATGTGATGAGTCAACTATCAAGATGAATATGAGGAACCGAATCTTGAGTTATGGTTTATGACCATTACATCCTAAATGGCATCCATATGAACCATAAGGTATGACCTTGATGGTAGCACTCATTGGATCATATCCATAAGTGCAAATAAGTCTTAAGTGTTAAGACACATGGATAACATTTTGAGAAGGTTGATTCTTGTTGATTGCAACTTAATGACTAAGACATTTGGCATATGGATACTAAAACCGCATTCCTTTTAGGAATAAAATCAGGATGTGTACGTGACACATCCTATAAGGTTTATGAATCCATTAATGCAAATGAAGTCTATAAGTTACAATGGACTAATCAATGTGATTGATTGAGTACAAGCAACTCAAAATTGGATCTTTACTTTGATGATATAGTCAAAGGGTTTGACTGATATGTCAAAGATAAAGAAGGGATCTGTGATTTAGTGGGAGCGTGTTCACATTCCACATGTTGATGTGAAATGGAAATGTTCTAGAATGGAAATCCAAAAGTGGAAATTATCTTTAAGGAAGATAGAGATGTTTCCTATATGATAGGAATAGAGATCTATAGAGATAGTTCTCGAAAACCTCTTGACCTGAAAAGAGAAAGCATACATTGGCAATCTGTACTGAAGGGTTCAGTATGCACAGATTCAGTGGGAGAAAACTTGTCCATGTTATATGGATATTAGTATCCCAAGGACAAGTGTCCAATTCTTATGAAGAATGGGAACACTAAGAATATATATGGATCTATCATGTATGTAATCATCCCATTGTCTTGCATGTATGACATGGTAAGAATAAAATGCATTCATCATCTTATATGTAGGACATGACAATATGATGTGCTCATCCTGATAACTCGTATGTAGGACATGGCGAGTGGATGTCTGTCTACTTCCAATAAGGGTTATTGGAATACCATAAGAACTTGATAAGTACTTGGGAAGTACTAGTTCTATGGAGATAAAGAAGAGTTTGATGTAAAGAGTTACATTGATGCGAACTTCCGAAAGGACAGAAAATAAATTGCAAAATATATATAGGATATATAAAAGTGAAAGTTTGTTGATAATTGGAAGTGTTCCAATAAAACCATTTAAAAGGAAATGTCGAGTATCTGTGTGTTAGAGAACATCAGTGGATACTATATGGATCTAGAAGTTCATGAGATGAACTTATAGATATTCCACTCATTGATGACAAGTCTGGAATCCTTGATCATGCAATGTGGCTAAAGGTTAGCAATGGAATACTAGATCACATATTATGGCAACTCCATCTCATACGTGTGACGTATAGCGAATAGATGAGAGAAATGCAATTTATACTGACTTTGGCAATGTGTTGCCATTACTCACTATGTTCGCACTAGAGCACAGTAACATGTGGGACATGTTTGAAGATCACAATGAATATGATTCAAGAGTGATTGGCTCGCAGTGCAAGTGGGAGTCTGTTGGTATGTATGCCCTGAGAGCCAATCATGGGATGATTGGTGGGATACATTAAGATTGATTTGATAAACATCAAAGGCGAGCTTCCAATTCTTTCTGGTTCAGTCATATGAGATAGTGATAGAACAGATTGAATGTCTAGAGAATGACAATACTCAATGACGTATGCCTTCAGGTTCATGACCTGAACGATGAGATCATACAGATGCTAAGAGTTTGTACATTCTTGTTATGTCCCTAGTCGGATGTCATTGTGGAAGGTAGATAGACAGCAATGACACACAAGACTAGATTGTGGTGTTGGTTGATGACAGAATCTCATTAGTCATGATATAGAGATATCAAACCAAACACATAGGTACTTGTTAGAGAACAAGGTACCAGACAGACCCACCGTGAGTTTGACACATGGAACCATAAGATGGTAGTCACAGTCAGTACTCACAGTGATGGTGGTGAGTGTGATTCTTAGACCTGAAATCGCTGCACTCAACACATGTCGTTGGGCACACTTTGACATCATCAAACGCAGTCCTGAAACATGGGTTGTTATAAAGGTGATGATTGGGTGGCTTTGACACATGGGGCTTTTGAGGGGTGAGTGATAGATATGGGATTTGTCCCTCCTAAGGGAGTTTGATACCCAAGGCCACTTGATGAGTAGGATTGAGATAGGCGTGCGCACGCATGTGTGAATCAATATGTGATATTGATGTCATACATATCTCCTTCAATCTACTCTGAGATCAAGAAAGTAAATGAACGTTGACAGGATGACTGTTCCATGCCTTGAGTTCATTCGGGATATCAGTGACAAAGGAATTATACATTCACTGTAACACCATTCATGGATTGTAGGATGAAAGTTGTTCTCCAACTTTCTACTTTCACTTGGATAGCACTGATGTGTGACTAGGCACCGCTCTTTGCTTGTGAAGTCATAAGTGTTATGGACTTTCACTGCCAACGTGAAATGGACCTGCAGGGTCACACACATAGGATTTAACCTAGAAGAGGAGTTTAGTCCACAAAGCAATGTTTAGATTGATTACTAAAGGAGTTTAGTAGTTCAATTAAACACTCAATCAGTCGATGGCTCAATATCGTATGGTTCAAGGTGTTGGACGCATTGATTGGAGTATCGGATTGATTGAAATCACAATTGACTGATTTTGCCCAACCTGTGCTCCCAACTGATCAGTTCATGTGATGAACCGGTCGGCTGAGGTTGCTGAACCGGTCGGCTGGAGTGTCCAGGCCGATCGGCTCATGCCCAGGTTGAAATGACTGGTTCAAGGGTTGAACCGATCGGCTCAACTGGTACAACCGACCAGTTGGGAAAAGTCATGTCGGCAAGAATTTTCCTTTGGTTTCAAATTGCCCAATTCGATTGGGAATAACATTGGTATTCGATACCAATTGGGAACGAAACAAGGAAAGTCTTTTTGAGCCGGATTAGGACTATGAACCGATCGGTTCAGGGCACCAACCGATCGGTTGGAGTGCCCCAAACGATCGGCTAAGGTCCAATCGGTCGGCTGAATGGCCGAACCGATCGGTTCAGTTGTGAACCGATCATTTCAAGTTGCGAACCGGTTGCTTTTTGTGGAAAATTCTCGAACCCTTCTACTCCTACTTTAGTCCCATATTGCCGGGCATAGAGAACCCTGTCCCATGACCCGCCTATATATATAGGGGTATTGGGGGCTTCTCAGAGTACAACTCAATGCAAGCCGGTTGCTTTGCAAAGTTGTCATTCTCTTTGGTTTTGGTAACCGTGAGAGATCTCGAGCAAGTGCTTCCCGTAAAGGGAGGTGCAGCAAGGGAAGGACAACTGTAGTTGCAACTGGTAGCAGGAGAGTGTGTTGGCGACTAGTACGTCAACAGGAGGGTGCGACTCCTTCCACTTCCTTGTGGGACAAGGAGTGTGGAGTTCCAGGTGGTCCGTGTGGACTACTACAGAGGCGGGAGGTCACTGCCGCTCAGGAGGACAACTGTCATCCGACAGTCCGGTAGGAGGAGGAGTCGTCAGTCCCGGTGCGACCAGGAGCTGCACAGACACCGTCCAAGACTGGAGTTGAAGACCGAGCATTGCACGAGGTATTGTCGCCGAGCAAGCCTCGGGACAAGGTATGATCCACAAACCATCCTTTCCTATTATATATACGTTGACGCGTTTCCTCGGTATGGGTTGGGGAGAAATTTTTTTTGTTTCTGTTGCCTTCTATGTCTCCCCTAAAACCCAACAATAAATTCCCAGAAATAAGGAGGACTCAATCTGACACACTCCCAATCAATCATCCTAGCCTTGCACCACATGTTGGAAAGTATACACCTCCAACAACATGGGTAAACAACTACCCCTTCTGGTTCTAAAATCCCCGCATTGGGATTAAAAGAGTTTTGGCAGTTCAAAAACCTTACCTAGATATCCTATTACCCCAATCATGTGAGCAAAATAAAATTCGAGAGGAATAAAATCATTAGAGTTATGCCCGTGAAAATGTTGAAGGACTTTTCCCGGCCGGTGTATCACTACACTCGAGAATGCAGATATGTCATGCCCAGTAGTGGGGTATGGAAGCCAACTTCTACAAACCTACATTTCGAAGGGAACCTCACACAACCACTTCACATTACATTAGGGCCCAATCAGACAATGTTGTCTCTACGACAGCAACATGGTTGAGCAAACCTAAGAAACATAGGGATACATTGAAGCCTTAGCCTACCCCAGAATAATAGCTAGGACATTGCTAAAATAAGATTTGGATGTGAAAGCTACCCCTAGCAGGAGTCATTTAGAAGTATGACTAGGAACCAAGACTGGGAAGCTATTGTGAGGGAATGTCCTTTACTATAAAAGGTTGTGGCAGGGGCAAAAAGTTATTCAACTTCATAAATAAGGGAATGGAATTGGATATCAGTATCTGAACCAAGCTAGTTGCAAGGGTTTTGTTGTAAGGATGGCACAAATTTTTAGTAACAAGTTTATCAATTGAAAACAACCAAATCCCATCACTCTATGCGTTGATTCTATTTATTAGCTTGAGGACATGCTAGATTCTATGTTTGGGGGAGTTGATAACATCCAATTTATTGGGTATTTGAGTGCCTATCTTATCCTCATAATGTCATATTTTTTATTTTTAGCATGACCTAATATGACTACCTAAACTCAACTCTTCGTCTACTTTTCATAGAGTATACATATCATAGGTTGATGAACCTGAAGCTATCTATGCGATCGATGAAGATTATAACAAGCCAACAGTCGATGATTATTATTTATAGCGACTGAAGGAATCAATGCCACCTCTTCAGTTGCTATACATTTGATGTCCCTGTGGTCTAATAATGACACATACTATATGACCAATGAGGTCATTCCTTCAGTGGTCCTCATAATCTCTGTGACCTAAGGACTAGTCATCTTAGTGATTAATGAGGTCATTCCTTCAGCAGTCCTCACAATCTTAGTGACCGATGAAGCCTACACTCTCAATGACCGATGAGAGAGATCCCCCATAGTGACCGGTGCTATACTTAAGTTGGTTACCAACCACTATAAATAGATACCCACTTCATTCATGAAGGGTGGTCATGACATTCTGGAGATAATGATTTTTTGCTGCATTCCAGAGCCATCCATTGTTCATCCCTTTGGTCTTTGATCTCTGAAGACAAGTGTTGGAGGGGAGAGAAGATCTGCACTGCCATCATCATCTTCATTCGATCATTGAAAATAAGGCATGTCTTCTCACCATTGTTCATCCTAGATCTAGATCTAAAGAAGACAAGCTCTGGCCATGGTTGTTTGTGATTGAAATTAAATTATCCCCCTTCTTCCCTTCTAGATTTGTTCTTCTACCTCCATCTACTTCGTTGTTATCCATCATGTCACTCCATGTTTGTAAATCTAAAATGTTTCTCATTTACCATGAGTGCTAAACATGTTTCTTGGTTGGGAGTAACCACTAAGGCTCCCCAACATGTATATACTTACATCCATTTGAATATATATGCTCTTAGCAAAGATTATCGCCATACTTTTGCCCTTAATGCTTACCTTGTATGATTAGCTACCATCTTGTTATGTTTGACTATTAGTACCTTGAAAGAGTAGTACTAATCTTATCTAAGTGCCATGAAGTTGCATGAATGTATGAGAATGTTGAAATGCTCAACCTAACAATCATATGGTTATCTTTGTGGTTGTTTGTTTGCCATCATAATAGAGAGGCAACCTTATAATCTATATCTCCTAAGCTCGAGAGTGGAGGGAATAGACATATCTGATGATTGCTTGTAATCTTGATAAGAGTATGCTATAGGTGTAAGTATTGCATGTTGAGGAGAGATCTTATATGGTGAAACCAAATCCAAGTTCCCATCCATTTTTGTTATGATGTATTTTTCTTGTTTTTGTTCTCTTCTTTTGCTTTCTTACTTACTTTTACTTGCTTTTCTTGGTTCAAAAAACATCATTTTGTAAGGAACACCATCTTAATTGTTATAACCTCAAATTTTTGAAAATATAATGTAAAAGGCATTTCTCTTTTAATGACTAAATGAGATATTTTTCTTTGAATTGTAATGAATTTCATATGAGATGGATTTGATTGATTGATTGTGGGCCTTGTAGGTCATTAAGCCCAATTGAAAAGAAAAAGGAATTAACAAGGAAAAGAAATTGACTAATAAAAGGGAAATATGAGAAACTGATAATTAAAAGAAGATAATGCTAAACTAATATTCCCCAATATGGGAATTCGTGCCTTTGGGTTTCCTTGAGGTCCAAGGGACCCAAATTAATGAGATAAAGGCAAAAGAAATAAAAATATGAATTAATTGGGAGTATTTAATATGAAAACTTGGGAGAGAAGAAATCCTTTTTCATACATTGCTTTTTGCTTCCCAATTTTCGTAAAAAGATAGAGAATATTAAAAGGAACTTTCCTTTAAAATTTGAGACCAATCAGAGTTATAGAATGAGAGATATTAATTTTGCAATATATAGCCAATTTGGGAATTTTCCTGAATTAAATAAAAAAGGTTTTTGGTTTCCTTAGAACGCGAGCAATCCAGCCCGTTGGATCTTGATCCAACGGCGGTCGCTCATCGTCTAAGTCCCTCTGGGACTAGGACTTTGGTTGTTACAGGTTGTTTTTGCAACCCTTTTTTTTCTCGCGATCTGATAATCATGCCAGCTGGATGATGGTTCCATTGAACTCAGGGGATGGAATCACGAAGGTTCCACCCTAACATCTTTGGGTTTCATCGCCAAATGAGGAAACGCCCAACTGGGCAGGTTGATGCCTCGACCCTATAAATAGGGGAGGGTGATAGAGGGCACTGGCATCCCTTTTTCCTAGTCCAATCGCTGCGGCAGAAAGCAACGATCGAGTTTGCACTTTCAATTCTGCCCCCGACCTTGACCAGCATCCTCGACACCCCTGGAAACGTCATCGGAGTCCGGCGAGTTGGAGGCGACGTCTGCGCGTGTTCGAAGAGGAATTGAACCCCGGAGCGACTTCGGTTGAAGGAGGCAAAGCTCCCTATGCCCTCAGCCCGCTCGCAGAAAGACAAGAGCCCGAAGTCAACTCAAAGGTTTACTGTCGAAGCAGCTAACCTCGTGCGAGGTCAAGGAAGAAGATGGAGTGGTATTTTACCACTCTGCCCTCCGCGTCCCTTTAAGCAGGTAAGGACATTCCTGTACTTTACATCGTTTGGCCACGTTTTAAAGAGCGCGCGATCATGGCCGCTGGATCCTAAGTGGACCACCGGACCATTGATCGTGCGATCCAAGTTTTTCCTAATTAGTTAATAATTTGATAAAAACAATTTATCTTAGAAAACTTATATCTGGAGCTAGGAAGCTCGGATGGAAAAACTTAATACATGAAAAATGACCAGAAAAATATGAGGAATTTAATAAAAATAGTTTGAGACCCTGAATCTGACTCGTTTTGTAAAAGTATATTTCTAGAATAAGAAAAAGAGTTAATTTGTGGATAAAAACCCTAATTGTTGATAAAAAGGGTAATTAGTCTTGCAATTAAGATAATTATTAACCTGTTTTGATGATAGAATTACAAGTTTAGGGTTTTGTGACTCCATATGTGGATTAAAGGTTGGAAACCCTAATTTAGAAAAAGAAATGATAAAGTAATTCTAAATTAGGGTTTATTGGACTAAGTCTGATCTTAGGAATCTTAATGGATGATTCAGCAAGAAAATTAGGGTTTGATGTATAATTTGATAAAAGTAAGGTAAAGGCAATTAAAAGGAATAAAACCCTAATTATGGTCAAAACCCTAAAAAGGGCAAATAACCTAGGAAACCCTTAGAGTTATTGAATCATAATGACATGATTAATAATAGAGGAATTAAATGCATTTTTTAGGAGATTGTGTGTGTGCTTGCTTGATTTCCTGGTTGATTAAGTTAATTCTGCATTCAAGTCTTCATTAACAGGTATGTGGTTAATTATGAATAACCGCTTTAGTTTCTCGAGAGATTCCCGGATGTTTAATCACATTGAATGTAACTAAACTGTTTGGATGTTCATATTGCAATTATAAAGTGACTATGACTATCACCATTTAATATAAATGTGTAAATCCTGCACCTACATGCCACCCTGATGGAAGATGCCATAAAGGTCAGGCCCAGGAGGGTAGACCAATGGGCACCATGAGAGGTGACCCTAAACACCAAACTCGGGAATGAGAAGGTGATTGATGAGGAAAGACTAAGGAGAACCATGAGAGGTGACTCCCAGGCACCAAGCTCAGGATTGAGAAGGTGGCCTTAAGTCAAATCCAGGGTTAGGGCAAAAGCGGTGGGGATTGTCATATGGAAAATGTAAATTGACTTGTTAATTACCTTGATTGCAATACTTAAATTGTTAGACTTAATTGTGAAATTTTGGTTGCCCCCACATACCAGCAATTGATGATCGATGTTTTGTTTGTCGGCGTTTTAGGTAATATCCAGAAAATCACAAACAGTAAAGTGGCACATCGTGAAATTAAGAAATAAAGCGCAAGGAGGATTAGATAGAATATTTCAAGCTGTGGATAGTTAGATTTCCCAGTTTTATAAAGGTAAGTAAAAGTTTTATTTTTTGTACCCAATTCCAGTTTAGTTAGTAGAATTTTATAATTATTGTTGATTAGATGTTGAACCTTTGATCCTGTAATTTGATTAACGATTCTGACCTTCGGGTCTCCCTTAATTGGGGGTTACCAGGAGGCGGGGTCATTACAATTGGTATCAGAGCCTAGGTTCTCCATCTAATCCTCAATAATTATTAAATTTTACAAATTCCATAGAACCGAGGGAGTTATTAGAGGAGTGTCCGAAGGACAGAGGTGTCTAGAAAAGGATCACTTTCGGGGGCTGGCAAGATTTTCCTCCGCACCGCTAGTCAGAATATGAGGACTCCCAGATTGTGTGACTGCCTGGCTGATGTCTTAGGATATGACTCGAAATAAGATACCTTTAGGACTCTCTCATCTTACTCATCCCTCCTCAACTCAATTTTCTCTTAAGGATTGTAAGGGTTAGGGTTTTCTCTCTCTTCCTCACCCTCATGTTGTATTAGTTAAGGTTGATAAGGTCTAAGGGATCCTCCACCAAATTAATAAAAGATACATAAGTAAGATGTCATTTGCACAAGTATAATTAGTTTAAAGGAAGACTAAAAGTCTATTTGTGTGCAGATGGCTCGTACCAAAGTTGTGTCTATTCCGTTTTCCACCGGTGAGGGTGGACCACTCCGTAAGGAGAACGGGTCTTCTGAGAAGAGGAAGAGGAACCACGGTGGAGAGACCTCTAAGAAGAGAAAGAGGCCTGAAGAGACTATACGTGAGGGCCCCAACCCTGAACTGATGCCTGGTGCCAACCAAGAACAAGGGGGAGGACCGGAATATGAGGAATACCAGATGCATGAAGAGGAGGCCCACATGGAGGAGGACCAACCTGGTGGTTCAGAACCAACCATGGTGGTTCATACAACGGATGCAGTTTGGATGGAACAACAAAGGCAATTGACTGAAGCTATCCGTGCCCTGGCTCTTAGAGATATAGCTAGAGCCAAGAATGGTGAGCCACTTCTTGTTCATCCTCGACTTGGAGACACCATCCTGGACTTCGTCAAGCTGAACGTCAAGAAATTCTGGGGAGAAGACAAGTCAGAAGTAGTCGACAAAGCTGAAGCTTGGTTGCTTGCAGTTGAGAATGGGTTCCGTATGCTTGAAGTGCAACCGAATAAGAAGGTTCTGTTTGCTACTCACCTTTTGGAGGGTGCAGCCAAGATATGGTGGGAGAACCATATCACAGGAAGAGACCTAAGTGAAGAACCGATGGCATGGACTGACTTTAAGACTATCTTCACCGCCAGATTCCTCCCCGTCTCAGCAAGGAAAGAGAAAGAAATAGAGTTCATGAGCATGACTCAAGGAAGTTCTTCAGTTGCGGACTTCGGTCGTAGGTTCCGTCTCCTGGAATGCTTCGTACATATGTTTGATGAAGAGAGGAGGGTGGACCACTTCATGGAACGTCTACACCCTGCCATCAAGCCTCATGTGATGGCAAGTAAGCCAAAGACCTTTGTTGAAGCCTACAACACCACCTTAGACATGGAAAGGACAGTGATGCCTGCACAGAACCAATCCAGAGGGTACTTGGGTTTCACTGAAGGAGCTCCAGGGCCGAGGAATGAACACAGGAAGGGACAAGGATGCAACCACAACAAGAACAAGAATGGGCAGAAAGGCAAGCCACGTGGTCGTCTCCAGCAGTGTCACACCTGTGGACGGGCACATCCTGGGAAGTGCCGCTTTGAGAAGAAGGTATGTTTCAGATGTCAACAAGAGGGACATTTCATCGCCAACTTCCCTCAGCCTGACCCAAGGGGACCTTTGGGGTCACAACCTGTAGCAGCACAGCCAGTAGCTGTAGCACCCCTGGTAGGAGCACCAGCCGGAGCACCTCCAGCTGGAGAGAGGAGGCAAGCTAGAGTGTTCACCATCGACAATGAAGAAGCTCAGGCGAATGCTAATAAGTTGATTGAGGGTAATAACCCATAGAGTTTTTCCTTTTAGTTCAGTAGACCATGTAATAGCTTTCTGATATGGAATAACTTTGTAGGCTTGCTGGAAGTCATGGGACAAAATGTAAAAGCACTTTTTGATTCTGGTTCAACTAATAATTTTATTTCGAGAAACCTGGCAACTATGCTTGATTTGGATATCAGGGATTTGGGTTATGTTTTGGACGTCACAACCCCGAGTGATCGTATTTATACCTCTCTTTTGAAAACCCCTATCTTGCCAGTAAAGTATCTGAACCATGAACTTCCCACTGACTTTATCCTCCTCGATATGAATGATTTTGATGTAATCATCGGTATGGATTGGCTTTCCACCTATAGAGCCCAGATTGACTGTAGAGAGAAGAAGATCCTCATTAGGAAAAATGGCTATCCACACTTCACCATTCGAGGAAGGAAAGATGCGACGACCATCCTTTATGTGTCTGCTTTGAAAGCTGAGCGGATGATAACCAAGGGTTGTCGAGCCTACCTAGCCATAGTTACCGTACCCGAGGTTAAGGGGAAATCCTTAGAGGACATAGAGGTAGTTCGGGAGTACGCAGATGTGTTTCTAGATGATCTACCAGGGATTCCCCCTGAGAGGGAGGTAGACTTCTCAATTGAGTTAGCTCCTGGGACTAACCCTATATCTAAGGCACCCTATAGAATGGCCCCTACAGAGTTGCTTGAGTTGAAGACCCAGTTACAAGAGTTGTTGGATAAGGGGTTCATCCGAACCAGTACCTCACCATGGGGAGAACCAGTCCTCTTTGTGAAAAAGAAGGATGGGTTGCTTCAGATGTGTATTGATTATCGGATGATCAATCAGGAAACCATTAAGAATAAGTATCCTTTACCCAGAATAGATGACCTGTTTGACCAACTCAAATCAGCTCGAGTCTTTTCCAAAATCGATTTGAGATCAGGATACCACCAGGTGAGAGTGAGAAATGAGGATATACCCAAAACGGCTTTCAGAACCCGCTATGGCCACTATGAGTTTGTGGTCATGCCATTTGGATTTTCCAATGCACCGAGTGTCTTCATGAACCTCATGAACAGTGTGTTCCAGCCTTTCCTTGACTCTTTTGTGATAGTGTTTGATGTATTCGGATGACCAAACCCAACACCGTGACCACCTGGGTAGAGTCCTTAATATCCTGAGAAAGCATAAGTTTTTCAGAAACACTACTACAGAAACAGCCTTTGGCGTCGTTTGTTTAACCCCCTTTGGCGTCGGTTTCTGAGCGACGCCTATGTGGGCGCCGCTAAAGGTCGAACACTTCGGCGTCAGTTTTTTAACCGACGCCTATTTAACATATAGGCGTCGGTCTCTTAGTAGATAACTGACTCCAAAAGGGTTCGCGCCACAGAAAACGGCGTCATCTAGGACACATTCTGCGTCGGTTATCTACTAAAAGACCGTTGCCTATATGGACTATAGCGACGGTGTTTACTTGGTAACCGACGCAGAAAGAGTCCTAGATGACGCTGTTTTCTGTGGCGCGAACCCTTTTGGCGTCGGTTTTCTATAAAAAAAAATCGATGCCATACTTCAGGACGACACGACCGTGCTTCCCTGCACGGCCGTGGTTAGTACTATAGGCATCGGTTGTATATGAATAAGTGATGCCTTTTCCACCACGGCCGTGCTTTCCTGCACGGCCGGGTTGTTTGTAATATTAGGCGTCGGTTTTTATCCAATAACTGACGCTGTAGGTCTTTGCTGACGGTTTTCTTTAAATAACCGACGCCTATATCTATTTTTTTTTATATCAGTTTGCAGGCCTACTGTGGCTGGTCAGCAGGATGAGAACCTGCAGTTCAGTTTTCTGAACTGCAGGTTTATGACATCCATTGATATCAGCCTACAAATAGGCCACAAACCTGCAAAAGTCCCAAGGAAAATTTCACACAAGTAGATACATTCAGACATCAATTCAATTCTCACATTCACACATATAGAAACATTCAAATACATGTATTAACATTTAGAAATATTCATTTACAAAGTATCATTCATTATCGCTATCAACATCCCAATTATATCTTACAGTTGCCACTGCTTGTATGGCTTTTGCCCATTCTTCTCTTATTTCATTTAATGCTTCCATCGTATATGGAGCATGTATATTTTTTTAAGCGTTTACCTATAGTGTTTTCAGTTTTAAACACCTGCAAAGAGAATGATGTATATATATAAGTAATAATATAAAAATAAGATTGATATATTTCATACTAAATAATGAGACTATATATAATACCTCATGTATGGTATCGATGTCCAATGCGGCATGTTTGATAATCATCTGCATAAATCACATCACATAGTATGTGCATGCCCAGCCATTGTCTTGTGTAGCGCACTATAAATTGAAACATACAAAATAATACAACTAAGTACAATTCACATCAATAATATATACATTGGAGTCGGGAACTTACTTGTACGTTCTGCCAATTTATTGGCTGGTTCTTTTTCCTTGGGACCATTCCTCCAGCCTTTTTGAATGCATCTAAACCCCTACATGTTAATATAACACAGTAAATTACATAAGTAAATAGTAATGTAATAACAGATGTTAACAGATACAAAAATGAAATATTTCTCACCAGAATAATGGCATTCTCATTACGTGTCCAATTTTAGTGTTTAATGTACTTCTCGCGGGATCTAGATAATAAACAGTGAACGTATCGGGGACAATAACTAGTAACGCCCAATGTTTACCGCTAGAGGTAAAAAGTTAACAATTAATAACTCAAAATGCACAATAAAAATGGAATTTTCTTAAGTCCAAATTATAAATAAAGTAAACTTACTTGACATTGAATGGAGCTATTATTATCGTCTTCTTTTGCTGACCAAAAATTGTAAAAGCATCTATACAGTATTGTTGAACATTATCAGGGTCTTTAGCTACCATACTAATCAATGATGGAATCAAAAATCCCACATGATCATATGCAAATTGTTTGCAATGATCTTTGACTAAGTAGCTGTAAAACATGTATTACGTATGCATTAATATATAAGAAACCAGATCACCGGATCTTATATATGGATGTATAAACAAGATCTCACCTTATCCATGTCTCTATCATTGATGTATTCAGCCAATCATACATAAACAGCTCAATAATATCTTGTATAAATAAAGAGCTATCATATGATTGACATGCATAATTTGTATCTAAAGAAACAATTATCGGGCAATGTATATTATGTGCCCGTAGCCAACATGCCATTCCCCTACAAGCAGGACCTAACGGGTATGTTAGGTCAGTTGGAACCCAAGTTGGTAATGCGGGAAGTGGAGGTGGAGGCCTAGGTGCTCCTGGTGTCTTCTTTTTAACCTGTATATATAATTTCAGATCAGTTGACATCATATATACACATTATCAGTCTAAATCAATGTAAATTTATCTTACAATTTCAGTAGTGTAGACGACATCTGCTTTGGGCCACAATATGACCCCGCCTTCTGCCTCAGCAAGTGTATCAATATCCGGGTGGGGATATGGCAATGTAGCTTCCCTCCAATCGGGTAACACACATAATGGGCCCACACGAACGTAGCCCTGTGGCATTGGAGTCCCGTGAAACCTTTCCCTAGGAAGGGACGGGTAAGCCTGCGCCTCTGCAACAACATAGTCTTGTATTCTTAAGCGGCATGGCTTCAATGCCTACAAATTTACGTAAAGAATGTTATACATATATACATATCATCTTGAAAACATATCATCTTGAAAAGACTAGCTATAATGTCATAAAAATACTTACAACAGACGTGTTAGGCGATGGGTCTCCAGGATTACTCACAGTCTGTGCATCAGGAGAAGAGTGGGTCACCATAGGCTGATTGGAAGCCTGAGATGCCTGCCACCGCAGCAATTGTTCCTTGACCTTCTCAGCAACTACATCGTTGACCTTCTTAGCAACTATATCCTCGACTCTCTTATTCTCCTATACATGGATAAAAGAAACATTAGCTTCTTATTATTGAATTTCCTTTTGCAGTAACATTCTAAAAAAAGAATAGGTTACCTCTTCTTGAGAAAGTCCCGCTCTGGGTTTGCGCTGGGATGGCCCAAAGAATGCTTTGATGCCCACACCAGCGCCTGCACCCCTAACATGTCCAGGATGCTCTGGGTTACCCAGAGCAACTGTCAATTCATCCCTTGTGCCCTGAGGGATGAACGTGCCTTGTTTCCTCTGCTCGTGCAGCTCCCGCTAATCACCATCAACAGAAATTGGTAAGTTAACACCACAAATAATCAATATTCAAACGATTGCTCTAAGAGTTGTATTTTACCATTTTCGCAGCCGCCTCAGCAGTTACGGGCTTCTTTATTTCACCCTTCTTGTTTTGCCTCCCAGCTATCCAGATATCATGGCAAGGCATGGGTGTGGCAGACTCCTGAGTAGGAGCAGACTCCTGAGTAGCCGCAGACTCCGCATGTAGTCTTTGGCGAACGCTTGCATAGCCTTTTGGACCCATAGTGTGGTCATGCACATTCAGTGCACGCCTTGCTTTTTGTGCGTCACTGAGGGCCTAGTTAGTATGCACATTAATGATTTGGTTAGTATCACTAAATGTTAATCTTGAATAGGTGAATACAATGTATATTAATTAAATTGGGAGTGACACCTAATACCTTGAATTCTTCATATTTTCTTGAAGCAACAAAATTGTCCCAATCTTCTTTGTCCAAGAAGTTCCATTGTTCAAGGGCTGACTTCTTTTTCTTATCACCCTCTTTTATGTATTCTCTGTTCAGATTTGTCCTATAATTCCTAAGCATCTTTCCAGCACGTTGCATCACACTTTTACGATGCAACTTCTCATCCAATGCAAACAAATTCTGTAAAATAGAAATGTTATTAACTAGTATCCAAAATAGAATTGCAAATAATAGAATTTGAAATCTACAAAATAGAATTGCAAATAATAATAACTCACGCATAAATCCTTCCATATCAAGTCTTTTTTCCCCTGAGGAACTTTATGCCAGTTATCATACTTAACACCACAATGGCTCCGAGTGGTACACCCAAGATAGTTTACAAAATTATTACGGTTCACTCCAATTGCATTTCCTCCATTATCAAACTCCACAACCAATTTGGATCCACTGCCACTAAGCGCTATTAACTTCTTCAACAAAGTGATGCCCCTTTTCTTGTTAAGTGTTTGGTGCTGCGCATCAAGTTGCTCCAGTGCTTCAGTGGGTACATGTGCATCATCAACCTAAAATTTGACAAAAATAAACACACTGAATTAGCCCAATATAGAAATATAAGATATATGACATAACTAGAAGATAATGAATTTTATAGAAATACAGGATATGTTTTTAGAACTTACATTGGTATCCTCGCCATGCTCGTCATGGACTTCATGCTCATCATGGACATCATGCTCATCATGGTCAGCCATCTGAAAATGTCATTAAAAAGGTAAACATTTAGCATTTGTATTAACTAGAAAAAGGCAAACATTTAGCATTTGTATTAACTAGAAAAAGGCAAACATTTAGCATTTGTATAAACATACATGTCTCTAAAATTGTGATCTTTTATCAATTAACAATCCTTCATTGTGATCTCCGCGCACATATAAGTCATCATTAGCTTCAATATTTTGTGGAGTTGGCAACCCAACTGAGAATGGACTGGAATCATCATACTTATCATAGTAATCTTCTTCATCTATAGGATCTTCAATGAACTGTCTTTTATTATGAAGAACAACCGACCATTTAACATTTGCAGGATCATCGATATAGAATATTTGTTTCTCCTGTGATGCCAATATGAATGGTTCACCCTTCTCGCCAATCTTTTCAAAGTTCACCAAAGTGAAACCCAATTCATCCACTATAACTCCTTTGGTGTTATCAACCCAATTACATTTAAAGAGCAGAATTTTGAAATCTATGTAGTCAAACTCCCAAATGTCTTCAATGACACCGTAATATGACATTTTAGCTTCACATGGACTCTTATCCTTTGCACTTGCAAAGTACATAGTCGACGCTTGAAGAGTGACCCCACTATTTTGGACGACACTCTTATCATCTTGGCACTTTGTGTAATATGTGAATCCATTAATTTCAAACCCTTCATAAGACATAACATTCGGTTTTGGTTTAAAGGCGAGGCATTTGATAGTTTCTGTAATATCATTTGGTGTTTGAGATAGTTGATGTAAGACTTTATCTTCAAACCACTTAGTAAAAGTCTTATTATGCTCTCTAGCAAGCCACATTGAACTTGCTCGAGGATGTTGTCTCTTTATGAAATTGGTATGTTCCTCGATATAAACACTCACTTCATCCATATTGTGTAAAATATACAAGTGAGCTTGTTCCAACTGCTCACGGTTGATTACTTTCACCCGTGATCCAAAAATTCCTTTTCCCTCCTCAATATTCTTGTCATTATCAGGAGTGTCATTACCACTGAGAAAGTCATTGCAAAAATCCATAACCTCTCTCTCCACATAACCTTCAATAATACTCCCTTCAGGCCGATAACGGTTTCGAACATCACCTTTAAAAATGCTCATGTATCGTTCAAAGGGATACATCCAATGCAAGAAAACTGGTCCCAACATTTTCACTTCCTAGTCAAGTGGACAACAAGATGTACCATGATATCAAAGAATGAAGGAGGGAAATACATCTCAAGCTGACATAGGGTAACAAACCACTTCTCTTTGCAAATTATCGAGAGTATCAGGGTCAATAACTTTGCTGCATAGACTGTTGAAAAAGAAACAAAGTCTGGTAATTGCAAACCTTACATGCTTCGGCAATATAGATCGAATTGCCACGGGCAATATTTGTTGCATTAGAGTGTGACAATCATGAGATTTAAGACCTATCAACTTCATATCTTTCATTGATACCAATCTACGGATATTGGATGAGTAACCATGTGGCACCTTAACATTTACCAAGCATTCACAAAAAGTTTTCTTCTCCTTTCTAGACAATGTGTAACAAGCGGGAGGTAAGTATGTTCTTTTATTACCCATTTCACGTAATTCTGTTAATTCTGACCTTATTCCCATTTCATGTAGGTCCAGTCTAGATTTTATCCCATCTTTAGTCTTACCTGGTATATTTAACAGAGTACCAATGATGCTATCACAGACATTTTTCTCAACGTGCATTACATCGATACAATGCCTGACTGTCAAAGAACTCCAATAAGGAAGATCCCAAAATATTGACTTCTTCTTGAATGAAGAATTGTCACTCCGTGTGGCCATACTACATTGTGATTTCTTACCAAATTCATTGACAATGTCTTTTACTCTTGCATAAACAACATCCCCTGGTATAGGTTTAGGTGCACTCCGTTCATCATTCCATCCATTGAATGCTTTGCGCTTCCTACGATACGGATGGAATTTTGAAAGAAACCTTCGATGACCAAGATATACAGTCTTGCCGCCATGTTTTAGTCTTATTGAATCAGTGTTTTCTTCACATATAGGACACGCTTTAGCTCCTTTGACACTATATCCAGACAAATTCCGATATGCTGGAAAGTCATTAACAGTGCAAAACAACATAGTGTGCAAACGAAATGTCTCTCTTGCTGAAGCATCATAGGTCATCACACCTTCAGCCCAAAGTTTCTTTAAGTCATCAATCAAAGGTTCAAGATAAACATCGATATCATTTCCGGGTTGTTTAGGGCCTGATATCAACAACGACAACATAACGTACTTATTTTTCATACACATCCAGGGAAGAAGATTGTATATAACAAGCATGACTGGCCAAGTGCTATGTTGGCTGCTCAATGTCCCGTACGGATTCATCCCATCTGTACAAAGCCCAAGTCTTAGATTCCTATCTTCTTCACAAAATTTGGGGTACAATAGATCAATCTTCTTCCACTGTGGGGAATCAGACGCATGTCGTAGGATCCCATCATTATTTTTCTTAACATCTGCTTGCCACCTCAAATTCTTCGCATCTTTCGGATTTGCAAACAAGCGTTGAAACCGTGATATTATAGGTAGATACCACAACACCTTGGCAGGAGAACCAGTTTTGGACTCCCCTGAAGTCGTCAATTTATACCTTGACGCACCACATTTTGGATAATCTTTCAAATCTACATAGTCCTTTTGAAATAATACACAATCATTCGAGCATGCGTGTATCTTCTTGGCCTCCATTCCCATTGGGCACAACATTTTCTTTACCTGGTATGTTGATATTGGCAGCTCGTTTCCTTCAGGAAGCATTTCTTTCAACAAAGTCAACAATGAAGTGAAGCTTTTATCGCTCCATCTATTGTTAGCTTTCAACTTATATAATCTCAACACAGCGCTAAGCTTCGTAAACTTAGCACAGCCTGTGTATAACAGTATCTCAGCATCATGCACAATGTTTCTAAAGATAGGAGGTGGATCAGTGTGCTCTACCCTACAACTATCCAGCATCGCATCAACGATGTCTGCTGGAACTGGTTCGTTCACATTTACGTCATCGGAGGCAATTTCTTCTTCCACCCAAGCACTGCTATCGACATTTACTGGTTTCGATTTTGAAATCTCTCCATGCCAGTGACATTTTGTATAGCCTTGTACAATCCCGTTGCACATGACATGACTTTTGATTTCCTCACCAGTGTTGACTTTCAAGTTGTTACCGCAATGCCTACATGGACAGTAGAACCTATCTGTAGTTTTTTTCCTATGTTCCTCGGCAAATCTAATAAACTGATCAAGACCAGATATAAACTCTGGGGTGCAACGATTACGAATGGACATCCATGATCTATCCATTCTATGATCAGAGAAAACAAGTATATATTAGGAAACAAGTATATATTAGGAAAAGATTAGGGTATACACTTACATCCTAAGTGTATAATGTGATGTCATTCTTATATATAATAAATGTGTACCACCTATCCCATCCTTGAACACCTAATCTCACTAGTAAGTGTATAATGTGTATTGGGTTTTCAAGAAAATTTCTACAGCATTTCCCCGCTGTTCTCTAAGTACATATGTACTTAGAGAACAAATGGGGAAATGCTACCGAAATTTTCTTGAAAACCCAATACACATTATACACTTACATCCTAAGTGAGATTAGGTGTTCAAGAACAGTCCCAAACCGGGGACTATTCAAGATTTACTCCTTATGAGTCAATCTTGGACGGGTTTCTAGGCCAACAAACACAATAATAGATATCTACAATGAAGCCGGACTCCATACAAACAGTATATAATTTAGTGATTGTTCATTCTAATTTATACCAATGTACAAGTAATATAAAGAACAATGATTGTTCACTTTCTAGGCCAACAAACACATGTGATGCCATTCTTATATATAATAAATGTGTACCACCTATCCCATCCTTGAACACCTAATCTCACTAGTAAGTGTATAATGTGTATTGGGTGTTCGAGAAAATTTCGCTGAACAATGCATGCCTTAAGCTGGCATCCAAGGTCGTGGTAGGGAGAGTCAAGAAATATATGCCTCAATGGGTGTCGCAACAACAATCCAGTTTTATACCTGGCAGGTGTATTTCTGACAGCATTATCATTGTCCAAGAGATCATTCACAACCTAAGGCGTAAATCAAGTGCACTCTATATGGCTATAAAGATCGATCTCTCGAAAGCATACGACAGAATGTCTTGGAAGTTCATTGAGCATACGCTCAACCAGATGACATGGCCCTCTAACATCAAATCTTACATTCTCAAGTCCCTATCCTCAGGAAGTACGAACATTATCTTTAATGGGGGCTCACTCCCTGCTTTCAAGAAGACAAGAGGACTCCAACAGGGAGACCCACTATCTCCTTACTTATTCGTTCTGTGCATGGAGCGTTTGACACAGCTAATCAACCAAAATGTTGAAGAAAAAAATTGGACCCCCATCAAGTTCTCACAACAAGGGCCACACATATCCCATGTTTGTTTCGCAGATGACATAGTTATATTTGCAAAAGCATCGCTACAGCAGATGGCTACCATTAACAAATGCTTTCAAATGTTTGAAGAAGCCTCGGGGCAACAGGTCTCAATAGACAAATCAAAAATTTTCTTCGCCGCCTCAGTTAGTAGAGCTACAAGGGCAGCAATCTGTAGGGCCAGCGGGATCAAGGAAACAGATGATCTCGGTAAATACTTGGGTGTACCACTGTTACATAAAAGGGTCAACAAGCAAACCTACTCTTTCCTAACGAACACTATAGAGGCAAGAATCAACGGCTGGACAGCAAGAACTCTCTCCTTAGCTGGTCGGATTTGTCTGGTCAGATCAGTCTTGACAACTCTACCAACATATGTCATGCAAACGGTCATTGTTCCAAAATCCATTTGTACTAAAATTGACAGAACAACTCGCAAGTTCATCTGGGGGGGGATGCCAAAATGCCAACCCAGTATCCTTGGTTGCGTGGAAGAAAGTGTGCACTAGCACAAATAACGGGGGCCTAGGAATTAGGAGCATGGCAGACTGGAACAAAGCATTAATCTGGAAGAACTCATGGAAGCTGCTTCGCAACAAGAATACCCTTTGGGTGAAGGGGATGAGTCAAAAATATAAGAACTTCACTGCATAGTCTCATAGCAGAGCAACACCGTTCTGGAGAAATGTCCATAGGGGACTGCAGTTCATCAAGAATAACTGTACGAAGATTATAAAGGATGGGGACTCCACCCTAGTGTGGACGGATCACTGGGTTCCAGGGTATCGACAGCTGCTTCCTTACTGCACAGCGCCCGTCACCAATGAAGTGCTGGACCTTACTGTTGGGTGTCTTCGTAACATGGAAGGAAAGTGGGACAGAGAATTCTTACTACATTACCTTCCTGATCACTGTGTCGACCGGATTACTGATCTGCCTGTTCCGGGTGGGGGGAAAGGGGAGGATACATGGAGCTGGATGCATGACGAGAGCGGGAAATTCACCACAGCCTCTGCGTATAATCTAATACATGGTGATCTTCAGTACCCCGTAAACAATATATGGTCTACTATTTGGAAACTACAGATACCTAGTAAAATCAAAGTCTTCATCTGGACAGTTGCCCATGAAGGAATCATGACTAATGGGAGACGGAAGCAAAGACAGTTCACTGATTGTGCTATTTGTCCTAGATGTGAAGCACAGGTGGAAGATACGTTTCATGCTATCTGCAGCTGCCCTTATGCAAAGGAAGTTTGGAACAAAGCCAGTCGCAACAACATGGACAGCATGTCCCATGCTTCCGTCCAACAGTGGCTGACGCATCACTTGCAAGGGAAGGATGAAGATACCGCTCGCGTCACAGTAACCTGCTGGATCATCTGGAAGGCTAGGAACAGCATGGTTTTCGAAAATGTTAATGTCATCACTACTAAACAAGTGACCCAAATTGATAGTCTTTGTACCAGCATATCAAAAGCTAAACACAGGAAGAAGGAAGACAAAGACCAGGATAAAGCTAGTGTACATAACCAAGATGAAGTGCCGAATGGCCATATGTTGTTGTATGCTGACGCTGCTGTTAAGGGTAAAGATGCGGCTATCGGGATAGAAGTCCTGAATGAGAACAAGGCATGGCAAGGAGGATCGGCCAAGTATCTCCAGGTTGAATCTGTCACAGAAGCGGAGATTCGGGCGATAGAGTTTTCTATCAGAATATATACTGCAACCACCATGGGACCAGCAGTTATCATTACGGATAGTTCTAAAGCTATCAAAGCAATTGACGGCCCTCTAGAGAATTTTCCTGCTTTCACCAATTGGGTCCAGTCCATCCAAGACATGATCAACGATAAACCAGAGTTACAAATTGTGTATCGTCTGAGAGAACAAACCGTGTTGGCGGACATGCTGTCCAAACACCACCTTCAAAACTATAAGGACGGTCATACCTATACGACCCCCCCTATCGACCCTGAGGGTCAACCTACCCCCCACCTCTTTTGTAATGGTAGGAGTCCTACCAAGTTTAGTTTCATAGCTGACAATGTTTTGAATACCAGTTTAATGCCTGCAAGAGAAGCGCGGGATGAATAAAAGTAGCTTCTGACTTCACTAAAAAAAAAAAAAAAAAAAAAAAGAGAACAAACGGGGAAATGCTACCGAAATTTTCTCAAAAACCCAATACACATTATACACTTACATCCTAAGTGAGATTAGGTGTTCAAGAACAGTCCCAAACCGGGGACTATCCAAGATTTACTCCTAATGAGTCAATCTTGGACGGGTTTCTAGGCCAACAAACACAATAATAGATATCTACAATGAAGCCGGACTCCATATAAATAGTATATAATTTAGTGATTGTTCATTCTAATTTATACCAATGTACAAGTAATATAAAGAACAATGATTGTTCACTTTCTAGGCCAACAAACAAATGTGATGTCATTCTTATATATAATAAATGTGTACCACCTATCCCATCCTTGAACACCTAATCTCACTAGTAAGTGTATAATGTGTATTGGGTGTTCGAGAAAATTTCGACAGCATTTCCCCGTTGTTCTCTAAGTACATATGTACTTAGAGAACAAATGGGGAAATGCTACCGAAATTTTCTCGAAAACCCAATACACATTATACACTTACATCCTAAGTGAGATTAGGTGTTCAAGAACAGTCCCAAACCGGGGACTATCCAAGATTTACTCCTAATGAGTCAATCTTGGACGGGTTTCTAGGCCAACAAACACAATAATAGATATCTACAATGAAGCCGGACTCCATACAAAAAATATATAATTTAGTGATTGTTCATTCTAATTTATACCAATGTACAAGTAATAGAAAGAACAATGATTGTTCACTTTCTAGGCCAACAAACACATGTGATGTCATTCTTATATATAATAAATGTGTACCACCTATCCCATCCTTGAACACCTAATCTCACTAGTAAGTGTATAATGTGTATTGGGTTTTCAAGAAAATTTCGGCAGCATTTCCCCGCTGTTCTCTAAGTACATATGTACTTAGAGAACAAACGGGGAAATGCTACTGAAATTTTCTCGAAAACCCAATACACATTATACACTTACATCCTAAGTGATATTAGGTGTTCAAGAACAGTCCCAAACCGGGGACTATCCAAGATTTACTCCTAATGAGTCAATCTTGGACGGGTTTCTAGGCCAACAAACACAATAATAGATATGTACATGTTAGGGTTTCATCACAATTGATGTTAGGGTTTCATCAATGTTAGTGTTTAATCAAATCAAATTAGGATGCTAGAATGGACAAGTTTAAATCAAATTAGGGTTTAAATCAAATCAAACACGGTCGTGGCTGTGTTGGCCTACCACAGTCGTGGTAGGCCATTCTTCTCAGTTCTCAGTGAAAGAAGTAGAACACTAACTAGCAGCAAGAAGAGCAGAGCAGCGGGCAGCAAGGAAGAAGACAAGGAAGAAGGTGCCACGGATAATACCTTGTGAGCAGTGGAGGCAAGCAAGAAGACAACACCGCAGTAGGGCGTGAGCAGGGAGGAAGGAGCGGGCAGCGGCGGCGCAAGGAGGAAGGCGGCGGGTGGCGGGGGCGACGTAGAGCAGCAGCAGGGATCGTCACCGGCGAGCGAGAAGCAGGAGGCACCAGGCACCAGGCGGCGATTTTGGGAGAGCGGCGACGAGCAGTGCACATGTAGGAGAATCGATGAAACAGGAAGAAAGGGGGAAGAGTCGGGTGATCGGGCCTCTATTAAGTTGGTCAACGACGTCGGTTATCTAGGACAACCGACGCCTATTATCTTCAGCGTCGGTTGATCGTAATAACTGACGTCCAATTAGACAATCTTTACCCCAAATTAATTGGTGGGAACTATTATCAGCGTCGGTTATCCAAGGATAACCGACACCGAAAGTGAAACTTTTCGCGCAAAATTTCATTTCACACAGGCGTCGGTGAATTGTTAAACAACCGACGCTGTATGTGACCCAGATTTTTTTCGCTCAAAAATTGGATTTCGCGGGCGCCTTTAGGCGTCGGTTGGTTACACTCAGCCGACGCTGAATACAAAGTGGTACCCATGTCTGGCTGGTCTTCGAATATAGACGTCAGTTTTTATAAATAACTGACGCCGAATATTATAGGCGTCGGTTGTCCGAAATAACCGACGCCCAGAAAAGCGACACTGACGGCTATTTCTGTAGTAGTGAAAGTTCTCGAAATGTGAGTTTTGGTTGGATCGAGTCATGTTTCTGGGACACATCATCTCAGGAGGAACGATCACTGTAGATCCAGCCAAAGTATCAGCAGTTCGAGATTGGTCGGCACCGAAGAACCCCTCCGAGATTCGCAGCTTCTTGGGGTTGGCCGGATACTACCGTCGCTTCATCAAGGATTTCTCCAAGACTGCTCTATACCACTGACCATGTTGACCCGGAAGGATGTGAAGTTCGTGTGGTCTGAAGTATGTGAAGCTCAATTCTAGGAATTGAAGGAGAAGTTGACTGCCGCTCCTATGTTGACTCTACCTTCTGGCAATGAGGGATTCATGATATTCACCGATGCATCCAAGATGGGACTTGGCTGTGTGTTGGAACAAGATCAGCATGTGATTGCATATGCTTCCCGACAGCTCAAGCCAAATCAGGTGAATTACCCGACACATGACCTGGAGTTAGCTGCTATCATTCATGCCTTGAATATATGGCGACACTACCTGTACGGTGCTACCTTTGAGATCTTCACCGACCGCAAAAGCTTGAAGTATCTGTTGACACAGAAAGACCTGAACCTACGACAACGACGGTGGATGGAGTACATGAAGGATTACGACTTCTCCATCGCCTACCATCTTGGTAAGACGAATGTCATAGCTGATGCTCTGAGTCGGAAGTAGATTAAGTGTGCAACTATCCTGTCCAGTCAGTGGAAAAGTTTAGAGGAACTTGTGGAATGGACTCCACAACTACTAGAGGATCAAGTTCGGTTAGCTAATATCCAGATACAGTCTGAGTTGCTGAGTGAAATCATAGCAGCAAAGTTGACCAGTGAAGAGCTTGATAAGATGAAAGGTTTGATGATGAAGCCAAAGACTCGTCTATCCATGGGAGTAGACGGAGGAATCAGGTTTGAGAATCGCATATGGTTCCAGTGGAATAATCAATAAAGGGACGTATCTTGCAAGAGGCTCATGGATCCAAATACATGGTACACCCAGGAACTACTAAGATGTACAAGGACCTACAGCGGTTTTTCTGGTGGCTAGGAATGAAGAAAGACATTGCGTCATGGGTGGCCAGTTGTCTTACGTACCAGATGGTGAAGGTTGAACACCAGTGACCCGACAGACTTTTACAGTCAATAGAGATTCCATAGTGGAAATGGGAGCAGATCACCATGGATTTTGTGGTGGGTTTACCCCGGACCAAGAGAGGTCATGATGCGATATGGGTCGTGGTAGATCGTCTTACCAAGTCAGTACACTTCCTTGCCTTGAAGACCACAGCTAAGGTGTCAGACCTAGTTGAGCTGTACATTAGAGAGATAGTGCGTTTTCATGGTGTACCAGGATCAATCATTTCCGATAGAGATCCCAAGTTTACTTCCAAGTTGTGGAAGCAAGTTCAAGAGGAACTTGGTAAAAGGTTAAAGTTTAGTACCGCATATCACCCCCAAACAGATGGACAGTCAGAAAGGACGATTCAGACCTTAGAAGATCTGTTGAGAGCTTGTGTGCTCGATTGGGGTGGCTCATGGGAGCAATACTTACCGTTAGCAGAGTTCGCCTACAACAACAGCTACCAAGCCAGTATCGGGATGCCTCCGTATGAAGATTTGTTTGGGAGACCGTGTCGGTTACCACTTCACTGGGATGATGTGGGTGAGAGGACCTTGTTGAGGTCAGATGAGCTCCAAGTGTATGCTGATAAAGTGGCTTTGATCAAGCAAAGGCTACAGAGAGCCCAGGATCGACAGATGTCGTATGCTGATGCAAAGAGGACTAATGTGCATTTCACTGTGGGAGATCATGTGTTTTTGAAAATCTGACCGCTCTGAGCTATAGCTAAGAACAGAGGAAAGTTGAGTCCCCGATATGTGGGTCCGTTTTAGGTGTTAGAATGGATTGGTAAAGATGCATACCATTTGGCGTTACCCCCTCAGTATAGTATGATGCATGATGTGTTTCACGTGTCTAACCTGAAGCGTTATGTGCAAGATCCGAGCCATGTGTTGAGCATTGAACCTATTGAGCTTCAAGGGAAGCTGACCTATCCTGAGTCACCTTTGCAGATTCTAGATACCAAGGTGAAAGAACTCAGATGCAAGAATATAGAGATGGTAAAGGTTCTTTGGAAGCACCATGGAGAGGATGAGGCCACATGGGAGCTGAAGGCAGACATGGAGAAAACATACCTTGATTTGCTTATTTGATTGTTTGAATTTTGAGGGAAAAATTCCTATAAGGAGGGGAGGATGTTATAACCTCAAATTTCTGAAAATATAATGTAAAAGGCATTTCTCTTTTAATGACTAAATGAGATCATTTTCTTTGAATTGTAATGATTTTCGTATGAGATGGCTTTGATTGATTGATTGTGGGCCTTGTAGGCCATTAAGCCCAATTGAAAAGAAAAAGGAATTAACAAGGAAAAGAAATTGACTAATAAAAGGGAAATATGAGAAACTTATAATTAAAAGAAGATAATGCTAAACTAATATTCCCCAATATGGGAATTCGTGCCTTTGGGTTTCCTTGAGGTCCAAGGGACCCAAATTAATGAGATAAAGGCAAAAGAAATAAGAATATGAATTAATTGGGAGTATTTAATATGAAAACTTGGGAGAGAAGAAATCGTTTTTCATACATTGCTTTTTGCTTCCCAATTTGTACAAAGATAGAGAATATTAAAAGGAACTTTCCTTTAAAATTTGAGACCAATCAGAGTTATGGATTGAGAGATATTAATTTTGCAAGATATAGCCAATTTGGGAATTTTCCTGAATTAAATAAAAAAGGTTTTTGGTTTCCTTAGAACGTGAGCAATCCAGCCCGTTGGATCTTGATCCAACAGCGGTCTCTCATCATCTAAGTCCCGCTGGGACTAGGACTTTGGCTGTTACAGGTTGTTTTTGCAACCCTTTTTTTTCTCGTGATCTGATGATCATGCCAGCTGGATGATGGTTCCATTGAACTCAGGGGATGGAATCATGAAGGTTCCACCCTAACATCTTTGGGTTTCATCGCCAAACGAGGAAACGCCCAACTGGGCAGTTCGATGCCTCGACCCTATAAATAGGGGAGGGTGATAGAGGGCATCGACATCCCTTTTTCCTAGTCCAATCGCTACGGCGGAAAGCAATGATCGAGTTTGCACTTTCAATTCTACCCCCGACCTTGACCAGCATCCTCGACACCCCTGGAAACGTCGTCGGAGTCCGGCGAGTTGGAGGCGATGTCGGAGCGTGTTCGAAGAGGAATTGAACCCCAGAGTGACTTTGGTTGAAGGAGGCAAAGCTCCCTGTGCCCTCAGCCCGTTCGTAGAAAGACTAGAGCTCGAAGTCAACTCAAAGGTTGACTGTCGAAGCAGCTAACCTCGCGTGAGATCAAGGAAGAAGACGGAGTGGTATTTTACCACTCTGCCCTCCACATCCCTTTAAGCAGGTAAGGAAATTCCTATCCTTTACATCGTTTGGCCGCGTTTTAAAGAGCGCACGATCATGGCCGTTGGATCCTAAGTGGACCACAAGACCATTGATCGTGCGATCCAAGTTTTTCCTAATTAGTTAATAATTTGATAAAAACAATTTATCTTAGAAAAAAAAACCTATTAGACCGAAAGCGCCATGAAGAGCAACAAAAGTCCACAAACCTCCTAATTGGCAACAACGAGTAAAATCTCCTTGTGCTTCAGGACCCCATAGTAGCAACAAAGAATGTGCTAAACTATTTGCAGGAGTAGAAACAGCAGCGGTTAAAAAATTATATCTGGAGCTAGGAAGCTCGGATGGAAAAACTTAATACATGAAAAATGACCAGAAAAATATGAGGGATTTAACAAAAATAGTTTGAGACCCTGAATCTGACTCGTTTTGTAAAAGTATATTTCTAGAATAAGAAAAAGAGTTAATTTGTGGATAAAACCCCTAATTGTTGATAAAAAAGGGTAATTAGTCTTGCAATTAAGATAATTCGAAGATGGTTAACTTATTTTCTGTTTTAGATAATTATTAACCTGTTTTGATGATAGAATTACAAGTTTAGGGTTTTGTGACTCCATATGTGGATTAAAGGTTGGAAACCCTAATTTAGAAAAAGAAATGATAAAGTAATTCGAAATTAGGGTTTAATGGACTAAGTCTGATCTTAGGAATCTTAATGGATGATTCAGCAAGAAAACTAGGGTTTGATGCATAATTTGATAAAAGTAAGGTAAAGGCAATAAAAAGGAATAAAACCCTAATTATGGCCAAAACCCTAAAAAGGGAAAATAACCTAGGAAACCCTTAGAATTATTGAATCATAATGACATGATTAATAATAGAGGAATTAAATGCCTTTTTCAGGAGATTGTGTGTGTGCTTGCTTGATTTCCTGGTTGATTAAGTTAATTCTGCATTCAAGTCTTCATTAACAGGTATGTGGTTAATTATGAATAACCGCTTTAGTTTCCCGAGAGATTCCCGGATGTTTAATCGCATTGAATCCAACTAAACTATTTGGATGTTCATATTGCAATTATAAAGTGACTATGACTATCACCATTTAATATAAATTTGTAAATCCTGCACCTACATGCCACCCTGATGGAAGATGCCATAAAGGTCAGGCCCAGGAGGGTAGACCAATGGGCACCATGAGAGGTGACCCTAAACACCAAACTCGGGAATGAAAAGGTGATTGATGAGGCAAGACTAAGGAGCACCATGAGAGGTGACTCCTAGGCACCAAGCTCGGGATTGAGAAGTTGGCCTTAAGTCAAATCCAGGGTTAAGGCAAAAGCGGTGGGGATTGTCACATGGAAAATGTAAATTGACTTGTTAATTACCTTGATTGCAATACTTAAATTGTTAGACTTAATTGTGAAATTTTGGTTGCCCCCACATACCAACAATTGCTGATCGATGTTTTGTTTTTCGGCATTTTAGGTAATATCTAGAAAATCACAAACAGTAAAGTGGCACATCGTGAAATTAAGAAATAAAGTGCATGGAGGATTAGATAGAATATTTCAAGCTGTGGATAGTTAGATTTCCCAGTTTTATAAAGGTAAGTAAAAGTTTTATTTTTTGTACCCAATTCCAGTTTAGTTAGTAGAATTTTATAATTATTGTTGATTAGATGCTGAACCTTTGATCCTGTAATTTGATTAACAATTCCGACCTTCGGGTCTCCCTTAATTGGGGGTTACCGGGAGGCGGGGTCGTTACATTAATCTACCATCTTTTGTTGGTATAACTGATCAAAAGTTTTATGTTCTTGACACTTACCACCCTTGTCCCTATGCATCAACCCTGATAATAGTTGTGTGGGCCTAAGTGTTGGCTTATAAATTTAAGAGTCTAACTACTCTAGATCCACTCCTTTTTGGATGTGTGATTTAGGTCAGTCAGATGACAAGGTTGTAGTGGGTTTGTTGATATGCCAATATGATCTTGATAGATGTTTAGAGGGGAAGTTCACTCAAGAGGGTTGGAGGGAGATGCATTGTGATGTTCAAATAGAATGTGAGAATGGGAGGCATGATGTGACCATGAAGAAGGTGAAAACTAGATGGAAGAATTGGAATAAGGATTACATGAATTTGAAATATGTGACCAACCTTAGTGGGTTGGATCAGAAAAGTTTTAAAAAAACCCATCTTGCCTGATATCCAAGAATGAAGAGTACATGTATGCCAAGCTTAACACTAACATGTACATAATAGACATTACTTATTTTTTTAGATGATACCTCCTAATCAACAATCTTTAACTAGTTAGGGAAACAAGGATCTTGCAAAATTATTCAACCATCCTAACTACCCAATACCATGAGATCAAGTTGATGGCGGGTAAAAACATTATTATAGAACACCATGATGTCATTAACTAAAAAATTGGTGTGAATAGATTATGTCTCCAAGAACAAAATCAAGGTTGGATTAGGTGATTTATCCACCGCTCCATCAACTCAACCAAAACAATCAACACAACATCAATCAGGACTTTGAGGTGTCATGGGCAACATTACAGTTCACCGCAATGGAGACAATGTTGGGTTGAATTACCTCTCCAGTGGATCAAAGGCACATACCAGTCAATTCCATAGAAAGTGAGGGGAAAATACACCTATACCAATGGGTTTATCAAATCAGGTGATAATTAAATTCATGTAGGTGTATGCAAAGGTGCATGAACTAGGCAACATGGTGGACAAGGAGGAATGCACACAAATTCTACAACATTGTAAGTGAATTCACGCATGTGTATAGAAAGGTGCATGAATTGGGACCATATAACTTAGATTGCATAGAAAGATTGGAAATCTTCTAGGGTAGTTGTGTGACATGTCTTTTTGGTACTACATAGGTCTTTCACCAGGTGGCATTATCTTGTTCATTTGTTTCCATGCATCAATACTCCATTCTAGGGATGTAGTTACCACCTATGCCACCAACTTATGGGCTCCAACGATGTCACCTTCAAATGTTCCTCCTCCCATGGGACGATCAAAACCACATTAGTGCATTTTAGGACATCTTCTAATATGACATCTATGTGGCATACAACGATGGTGATGTAGGTAATAGTGGCCCCCTATTGCTATGTCAAGACCAATCATTTCTTATAAGTGGAACTCTAGGAAAAGTAGCAACATGGGTAGCCATGGTAGTGCTTCCACATATGGACTATTGATGACATGTTTGGCATATCTCACATCTTACATCTTTTATTTTATCTACATTAATTTGTCTATATTTCATTTGAGTTACTTCCAAACTTATGATTTATTAGGATCCTCAACATTATTGTTTAATTCTATGTACTATGTCAATCATGCAAAGTTTATGTATGATTTTTGTAGTACTTGTTAGTCTACAATGGCTTTTAATGTTTATGTCCTCTGTGAATCATGTTAATAGTAATTGAATTCATTTTTTTACATTGTTGTAGAAATTGTGACATGACTTAAATTGTAGGAAGCATGGAACCAAATTTTAATATATCAACACAAAACCTATTAAAAACATTTTATACATTACTATGTGATCATCAAACATAATAGCTAAATCAATTGCATAGTTCACCATGCATGACTTTAAAGAGTATGACGAAGAGTCAAGTACTAGTATACCTATGTCATTGATTAATAGGACCAATACCAAAAGGTAATTGGAATTATTATGGGACATAGGAAAAGGGCTTATTGCCTACACTGAATGGAACCTCAAATTATGTTATCTCTAGTTGATAATCTTGAAATCAACCATTTGTTAGAAAGTAGTATGGGAGTTTCGTCTGTCAAGATGATATGCTACTTCCTCTAAATGACTGGACATGGACACCAACCGTGCTTTCATAGAGTATTACATCCACAGGGGAAGACAATAAGTAGGATCTTAAATGAAGCATTACAAGCCATTGGTACATTCTATGATTAGTATATTGTAATGCATGCCACATCCACAATGACACATCATCGAATTAGGGGCAATCCAAGTTTCAACCCTCACTTCAACATACTAATCAATGTGATGTGTTGTCTTACACACAATATG